>JAKRSK010008698.1:255000-834485 GCA_029891615.1 Natrix natrix natrix
GGGCAGGATTGGCTCTGCATCTGGTGCTGGTCTGCTGCTCTGGTGGCTCGCCGTCTGAGCTGGTTGATGTGTCAGCGCCACATTCGCCCATCACTGAGCTGGACCCTATAAGAGTAGGGTCCAGTTAGTTGCGTGATTTGTCTGGAAAGCCACTTTGGTTTGGCCCCATAGTTTTAGGCGTAGACTGGGTCTCCTACATTAAAGGCCCGTGTGGAGTCACCTGCAAGGGGGCTTTTCTCTGCTGCATAACCAGGGTGTAGTCGGTCCAGGGTTGTCCGGAATTGACGACCCATAAGCCGTTCTGTGGGACTTTGCTTGTTGACTGGGCATGGGGTTGTATGCTGTGCCAGGAGGTATTGGGACTGTTTGTTGTGCCAATTCCCTGGCCCCAGGCGGCCCAATGCCTCCTTAGCTGACTGGAAGGTTCGTTCTGCCAGGCCATTTCTGGCCAGGTGGAACGGGGCCGTCGGGGCATGTCATATGCCATGATGGCCTAAAAACATCTGGAAGGTTGCTGGCATAAACTGGGGCCCATTGTCAGTCACCATCATGTCAGGCAACCCATGGGTCGCGAATAGCCTCCCCAGCACCCTAATTACGGCCTCCGAAGTGGTGGAGCTCCACCCACTCCGAGTAGGCATCTACGAGGACCAAGAAGTTCTGCCCTAAGAACGGGCCGCCGAAATCCAAATGGACTTGTGCCCATGGAGCCCGGGGCATGTCCCATTCCCTGATGGGCACAGAAGGGCGAGCCGGTCCAGATTGCTGGCACTGCTGGCAGGTGGCTACCCAGATTTCTATTTCCTGGTCAATCTTGGGCCACCACACCTAGTTTCGGCCCAAAACCTTCATGTGCACAATGCCCATGTGAGCATTGTGCAAGCAACCTAAAATTGGTGACCTAAGCTTTGGGGGAGCTACCACCCTATTGCCACATAACAGGCACCCATTAAGGACGGACAGCTCATGCTGCCATATATAATAGGGGTGAAACTCAGGACCTACTGGCCCCTGTGGCCAGCCCCTGCGCACACAGTCCAAAACTTGGGCCAAAATGGGGTCTGTGGCAGAGAGCCTGGCAATATCCTGGGCGGATACTGGCATGGCCAACTCTTCAATTAAGAGGACCGAAACTGTAGGAGCAGGGTCCAAACCAGGCGCTGGTAGAGGCCAGCGACTGAGGGCATCACGTGCCCCAAGTTTTTTCCTGGTCTATATTGTAGCTGATAATTATATGTCACTAAAAGTCTGTCCATCTGGACATTCTTGGAGACAAAATCTGAGGAGTCTGGTGATCCCCTGCCAGAAGACCCACGAGGGGTTTATGGTTGGTCGCTAAGTGAAAAAAATGACCATAAACATAATCGTGAAACTGCTTTACCCCTGCTACAGCAGCTAGGCCCTCCTTATCCAGCTGACTGTAATTTATTTCAGCTGCTGAGAGCATGCACAAATAATAGGCAATTGGGGCTTCTGAGCCATTAGGTAGAATGTGGCTCAGAACGGCCCCAATGCCATAATGCGATGCATCGCATGCCAAAGTTAATGGGAGGTGATCACTGTATTGCATTAATAAAGATTTGGATGTAAGGACATCCTTAACTGCCCTAAAGGCTTGGGCTTCCTTAGACCCCCAATGCCAGGGCATCTTGGAGTCCAGGAGCCTATGAAGAGGCTCTGCCAAAGATGCCTTATGGGGTAAAAAAATAGGGTAAAAATTAAGCAGCCCTAGAAAGGCTTGCAGTTCGGCCTTAGAGGAGGGCGTGGGGGCTTTCTTAATTGCCTCTACCTTAGACGGAGTAGGGTGGATGCCTTTGGAATCAACTAGATACCCCAAAAATTCTACACTGGGGACCCCTATCCTACACTTTTCTTGTTTGAGTTTCAGCCCCACTTGGCGGAAACGGGTCAGGACTGCTCTTAATTTATCGACGAGCTCAGCTTGATCCAAAGCGGATATAAACACGTCGTCAAAATAGGGAACCACCCTTGGCAGCCCCTGGAGCATCCGCTCCATTAGGCTCTGGAAAATACCCGGGGCTACACTGACACCAATTGCAAGCATTTACATTTGAAAGCTCCCCAGTGCATTACGATGGTTTGAGCCATGGCAGTGGCTTCGTCTACCAGGAGCTGTTGGTACACTTGTGCCAAGTCTAACTTGGCAAAAATCTTTCCCTGGCCCAAGGAATGGAGCAGATGTTGAACCACTGGAACTGGGTAAGGGTTGGCTTGCAACCCTTTATTAATGGTGCATTTAAAATCCCCACAAATTCTAATACTACCATGCTGCTTAATAAGTATTACTATGGGGGTCTCTCAGGGGGAGTGGCTACTGCTTCGAGCACTCCTTGTGCTATTAATTTATCTAGCTCTAAATCTACTTTGGGCCGAAGAGCAAAAGGCACTCTCCTGGGTTTTAGACATATTGGTGCCACCTGGGGGTCCAAGTTAAAAGAAATGGGGGTCCCATTATATTTACCAACTTGTTGTTAAATATGTCCATGAACTTACTGGCCAGCACAGCGAAGGAATCTGGAACAACGGAGTGGATGCTGAAGACGTTGAGCCCCAATGCGGAGAACCAGTCAAGCCCCAGGAGGCTGGGCAGATGGACACCTACAATAATGAGGGGAAGAGGCCCCAGGAAGTTATTGCTGGCTATGGTGAATGTGCCGCAACCCACAATGGGTATTGGCTGCCCTTGATAGCCTCTGAGGCGAAGTGGGCACTGCCTGAGTTGAGCTTTGGTCAGGCTGGGCACTATAGTTTTGATAGTAGCCCAAGAGACCAGAGATTTGGAAGAGCCAGTGTCCACTTCCATCTTGCAGGGCTCTCCCTTTATGCACACAGTCAGGTATGTCTTATGGGTAGGCTTGGTTAGGGCTGATAGCCCAATCAGGGTGCTGCTGGTCACCTGCGATGGCAAAGCAGTCTTCACGGTGTTTGGGAAGTCTTTTGCGAATTGTCTAGACAAAGCGCGCTCCAGAGGTGGTTAACCGATTGGCATGGCCGCTCTGCAGACCTTGGCTAAATGTCCTTTCCTGTCACACCGACGGCATATTGCAGCTTTGAATCTGCAGACTGACCTTGCATGGTTCCCACCACAACTCAGGCAACCCGCCTGAGGTAAAAAATCAGCCTGAGTCCGTTTTTTTCTGGTGACCAGTTTGAGGTGGCTAATCTCTTCTTCCTCGTCCAAGAAGTCTTCTTCATCATCTTCTTCGTGGTGGACAGCATGGCCCCTGCTGGCATGGGTGACCGGTGGCAGGAATCTCTGAATTTCTGTGGTGGATTTGTCCGACATTTCATATGACGTGGCTTCATCCACGGCTGTCTGAAGGCTCAGCTCTTTTCATGCCAGCAAGCGTCGCTGAAGTCTGAAGTCTTTGATACCACAGACCAGCTGTTCTAACAGGGCATCGTCCAGCACAGGAAAGTCACAGTGCAGGGCCACTGTTCTGAGGAAAGCCATGTAATCGCTCACAGATTCCCCTTCTCTCTGGGTCCTCTGCCTAAAAGCATAACGTCTGTGTTATGTACTGAACTTTCCCTGCCACAGACTTGCATTGCTGACTCCTGATTGGCTAAGACGCAGCAGCCTGCCGGCGGGAGAATCCAACTACCTCATTGGTTACATGCCTGACAACTCGACTATAAAAGAGCTGTCAGCTGTCTTTTGCTGCTGTTTGCCGGTCCGAGATTTGCCATACTTATGAGCTGTTTGTCACTGTTTTTTTTTTTCTTCCTTTTTTTTTATTGAAAAAGTTTTATACAAACAAATTTTCCCCCTTTTTACCCCCCCTCCATATAATGTAAATCACATACAAATACTATGTCCCCTCCCCTCCCCCCAACTTAAAAAAATTTCTCATTCAAATATTGTACCAAATACTGTACCCCCTCCCCTCCCCCCATCTTAAGGTAAATTACTCATTCAGATATTGTACCCCCTCACCACCCAACAATCATAATATAAGTTTCTCTTAGAGTAGCAATAGCCCATTAATCCCATCTTCTAAAGTAATTAAACATATATAAATCATGATATAAATTTCTCTTAAAGTAACAATATTTCATTAATCCCATCTCCTAGGTTAATTATGCATATATATTACCCCACCCTCCACCCTAACCCTCACCCACCTCCCACTCAAACCCACCTCCCTGACTTCCGCTATACACCAGCTGTTTGTCACTGTTAATAAAGGTTGTGTTAGCTTCTACCTGCCTTGCCTCAGTCCCTGTCTGCCTCATTCTCCCTACAGAACAATCTGGCTATGCGCGAGGGAGTTGGAGAGTAATGATTTTTAAGTTTCTTCAAAAGAGTCTCCCAACGCATCGAATGGATGGATTGAGGGGCTGCTAAAGCCCTAGCTGTTCCAAACATCTTGTGGCCACATGTGCTGAGAAAATATCCTCTTTTATGGCCACTGGAGAAACCGGTGAAGTCGTTTGCCTCCAGGAAGCACTCAAACCGCTCAAGGTAGGCGTCCCATGTTTCAGTGGGCGGTCTGAATGCCATGAATGCCAGTAGATTAGCCATCCTTAGAAGGATGGAATTGAGGAATTAGCCTTGGAGCGATGTCTCGTCGGTTGTGACTTGACGCAGCTCTTATTAGTGACTTTGCTTTTCCTTTACCTCAGTCCCAATCCCACCTTCATTGCCAGAGTTCTGTAGGGAGAACGAGGCAGGCAGGAACTGAGGCAAGGCAGGTTGAAACTAACACAACCTTTATTAACAGTTTAACATGGCAAAATATAAGGCAAACCTTGAACCGGCAAACAGCAACATTTGACAGCTGACAGCCCTTTTATACTAGAGCTGTCAGACGCTGAACCAATAGAATGGCTGCATTCTCCCGCCAGCTGGCTGCTCACATCTCAACCAATCAGGGGCCGGCAATGATAGTCAATGGCCTCGTAGCCTCGAGGATTTAATACTTAGCTGTTCCCTTCATCTGGCAACTCTGTGCATGCGCATACTGGGAAGAGGCTCCAGCTGTTCATCTGCCTCATTGATGTCTGACTCCAAAGGCAGCTGATAACTGTTATACGGCCCTGGCTCAATCTCTGCCTCTGACGCAAAGCCCTCATTAGAGCCTTCCCCAGACTCCAGGACTCGTCCACGTTCCTCTCCAACCTCCTCACTGTCTGAATCTGCTGGCAGCTCCACTGGCCACTGGTGGGCCACAGCAGTGCTACTTTGGTAGGAGGATAATAGAGTTCTGTTCTGACCCCCCTCTTCCCCTGCAATCACAGACACACTCCGAGCCAAAGATACTTCACGAGGTTTATTGCACAGACAGACAGATCCTTGGCAGCAATCCAACACAACTCGACCATCAGAACCCTCCGGCACTGATACGCAATAGCAGCTATCCAGCCTGCCACGCTCACAAGACTGTACTCCCACAATAATTCCTGCGTTGACTTCTGCAAAAAGGCGTATGCACAAGCCGTTCTTTTATAGTCTGGAGAGGAGTCTAATGATCATCAGCTGAGTGCAATTACCTCCAGTAATTGTGCAATTGCCTCCGGTAATTGCGCAATTGCTCCTGACGCCGCTTAGCGTGCCGGTAACGAGCATTTAATAACTCACTGCTGATGTCTGACTCGCTGTCCCGTGACTCCTCCCCACTGCTCCAAGGCATGACATCAGGAGCCCCCTTCCTTTGGCTTTCACCACTGCTCCATGCCTCAGGCACCTCCTGGTGGCCGACCAGCCTCTCTGATCCCTGCTTGGAGTCAGAACCCTGCCCAGAGTCCTCCACATCCTCCAGAGCTGACTCATAGGGACCCTCGCTGTCGGAGTCTGGTAGCAGCTCCAACGGCTCCTGCTGGGCCACAACAGAGTTCTATGCTCCTTGGCATACAGTTATGTGGCCAAATGACAGTGGCAGCATCTTTGGACAAGATGGGCTCCCTCTGTTAGGAAACAGAGATGAGCACTGTCTCTTAGAGTTGGACACAACTGGTCAGGGGAAATCTTTACCTTCACCTTTCTTTACCTGAAAGAATGCTAATTAAGACGCTATAGAGCACTGCACACCAAGACAACTAAACACAAGAACAGTTTTTTCTCCAAAGGCCATCACTCTGCTAAACAAATAATTCCGTCACCACTGTCATACCATTCACTAAGACTGCAATTACTATTAGTATTAGTCTTCTCTGTCACTGCGTTAATTGTTTGCTAGCCGAACTGATGAGTTACTGCGCAGGTCATAGGCCTTATCAGCAATGATTTACTGCGCATGCTTAACACGTTTCATATACATCACACATTCCAGAGACTTCTTCCCTTTTGATCTTTGTTTGTCTGCCAAGAAGGTGGACGATAATTTGCTCTTACCAAAATGTAACAATTAGATAGATTTGTTTATTTTTCTTATTTTCATATTAAAAGTTTGTTTTGATTGGAACTTGTTATTGGATCTTACTTTCGCTTCTTGAAGATATGCTGTTTGGAAAAGCCGACGGTCTACACCTCATTAGCTCAGGGTGAAATTTCCCCTGACAGTCTCATTGTTCTTATCACCCATCTCCTCCCACTTATGACTGCAGGACTGTAACTTTGTTGCTTGTATCCTTATGATTTATATTGATATTGATTGTTTCCTGATGGCTTATTTGTACCCTATGACTATCATTAAGTGTTGTATCTTATGATTCTTGACGAATGTATCTTGTCTTTTTATGTACATTGAGAGCATATGCACCAAAGACAAATTCCTTGTGTGTCCAATCACACTTGGCCAATAAAGAATTCTATTCTATTCTATTCTATTCTATTCTATTCTATTCTATTCTATTCTATTCTATTCTATTCTATTCTATTCTATTCTAATTAAGGAGTGAGTAGATTATAATAATTTGAAGTTTCACAAAATTATCACAGCCAGACGTTTTAGTATTATCTTTTACACTTTCTTGATGGTACAATTTTATGCAGAATTTCTATGTTTGGCCCACTTCTTGGTTTTTTGAAAGCAAATCTCCTTGATTATTGAGTCACAACCTCACTTGTAGCTTCAGCAAAGTTTCCATTTCAAATTCTACCTCTATTTTTCCCCTTGCATTCTTTTGCAAACTCCAGAAAAGGTTTCAAAGACATTAAAGCCTCTTTTAAAAAGGGGGATTTTGAAAATGTCTTTTTAAAATGGTAGTTGGCCTTTTCACTTTTCTTTGTGAGACAAATGGATACAAACTGGGGGGAAAAAACCATTACTGAATAGCTCTCACGTCCTCTTGCAGAAATTGCTTCAGAGCAACTGTTTAACCCCTGGGAGGTAAATGGATATTTTTTAAAAAGTTCAAAGAAATCTTTTGTGATCCTGAGTCCTTTGTAAGAAATATGACATTTTATAAATTCTGAGAGAAAAATGGCTCTTATTACTAACACCTTGAAGAGCATGAGATTCTAGGCTGTAATTCTAGCTGCTTCACTGGGAAAGGTTATTTTGAAATCATGTATTCAAGTTGCTGGAAATTATATTTAGACGTCAAGTAGCATTTGTGATGTTTCAAATGTTTTATAATACCGAGTGGCCAAAATTGAGAGCCAGTTTGGTGTAGTGGTTGACATATGAGGCTAAAAAGCAGGAGACTGGGATTTCTAGTCCTGCCTTAGGCATAAAGCCAGCCACTTTCTCTTAGCCCAGGAAAGAAGCAATGGCACACCACTTCTGAATAACCTGACCAAAAAAATTTCCGAGACTTGTCCAGACAGCCTCTGAATGTTGGAAGAAATGTCCTTCTGGGTTCAGTTCCAAGTGGGGAAAAAGACGCTAGAAACATGGAGACTGCTTGGAAAGATGGTTTTAACGGTGGACAGGATCACATGGCTTGAGCTCCTGAACAGAAAAGGGTGATCACATGTCTCAAAGATGTTAAAGAAGAAAAAGGGGATGGCTTGCTGGGTTTTATGCCACCCTGTTGGGCCATGCCCTGGGGCCTTCTGCTCCTGTGCAAGAAATGCACTCTGATTGGCTGTCAGACACCCATGGGGCCATGCAGGGGCAATTCTGTAGGTTGTGCTTTGAGTCCAAGTTTGGTTGAGCCTTGCTGGGTGGTGCTGTAATGAAAGGGCTTTGGGATTCCTATTATGATTTTAGCTATAGATCTTTGTAATGTAGAGTAGACTGGCTCTGGCCTTGATGTCGCATTGCCAAAGGTGGGGGCTATTCAGAATGAGCATGTTTCCTGCCTAAAAACATGTTTCTCTGGCCCAGGCCTTAATGGCCCATTGACAAAGGTAGGGGGGGATGAGTTTCTTCCTCTCGTTTAGGGGAAAATATTCTTCCCTTTAATATTTCCTAAAATATTTCATTTTCTAGAAGAGAGGTGGGTGCTAACTTCCTACGTGACAATTGGGCAAGATTCAGCAGGAAAAAATAGCCAAAATGAATGGTTAAAAATATCCAAACTAGGCCTAGAATGAGGTATGTTTGTTCACATATTCAACAATTAATAAAGAAATTCCTTGAAGCAGAGAATTAGCGTGCCAGAAGAAAGTTAGCTTTGTTTTGTTTTTTTCCAATGTAACAGTTGTTTTATGCAGGTGCAGCAGGGCTGTTTTTGAAAAAAAAAAGTATTTATATAAGCCAATTTAGAGATTTACAACTTGTCAGAATTGATTGACTGATTATGTGCCATCATTTTGTAATAGAGCTGTGGTGGCGCAATGGTCAGAATGCAGTATTGCAGACTGACTCTGCCCATTGTCAAGAGTTCGATCCTGACCGGCTCAAGGTTGACTCAAATTTCCATCTTTCAGAGGTTGGTAAAGTGAAAATCCAGATTGTTGGGATCAGTGTGATGACTCTGTAAACTGCTTAGAGAGGGCTGTGAAGTGGTATATAAGTCTATTGCTATTTTTTTAAAAAAAGAATTTTATTGATTTTTAAACATTTATGGGAAAGGGTAAGTGGATATACAAAAATTTTGGCAGCTCCATCGTGCTAGAGGTAGAAATCTCTCCAAATCTCACAACTTTTACAGAAAAGAAAAAACAAAAGATAAAAGATAAGCAGAAACAGCGTCTTGTTACACATTGTATCAACCATGTGTTCAATCACCTCTTTTGCCACTTTCTAATGTATCAACAATTAAATGATATTTCAAATACATTTATTTTTGTGACCTGAGTCTTTCCAATATTGTTCCCTCCCCACTGTCCCCTGGTGGAGCCACAGCCTCTCCCTCCCTCATACCTTGTGTATTGTCACCTTGTTCACTGCCTCTTATATTTTCGTCTTCTAGGAGGGCACTATGTTTTTTAATGAAGGCCTCTGCCTCCACAACTGTATTAATTCTAATTCTATTTCCCTCCCAGAAGATCAACATTCCTTCTGGCAATAACCATCTAAACCAAATTCCTTTATTATATAATTTCTTTGATAAGGAGGAATACTTCCTCCTCTTATCTCTTTTTTTTTTCGGAATTTGCTTAAGAATGGCAATTTCTTTGTCTTTATATTTTAGTGGTTCCCCCCCTTTGGGCCCCTAGCACCTCATCTCTCATGGTCTTCCTAAGAAATTTAACATGTACTTCCCTTGGAACATTATGTGTGCTGGCATATGCTGAATTGATCCTGTAAACCAGATCCATATCCCACCACAACTGTTCTTTGTTTTTTTTTTAACAAAAATTTTTATTGGTTTTTCAACATTTATAGTGAAAAGGGTAAATGGACAGGTATACAAATTTTGGCAGTTGCAAAATGTGACAGGCGCCCCTCCCTCCATACTCATAGTATACATTTATATATAATGCATTGGTATATAATTGATTACAATCAGCATATTAGTTCTATTACTAAATTCAATCAGATTAGACATTACAGTATAAAATCCAGATATAATTCCATTATCACTTTCGGTCAGTTTATAATAGTATGATTTTCTTGTTTATTTTTGTGATCTGAGTCTTCTTGCTATTGCCCCATCTCCCTCCACTGGCAGAGCTCTGGCCCCTCCCGTGTCCTGCGTGTCCGTTGTAGTGTCTCGTGTTTTTTCTAGGAGTGTTTTGTTTTTTTCCATAAAGGCCTGCACCTCTATGGGTGAATTGATTCTAATTCTTGTCTCCTCCCAGAATATCAGCATACCTTCAGGCATCAATCATCTAAACCACACCCCTTTCTGGTACAATTTATTCGCTAATTGCGAATAATTCTTCCTTTTTTCTCTAATCTTCTTAGGGATCTGCTTCAGAATGGTTATCTCCATATCATGGTATGTCAATGCTTGCCCCCTTTGTACACCCAGAATTTCATCTCTTGTGCTTTTTCTAAGAAATTTAATGTGAACCTCCCTGGGTACATTGTGTGTTCTAGCATAAGCTGAGTTCACTCTATAGACCAGGTCTATATCCCACCCCATCTGTTGTTTTTCTTTGTGTGTGTAGTCAGCCAGGATGTTTGTCATGATGTCCATTATGTTTTCCCCATCTTCTTCTATAACATTTTGAAATCTAAGGTAATAGGACATTCTCTCAAATTCTATTTTCATCTGTTGGATGTCAAGATCTTTGTTCCCTTTCTGCACAGCTTCTACCCCCCCCCCACCTCCTCCACCCCCCCTTCCACAAGATTCAGCCTTTGTGAGTTCTTATATATTTGGGCTTGATTTTCTTTAATTTCATCTTTCATTTCCCTTAGCTGTTTCTTGATCTCCTCCTGGCCCTGTAAAATTTGTTGAAGCATTTGCTGAAAGTCCATCTCTGTAGTCTTAGGTTGCATCAGTTCTGTTATCTTTGACTGTGTGGCTGGACTGGATGTTGCGGATGTTGGAGTTCCCCCAGCCCAACCGCACCCTCCTCCAGCACACCGATTCTTTGTTTATTTTCTCTTGTTTGCTGCTGTATACCTCTGAGCTCTTCTTTAAAATCTGCCACCTCTTTTTTCAACTCATTTTGTCCCTTCATAAGAGCCTGAAACATTTGGATAACAGATAAATCTTTTGAACTCTCTCCAGTCCCTTCTTTTTGTAAAAATGATGGAATTTTTGTCTGTTGAGTCATTGGGCTGGATGCAGAGGAGGTAGGTGCCGAGGCTGCCTTGCCTGAAGGTGGTTTTCTGGGCCCCATTTGTCTGAGTTCAGAGATGACTGTAAATCTTTTGCAAAAGAAATGGCGTCTGTGGAGCCTGCAGCTGGGTGAGTCCGAGAAGACATGGAAGTCCAAAAGTGAAAGTTAATCCTCAATCACAGTTCCAAGCCAAAAAAAAAAGTAAAAGAAAATCAAATAATCCAAATCCAGAAAGACCACATAACAGGAGGAGCTCCAGGAGTCCTTCAGGGGGGAGTAGTAATATAAAGCCAGGAATTTCTTCACAGGTAATTTCAAAAGGCAAATTTCATTTATAAGTGCGAAGAAGAAAGTCTATTGCTATTTTTATCTGCCTAACTGCCCCACTCCTCCCAGGAGTCTCCACACAGCCTGTTTGAATGCCAGATAAATGCAGGGACTACGTGGAAGTTCTGGGAGGGGGGAAGATGGGCCTCCTAGAAGTTCTGGAAATCTGGAAACGGGCCACTTTCCAGCCTCCAGAGGCCCTCCGGAGCCTGGGGGAGGCCATTTTCACCCTTCCAGAGGCTCAAGAAAAGCCTCTGGAGCCTGGGGAAAGCAGAAACACCTCTCTCTGCTGTGGTTCAGGAGGCTGAGTAGGCCACGGCCACCCAGCAACCAGGCAGAGAACCGGTTGCTAAAATTGTTGAATCTCACCCCGGTGACATTTAATACCTTTCCTGCCTTTGAGGGTGCAATATGTACATTAGGAAAATCGGTATGTATAAAGATGTACCATATTTTTCGGAGTATACGACGTACTGGAGTATAAGATGCACCAAGGTTTTGAAGAGGCAAATTTAAAAAAAAGTTTTTGCACTCTGCAAACCTCCCCAAAACAGCCTATTTTTGTGAAAACAGGCCAATTTCCCCCCCCCAAAAAGGCATGAATAGCCTTTGTGGGCTTGCAGAGTGTTCCGGGGGGGGGGGGCAAAAATGAGCAAAAAATGACCCGATTTTCACAAAAACGGGCCCGTTTTTCGTTTTTTTAAAAAAAGGGCATGGATGGCCTTTAGGAAGCTTATAGAGTGCTCCTGGGGGCTAAGGGGATAAAATTGAGCAAAACAAATGGCTGTTGTTTGCTCACTTCTGCCCTCCCCAACCCTCAGGAGCTCTCTGAAAGCCTCGTAAAAGTTATGCATGGCCATTTTGGTGAAGGGGGCAGGGTTTCGGGGGGCAAAAATGCTGCATTCAGTGTATAAGACGCACCCAGATTTTCAGCCTCTTTTTTGAGGGAAAAAGGTGCTTCTTATACTCCAAAAAATACAGTACATTCTTGAAAATGATACACATAAATTGTATTAGAGAAAGAGGGGGGGGGGTTTGCAAATGAATATACATTAAACAAAATTTCCAGAGGACAGGGCAGGTAGGAGAATAGGTTAAAGTTACCAAAAAGAAGATTTCAACTCAATACTGGAATGTTTTCCAACTATGAAAGTTTGGCAGTGCTGCGCTCAAAACCTTGGTAAAACCCCTGTGAAACATTACCCAGCCCTTGTGTTTACATTTTAGGCTGATAGCGGGCTAGAAAAAGTTTTTTTATAAAAAGCTGAAAGGGAATAAAAGATTCACCCTTATGAGCCAGAAGGCTTTTAATGTTGCTCATGAAGATCAGAGAAGGGGAGATGTTTATGAGACACACAGCCAAAATATCATTTTATTTCTATATTAATGATTGATTGCATTTTTTATTTGCAAATATGCCAGGGCTCCCAGGCTTTAAAACATGCATTTACATACTTTAAAAGATGTTTAATGAAGCTCTGAATATTTTCACAGTTTGCAAACGCTGGCAGAGTTTTGAATCAAAAGCAGCAGCAGCATATTGCGAGTCCTAAGAGGCACAGAAAGAACATTTGCCTCGCTCGCCGCTCAGGGTTTGAATATTATTCTTTACAATGAAGAGGAAAGGAGAAATAGATTGGAACCTAAAGAAAGAGAGGGGAAGAAATTTTCTGACTAAACGGACAAATTTATTCATCCCTACAGATAGCCCTCGACTTGCAACAGTTCGTTTAATGACCATTCCAAGTTACAACGGCACTGAAAATAGTGGCTTATGACCAGAAGTGGGCTGCGGCTGGTTTGAACTGGTTCACCCATACCGGTAGTTCCGACCACCGGCTGGGCCTGCCCACTTGCTCCGATGCCATCCCGTCCTATATATATCTCACTCTCTTGCTCGCTCGACCCGCCCACACAGTCCAGCCAATTTCCATGCCTTGCCCGCTCTACTCACCGTGGCTGCCTATGAAGGTGTGCTGGAAGCCGCGCACATGAAATCACCATGTGTTTGAAGCAAGGGTGGGTTCATGCCGGCATTACTACTAGTTCGGTGCCCGAAAAATTTTGCACATCGCACACATGCACATTTGCACTTAAAAAGGTCTGCGCATGCGCACACCATTAAAAAAAGGGGGAGGGGGGGAATTACATTCTTTTCAATGAAGATTGTTCTGCGCATGTGCAAAAGAGAAAATAAAGATGGCGGCACCCAGGATAGAACCGGTACAGTCATGTGTCCACCTGAATTACTACCTATTTGGCCAAACCGGTCCAAAGCAGTAGGAACCCACCTCTGGTTTGAAGCCACGCACAAGCATGGAAGGCTTGCACACATGCTCACATTTTTGGTTCTGCACTAGGTGAATCAGTTGTTAAATTATGTGAAGCCCACCTCTGCTTATGACCATTTTTTACACTCATTCCAGCATGTCAGGGTAATGATAATTTAAAGCTGACCAGCCAATGTAAGGCTGCAACTTAAGCTGATGAAATGAGGAAGAGTCACCAGAGCCATTGCCACTTTAAGAAGCCGGGTTATTGCCACTTTAAGAAACTGTAAGAAGCTGTCTATATAAAGGAGGCCATGAGAGGGCATATATATCTCTCTCCTTATGTATCTCTCTCCTTGTGTATCTCTCTCCTTGTGTCTGGTATCCATTGCTAAGTTCTCCGTGTAAAAAGAAGATTGATTATTTGTCAGGTGTTTGCTACCACATATATTTTTGTATCAGTGATGGGTTCCTAATCAGTTTACTACCGGCTTGCTGAGAGGGCAAGTTTCTTTAAAGTTTGGATGGGCTTTGTATTTCTAAAGAGGGTATTGGGCAATTGTGGCTGATGGCTTATATTCTGTACTGGATTTTGGGTGACGGGCTGCTTGTTATAATCCTATTATTCAGCTTTTGTTAGCTATCAAACATTGCTGTAAAGGGTTTTGAAATATCCTGTCTTGAATGGACAATGGAAGTCCAACAGAAGGCAGTATTTGTTTTTGCTTATGAATGGAGTCATCTAGATAGTTGTCTTCCTCTTTCAATAAGTTCCTTATTCTCCTTAAGCGTTGACATCTGCTGTGGGCTATTAAGAAAGACTGGGGATTGCTTTCTGCCTCTAAGAACATGCTTCTCCATTTCTTCTTTGGGGAAATATAATATTCTGCCTCTTTTAATATTCCCAAAAATATTTCACTCTTCTTTGGGGTGGGGGCTTCCCACACTTTCAATCTTATATGCAATCCATATTCAGCTTCATAGAAGATGAATGTGAACACGGATCTAACAGAAGTTCAAGAAATTTGAAAGCTGTGAATTAGTTTGATGCCATCAGCCTTCATTCCTGGGGACTGTTTGGATAGAAGCTCACAATTTTCATCTGTCTCTACTAACGATTAGTGGGTCTTCCAAAGATAGCCCTGTTGGAAGAAATATCCATCTGGTTCAGTTTCAAGCCGGGAAAAAGGAACTGGAGACAAAATGGAGGCTGATTGGAAAAAGGATTTATTAATGAAGAAGAACCACAAGTGGTTCTGGTGCAGGTGACCACATGGAGTTGAGAGTGAGCGGTTTTTATACCTTCTCTTGGGCTTTGCATTTGAGCTTCCTGTTCCTGTGCAAGAGCATGTATTCTATTGGCTATCGTAGGGGTTATGCAGGGGTCATAGTTTGCTCTATAGATTGTCTGAGCTAAATTTGGTTGAAGTTTAGAGGATGATGCAATGTCCTTAGGGGATTGTGCAATGTAGTGAACTCTGCTGCTAGAAGGTAGTGGGTTAATCCTATTATGTCCTGAAGAGTCATATTCTTAGTCCCATCATCCTGGAGCTGAAGGTCTTGTGTCTTGTAGATAGGCTGACCCAGTCCTTCTCAATGAGCACCAAATATCTGCTGGGGGCAGGGAGTTGATATTCTGAGTTTCTGTCTCCCTTAAGATTTTTTATTTCTCTTTTAGGGGAAATATTTTAGCCTGCCTTTTTAAATATTTCTCAAAATATTTCATTCTTCTACGAATGGGGTGGCCTCCCACAGCCTTTTACACTTTTTAATTCAGTCCCCCTTCTTTTATCCCCTTGCCAAGTAGACTCACCTTTTCTAAGCTGCTGCTTGATGATCATCGGTGCAGAAAGGAAGGCAGCCTTTATTTACCCCAAGACAGATTATTGTTCTCCTTGCAATCCATCTCATGTCCTATAATTCAAAGATGTCTCCCTTCCTTCTGTTGTAATTAAGGAATGTAAAAAAAAAGCTGCTGGAAAAAAATGTCAATAACATGAAAAGTTATTGCCTTGGAGTAATTAATCAAAGCTCATGGCCAATTATGTAGTTTTTGCTTTGTGCAGATTGCATTGTTCTAAGTTCGTGTGTATGTTTGACAGAATCTGGGAATCCATTCATTATTCCACTCATTATCACATATTGGTATAAAGTATGCTCTTGTAAGTTTGGCTGTCAGCCCTCCGTGCGTCCATTAGTAGATTTGGGCCTACATCTGATTAAAAAAAGAGAGAGATTATGGGGAAGAAAATGACAGTCAGTCATTCATCAAAATAAAGAATGGTTGTTCCACTACTTCCTTTTTCCTAAGCAAAATAAATGAAGAGAGCTTCCATTGAATCAAAACTAGGGCGAAGTACTTAGCTTGGATATGTTTCCTATTGTACAATGAAAAATATATGGCATGCATCTGAGAATATATATATATATATATTCTCACTGAATATTATGTGACCTCACATTCCTACGCAACTGCCGAGATCAAAATTTAACCCCCACAAGCTTCCAATTAAAATTCCACTCCAACTCTGCAGCCACCAAACGCATCCTGAAAAGAACAGAAATGGCCCTAATCAGAAATGAACTTCACACAAAAAGATTCCACCTAGACCGAATCAACAAAAATCTCCTTACACTCCACCTCAAACTCAGCAACAAGATCCACCCCACACTTTGGGACAAATCCAAACAACTCGCCACCTGGAGAGCCGAAACACAGACCACCCTCAAGACAGACACACATACCAATAAACTCCGGAGATTAAAGGAACGCCAGAAACAAACCCCTCCCCCCTCACATCCACACATGAAACAAACAGTGCATAACATCTCAGATAAGATCCTCACCAAAGCTGAAACCAATGTCCTTGCCAGAGGATTCAACTTTGCAGTCGCTCCCAAACACATCCCCACTGAAACCATTATATGCGGAGTTGAAACCAGCCTGACCAAAATCAACCCCGATGATGCTAACAGAATCAGACTCGAAATCACCAACATCCTCTGCACCAGCAAGCCCCCCAAAAGCAACTTACCCAAAGAGGAACAGACAGCACTACTTAACCTAAAAGAAGACACTAGCATAATAATCCTTCCAGCAGACAAGGGGAACGCCACGGTGGTCATGAACACATCTGACTACCAAACCAAATTAACCAACCTACTCCAAGACTCCACTTACAAACCCCTAAGCACGGATCCCACCACCTACTTAGAAAAAACCACCAGATCCAAAATAAAAGCCTCCCCCATCAGCGAAGAGATCCAGCAACGAATCATTCCCAGAGAAAAATCATCCAGATGCCCTAAGCTCTATGGTCTCCCCAAGATACACAAAGAAGGAACCCCACTCAGACCCATAGTCAGCTCCATAGGCTCACCTCTACAAAACCTAGCCAAATTTCTCACCAAACAACTACAGCCCTATGCAGAATCCATCACCTCACACGTAAAAAACTCATTCCAGTTCATAGAGATCATAAAGAAACAAAACTTACAGCCCAGCGACCTACTCGTGAGCTTCGATGTCGTATCACTCTTCACCCAAGTACCAATCAAAGAAGCATTGACAGCTATCCAAAACAAATACAACCCCCCCAAACATATTCTAGATCTGACCAACCACTGCCTATCCAACACATACTTCATCTATAACGGACAAAAATACAAACAAATAGAAGGAGCACCCATGGGATCACCCCTCTCACCTGTCATTGCCAACCTCTACATGGAACACTTTGAAACCCAAGCTCTAAAAAAATCCGATCACAAACCCAAACTCTGGCTCAGATACGTAGACGACACCTTCATAATCTGGCCACACGGGAAAGATAAACTGGACAACTTCCTCACACACCTCAACAGCCTACACCCCAAAATACAGTTCACCATGGAAACAGAAGCCAATAACCAACTCCCCTTCCTGGATGTCTTAGTCTATAAGAAATCCGATGGATCCCTAGGACACACCATCTACCAGAAGAAAACACACACAAACCGCTATTTGCACGCACTCTCACACCACCACCCAGCACAGATCAACTCTGTAGCCAAGACACTCATCTCCAGAACAAAACGCTTAGCTGACGAACAACACCTCAAAACCGAACTACACACTCTCACCAACGTACTAACATCCAACGGATTCCAAAGAAACAATATCACTAACCTAATCCAAAAAGAAAACCCCACTAAAATCCAAGACAGTGAACAAGAAAACGGCAAAGCCCTCCTCCCATACATAAAAGGCACCACAGACAGAATCAGCAAGATCCTCCACAAACACAACATCAAGACAGCATTCTACACAAACCGAAAAATATCCACCATCCTGAGAAACCCCAAAGACAAAATAGAGTTAGAAAATCAAGGAGTATATGAAATCCCATGCCCCACCTGCCCCACCACATACATCGGACAAACCAACAGAAGAATAAAGGCACGCATTGAAGAACACAAAAACTCAGTCAGAAAGGAGGAACCAACTTCTTCCCTGGTCCAACACCTCAAAGCCACAGGACATGATATAGACTTTAAAAAGACCAGAACTATTGCCAAAATTGAACACTTTAACAACAGAATAATCAGAGAAGCTATTGAGATAGAAAAACGACCACACAGCATGAATAAACGAGATGATACCTCCCGCCTACCAGCCATTTGGAAACCCGCCCTCACTGACAAACGAGTCCCTAACACTAAGAATGATACCAGACCCACACTCACGAAAACCACACAGGATGTCACTATCACACATCCACACAAAAAGCAAGCCCAAACCCACACCGATAATGACCACAAACCAGAAGCCCGACCACAAACCAGAAGCCAGACCACAGCTGCATTATTAGCCACTTTAAACCCCTCCAATCCATACATGAAGCAAACTGATGCCCACCACGGAGATGTGGCACGACCACAAACGCGAAGCCAAACAACAGTAACGCAGCTCACCAGCTCAAATCCCTCTGCAACTCAGACTAACACAAGCACAACCAGGCCCCCACCCAAACAGAACACGCCCCCATCCAATCAGAGCACAGCCAAACTCCCATCCAATCAGAGCATAGCCAAGCCCCCTACCAATCAGAATACACCTCCACCCAATCAGAATGCAGCCAAGCTCCCACCCAATCAGCACAAACCCCCACTGGCAGTTAAAAAGAGGAACCGGCTGAGATCTCACATTGCTCCTGGAAGCACCAAGCCGGAAGCACCAAGCCGGAAGCAGCAGCCTGAAGATGATGAATGAGACTTCATCGAAACGTCGTGAAGATACTTCCAATTCTACGCGGGAGAAAAACCCGAACAACCAAAGACATACATACAAACACCCGCGAAAACCTCAGAAAACACACATACATACATACATACAATACATACACACATCACACACATACACATCACATACTATACATACATATATATATATATTATATATATATGTTGTATTTGTGCTGATAAAATAAAGGGAGACTAGTATAGATCCATTTCGAGCTATTTAGCTCTCATCAGCTAGCCATACCCTTACTGGGATTCGAACCTGGGCTGTATTCGGTTCGAATACAGGTTCGAATCCCAGTAAGGGTATGGCTAGCTGATGAGAGCTAAATAGCTCGAAATGGATCTATACTAGTCTCCCTTTATTTTATCAGCACAAATACAACACAAATATAAAAAGGCAACATTAAAAATAAAAATATGGGTTTCTGCCTGGATGGTTTTCTGTGATGAGCCGAAAGGACAGAAAGAGGGAGGAGTGAGCTCCCTCCCATATTTGGTCATACCAGGGGTTGTAACACAAACACACACACACACACACACACACATATGTGTGTGTGTGTGTGTGTGTGTGTGTGTATATATATACACATACATACATACATACACACACACACATTTTTGCTGATAAATAAATGAATGGAGACTAGTATATGTCTATTTCAAGCTATTTAGCTTTCATCAGCTAGCCATACCTTTGCTGGGATTCGAACTTGGGCTGTTTTTACATATTAGGCAGTTGTATTAACCTCTAAACCAAAAGCTCTAATCAGCTGAGCCAGGGGAGCACTTAAGTGTTTTTTTTTCTTTTGCCGAAGCATCAGATGTGCCCAAATATGGGGAGGGAGCATACTGCTTCACATACATACATACATACATACATACATACATACATACATACATACATACATACATACATATGAATGAAGGGACATGGTGGCTCAGTGGCTAAGACACTGAGCTTGTCAATCAGAAGGAAGTTCTGCGGTTTCATTCCCTAGCACCACTTAATGGAATGAGCTCCCATTACTTATCCCAGCTTCTGCCAACATAGCAGTTCGAAAGCAGGTAAAAATGCAAGTAGAAAAATAGGAACAGCCTTTGGTGAGAAGGTAACAGTGTTCTGTGCACCTTCGGCGTTTAGTCATGCCGGCCACATGACATTCTGTGCGAGGGGAACCTTTACACACACAAACACACACACGCACACACGCACATTTATTAGCTGGACTAATAAATTGGCTAATAAATTGGAATAAATGCTTTATATTTATAATTTTAATTTTGGTGCAGTTTAAATCAATTTTATTTATCAATCTCATAAATGAAAGTTCCTAACTTAAGCAGGCTGTTGTTAGAAGATTAATTGGGGGGGGGGGGGGCAGTTCAAATAGTTGTCCAATCTCTTCTTAAAAACTTCCAGTGTTGGAGCATTCACAACTTCAAGTTGTTCCACTGATTAATTGTAACTGTTTCTCCTTAGTTCTAAGTTGCTTCTCTCCTTGATTAGTTTCCACATTGTTTCTTGTCCTGCCCTCTAGTGCTTTGAAGAATATCTTGACTCCCTCTTCTTTGGGGCAGCCCCTGAGATATTGGAACATTGCTACCATGTCTCCGCTAGTCCTTCTTTTCATTAAACTAGACATACCCAGTTCCTGCAACCGTCCTTTATATGTTTTAGCCTTTAGTCCCCTCTTGTGGCCCAGCAGGAGCCATTGGAGCTGCCACCAGACTCCAAGAGCAAGGGTCCCTATGAGTCGGCTCTGGAGGACACTGGGCAGGGTTCTGATTCTGAGCAGGGATCGGAGAGTCTGGTCGGCCACCAGGAGGCGCCTGAGGCATGGAGCAGCGGTGAGAGCCAAAGGAGGGGGGCTCCGGATGCCATGCCTTGGAGCAGTGGGGAGGAGTCATGGGACAGTGACTCAGACATAAGCAGGGAGTTCCTAGATGCCCGTTATCGCCGCGCCCACAGGCGCAAGGAGCAAGGAGCAGCAGTTACCGGCGGTAATTGCTCTCAGCTGCTAATAAGTAGACTCCCCTTCAGTCTATAAAAGGATTGATTGAGCATACACCCTTTGCAGAAGTCAACAAAGGAATTATTTGGAAAGTTCTGTCTTGGAAGCTTAGCATGCTGGACAGCTGCTATCTTATCTCTGTGTTGGAGAGTTCTGAGAGCCTTGTCGTGGTAGATTGCTGCCAAGGTTCTGTCTGTCTGTCTGTGCAATGAATCCTGTTGACGTAGTTTTGGTCCGGAGTGTGTTCTGTGTTGGCGAGGGAAGAAGGGGGGTCAAAACAGTCCCCTAATCATTTTCGTTTCTCTTCTCTGAACTCTTTCTACAATCTCAACATTTTTTTTTACATCGTGGCAACCAAAACTGGATGCAATATTCCAAGTGTGGCCATACCAAGGCATTATAAAGTGGCATTAACACTTCTATCCCTCTGTTAATGTAGTCTAGAACTGTGTTGGCTTTTTTGGCAGCTGCAGCACACCACTGGCTCACATTTAAATGATTGTCCACTTGTTACACTTTATTGTAAGCTTACACTAACAGAAACTTGCAAGTCTGAAAGTACAATTCTCCTATCTCCTTTACCTTTAAGAAATTAAGAACAGTCCCTTCTGAGCTTCTTGACCCACCCACTAACCAGCTGCAGGCGATGCTGCCTCTTATCTGACAGTGTCTTTGGGCTCAATCCCTCAAGGTTATTTTCACATACCATTACATCAGCAGAGAAAACAACAGCAAATTAGAAATGCAAGTCTTATCGGAAAGCAACCCACACAAACCAAATGTTCCATTACCAAAGTAACAGCCCAACCTCCCACAAGAGGAGCTGTATAAAAAAATATGATTTAGACAAATACAAATGCATTGCAGCAACCCAGAATACCAGGGGGGAAAAAGGAAAAGAGACTGCCTATACAACTTAACAGTATAAGAACAGAATAACAGAGTCAGAAGGAAGGGACTTGTATGTCATCTAGTCCAACCTCCCACCCACACAGGAGATTTCTTCCAACAAAATGGATATCTACAGTTTTATCAAAAACCACCTGACCACTCAATCCAGTACAGCACCACAACCCGAGCTATGAAAAGGGTAACACTGCCATACATACAATAGCCAACAGACTATTAGAATCACATGGCATCACTGTAGCACACAAACCAACTCCAGCCCTCCAGAACATCCTAAGTAGAGATGCAGTAGCTCCCGAAGAAAAAGCAACATCCATTCACAACACAACAGGTTGGTAGTGGTCAACTACTTAAACAAGAGCCAGCAGTGTGCTGCAGCTGCCAAAATAACCAATGCAGTCCACGGCTGCATCAAAAGAGGAATAGTGCCAAGGTGAGATATAAGTACCATTCTATACTGCTATGGTAAAACCACATTTGGAATGTTGCATCCAATTAAAATAGACATTAGAAAAGAGTAGAGTAGAGTAGAGAGTAGAGTAGAGTAGAGTAGAGTAGAGTAGAGTAGAGTAGAAGAGAAGAGAAGAGAAGAGAAGAGAAGAGAAGAGAAGAGAAGAGAAGAGAAGAGACAGAGTTGGAAGGGACCTTGGAGTCCAACCTTCTAGTCCAACCCCATGCTTAGACAGGAAAAAGGTCAAGGGGATTTTAACTACCCTGATATCAACTGGGAAACAAACTCTGCATCAAGTGGAAGATCAAACAGGTTCCTGACAAACCTAGCAGACAACTTTGTTTCCCCAAAAAGTAGAGAAGGGAACAAGGGGATCAGCCATATTGGGCTTAATTCTCACTAACAGAGATGAAATGATAGAAGGTGTTGAAGCTACAGGAACCGTGAGAGTTACCACACAAAAAAAGATATGGAGACCCTAGAAAGAATGCAGAGAAGAACAGTCAAGATAGTTAGAGGGCTGAAGGGGAAAACGTTGAACTATTGCAGGGATTGGGTATGACTAGATTTGATATGATAGCAGTCTTCCAATATCCGAGGGGATGTCATAAAGAAGATAAGTCAACTTATTCGCCAAAGTACCTGAGGGTAAGTCAAGAAATAACAGATGGAATCTTGTCAAGGTGAGAGCCAACCAAGAACTAAGGAGAAATTTCCTGACAGTGAGAATAATTAATCAGTGGAATCACTTGCCTCAGAAGTTGTGGGTGCTTTATCACTGGAGATTTTTAAGAGGAGACTGGACAGCCATTTATAGAGACTTCTGCTTGACTAGGAAACAATACAATACAATACAATACAATACAATACAATACAATAGTAGAGTTGGAAGGGACCTTGGAGGTCTTCTAGTCCAACCCCCTGCCTAGGCAGGAAACCCTATACCGTTTCAGACAGATGGCTATCCAACATCTTCTTAAAGACTTCCAGTGTTGGGGCATTCACAACTTCTGGAGGCAAGCTGTTCCACTGATTAATTGTTCTAACTGTCAGGAAGTTTCTCCTCAGTTCTAAGTTGCTTCTCTCCTTGATTAGTTTCCACCCATTGCTTCTTGTTCTACCCTCAGGTGCTTTGGAGAATAGTTTGACTCCCTCTTCTTTGTGGCAACCCCTGAGATATTGGAAGACTGCTATCATGTCTCCCCTAGTCCTTCTTTCTCTTAAGCTAGACATACCCAGTTCCTGCAACCGTTCTTCATATGTTTTAGTCTCCAGTCTCCTAATCATCTTTGTTGCTCTTCAAAGTTCCTTCCAACTTTGTTATTCTCTATCCTGATTATTTAATCACATCCTGGTTGGGTAATGAAATTTCTGGAAGCAAACTATAAAGTTCAGAAAACACCAAGTTGCAAGAATCCGTCACTCTGCTGTAATTTTACAGTCAAAGTGGCAGCAGTGACCTACGTGACATTGGATTCTTAATCTGATCTATCTTGAAGGGCTGACAGTTTAAGTCTTCCTAAAGTTTACCAGATTATGAAAAAAAATTTATTCCCTTCTCCCGTTGAGTGCTTTCAAACAATAGAAATACTCCGAGTGAAACTGAGAATAAATTTACTAATACCAATCTGTATTCGGTGATGATATTAAGATTCTTAACTGCTCCAGGGAGGCTGATGGATTTCAGCATGCTTCTCCCATATGTTTGAACACTCCTGCAATTCTTTCCCATCTGTTTGTGGGAAACAGGAAAGAATGTAATGCTCTTTCCTTGGGTTATTAAGTCAACAGCTGTTGTCATTAATAGAGGACATTCTTTATGGCAGCAAGTGAACTCTGGTGATAAATCTTGTCACACTGGGCCATCTTTCTTTTTAATGGCTGCAATATTTGTATAGAAATGGAGGTCATGAATACAATATGACCATGAGGTCCCCATGCTGTCCCTATCAAACAAATTCTCTTGGAGAAAAGCACCGACTTGCTGAGCAAACTTTAGAAAGGATTGGATGTAGTACAGTAATACAGAGCCTTCCTCCGTAAATTAGAAATCCGTAATGTTCTTTTCAAGTTTATTTATTCTCTCTCTCTCTCTCTCTCTCTCTCTCAAAATTCAAGTACTCAAAGGCCGCCCTCGGTGTCAGCGCTGGTTAGCTGAGCTCAGGGACGTGCGGTCAGGGGAGGCAGGGGAGGCAGAGCCTCACCTCTCTTCATGAAATAATAATATATGATAATAATATATATTTCCTCCCATCCCTTTTACACGGCTCCCGCTAAGTTCCAGTAAGGAGAAGAGCTTTTGGGGAGTGAAGAGGAAGAGGAGGGAGGAGAAGGAGGTGCGCGTGCGGGGTGGTGCCAGCTGGGCAACCGGCGGAGGCAGGAGGGTTCTCGGAAGCGCCAATAACCTTCCTGCCTCCGCTGTACTTTGTGCGCTCCTCGCAACTGCAATAGACGTCCAGAAGTGGCAGGGGCTGTTGGTCTGGAAGCCCAAACCCCATTAGCCACAAAAGCTGCTTCTGGACGTATATTGCAGCTCGCGAGGAGCGCGTGAAGTCCAGCAGAGGCAGGAAGGTTCTTGTCGTTCCCCAGTCGCTTTCGTGGCTTCGTCATCTGGGAGCGCCGACAACATTTCTGCCTTCGCAGCTCCCGGGCGCAGCCGGATGGATGTAGCCAGAGCAACACCGAGGCGATCCGGGCAGACGAAAGAGCGAGCGAGCGAGCGAGCGAGCGATGGAGGATCAGGCAGCCTGATCCTCGGTTGCTCACCCGCCGGACTGCCTTGGTGCCACTCTGGCTACCTCCGTCCGTCCGCACCCGGGAGCTGCGGAGGCAGAAATGTTGTCGGCGCTCCCGGTTGACGAAGCCACGAAAGCGACTGGGGAACGACGAGAACCTTCCTGCCTCTGCTGGACTTCGCGCGCTCCTCGCGACTGCAATATACGTCCATAAGTGGTTTTCGTGGCTAATGGGGTTTGGGCTTCCAGCCCAACAGCCCCTGCCACTTCTGGACATCTATTGCAGTCGTGAGGAACGTGCAAAGTCCAGCAGAGGCAGGAAGGTTCTCGTCGTTCCCCAGTCGCTTTCGAGGACTGCGGAGCGTGAGCCAGCGGAGCACGCTCAGGAAGGCGGGGAATGGGATCACGTGTGCTGAGGCTGAGGCAGCCTCAGCTTCCAGCACACATGGTCCCATTCCCCGCCTTCCTGATGACGTCACCAGCCTCACCAGCCATAAACCTCACTGCACGTCACTGGCTGAGCTGTTTTTTAGTTCAGCTGAGGCGCGGCAATCTGCTCTGCTGTGTGAATCAGCTGAGCTCAAAAACAAGGGAATATAGGACAGGGAACAACAGGGGCGGAACAGAGGGCCCAACCAGGGATGGTATTTCCGGTTCTCCGAACTACTCAAAATTTCTGCTGCCGGTTCACCCAAACCAGTCCGAACCGGCTGAATACCACCTCTGAAGTGAATCTGATTTTCCCATTGACTTTGCTTGTCAGAAGGTTGCAAAAGGTGATCACATGACTCTAGGACACTGCAACCATCATAAATATGAATCAGTTGCCCAGTGTCTGAATTTTAGTCATGAGACCGTTGTTAGGGTTCTAAATACCATGCAGAAATAAATCATTGTCCAAGGCAAAACATCCTTTAAGGTCCAATTTATTCCGCAGGCAATTTAGCACGGCTATGGAAATTCCAACTCTGGAAGTACATTCTCTAAGTTCAACCAGTTGAAAGTTCATGATCTCTCCCCACACCCACAAATCCATCACAGGTTCCAATCATCATCTTCCACGCTGGCATGTACACCCATCTTCTTCCGGCCAGGTGTCGAGATGCGGAGACAAAAGATGACCTTGGCTTCTACAAAAGAATGTCAACAATCCATTCTACAATCCTACTCCTTTCTATTCCCCCCTCCCAACTACTACACTAATGAAACAGCATAGAAAATTATAAGAAAGTGTGGCAGGCCAAAGATCCTAAAAAGAATATAACTACAGGCCTGACAGGCGGCCTCTCCTCAAAAGAAAAACGTTTCCTGCAAAGAGAATAACATAAAAGTTAACATAACAAAATTAACCACCACTTCTCCACCCAGGGGAACCTCTTGACTTCTTGGGAAACTTCCCATTGAATTGCTTTACTAACTTCTCCACTTTTAGGTTCCCACTGTTCACCCAATTAGCTTCAGACCAAGGGTAACCCTTCCAATGCACTAAGTACTGTAAGCAACCCCTATTCAGCCTGAAATCTACAATTTTTTCCACCTCAGATTGTGTTCCCCCTTCTATCACCACAGGAGGAGATTGAGCTTGGGTGGATGCTCTTCTGTTAGACCCAATTACTGGTTTCAACAAGCTACAATGAAATTCTGGGTCAATTTCCCCTAGACTTCTGGGTAGACTGAGTTGAACTGTAACTGAGTTAACTATCTTCACTATTGGGAATGGACCTAGAAATTTTGGACCCAATTCCTTGCTAAGCATTTCTAATCTTATGTATTTGGTAGATACAAAAACATTGTCCCCCACACGGTAGGGGTTTTGGAGCGAGCGATGTTGATCATCTTGCTTCTGGTAGGCTTCTGCCGCAACTGCTAGAGCCTTCTTCGTATTCTCCCATCCTTTCTTTAGCATGTCCATCCATTCACTCAAAGACATGAAAGAAGGAGGTTCTCTAGGCAACTCAGGCATGGTAACAACTTCCATGCCACTGGTAATCTGGAAACCCGCTAATCCTCTGCTGCTGTGGACCGCATCGTTGTACGCCACTTCGGCGAAGGGTAGCAAATCCGACCAGTTGTCTCGCTGATAGTCCACAAAACACCGGATGTATTGTTCCACCACCGCATTGGCTCCCTCTGCTGCGCCGTTCATGCTGGGATGAACTTCTGAGCTCAGTTCTTGTATGGACCCAATGGATCTCAGGACCTCTCTCCAGAACTTGGCTGTGAACTGGACTCCACGGTCTGAAATGATCCTCTTGGGTACTCCGTGCAGGCGATAAATGTGTTTCACAAACATTTTCGCTAATTCTTTTGCGGATGGCAATCCTGAGCAAGCAATGAAGTGTGCCTGCTTAGAAAACAAATCAATAACAGTCCAAATCACTTTATGCCCACTGCTGTCTGGGAGTTCCACGATGAAGTTCATTGCGACCTCTACCCATGGCCGTTTAGGGCTCTCTGCTGCAGGTGCTGTAGGTTCTGGGTTCTTGGATTCAATCATCCACTGCTGGCCTTGTTCCTCCTCCGAGGCCTCCCCCTTGGTAGGACTCTTCGTCACCTGAAGTTGGGGGTCCTCTTCCAGAGGTCGGTTGGGCATTTCCCCCTCCGAGGCCTCCCCCTTAGTTGGACTCTTTGTCACCTTCAGTTGGGGATCCTCCTCCGGAGATTGTTTGCCCTTTTCCTCTTCCGAGGCCTCCCCCTTGGTAGGACACTTCGTCACTTTACGTTGGGGATCCTCTTCCAGAGGCTGTTGGCCCAGATGACTTTTCTGTGCTGGCAT
Source organism: Natrix natrix natrix (assembly GCA_029891615.1). NCBI lineage: Eukaryota > Metazoa > Chordata > Lepidosauria > Squamata > Natricidae > Natrix > Natrix natrix. The sequence goes on from JAKRSK010008698.1 coordinate 282,793, forward strand.
CTGGGGCCCTCTCTTTACCACCATGGCGACTGGTACACACATTTGTTCTTCGGCAATTCCCTCCTCCGAGGCCTCCCCCTTAGTTGGACTCTTTGTCACCTTAAGTTGGGGATCCTCCTCTGGAGATTGTCTGCCCTTTTCCTCTTCCGAGGCCTCCCCCTTGGTAGGACACTTCCTCACCTTAAGTTGGGGAACCTCTTCCAGAGGTTGTTGGCCCAGATGACTCTTCTGTGGTGGCATCTGGGACCCTTTCTTTAACGCCGTGGTGGTTGGTGCGCACGGTTGTGGCATTGGGGCTGGAGCCAAGCACTCTGACGCTCTGTGGCCAAGTTGACAACAATGGTGGCATTTAATTGGGCCCCACGAGGAATGGAACCTAGTTACATCTCTAAACTCAGGAACCGTTTCATCACACTGCCTTGCTCTCCAACTTGCAGCTGCCCCCTTGGTAAACCCTTCTTCCATGGTGGAGATTGCTTCTCTGTAGGAAGGTGGAGTAAGAACCTTTTGGGGCATTGCAGATGCACCTTGTCCCGCTTCCCATCTTGCAGGCCTGGCTTTGGTAATCCCTTCTTCCATGTTGGTGATTGCTACTCTGTAGGAAGGTGGGGTAAGAACCACTTGGGGCCTTGCAGGCACACATTTTCCCGCCATCCACAATGCAGGCCTCTGTTTGGTAATCCCTTCTTCCATGGAGATTTCTTCTCTGCAGGAAGGTCTGGTAAGAACCTTTTTGGGCCTTGCAGGGGAGACTGGAACCGGTGGGGAGATCAATCCCTCGGTTGGCCACTGCCCAGGTTTCTGCCATGGTGCCATCTGCTGAGGGAGGGCAGGTGCCCACTGGCATCCCTCCCATCCATGACCTGGGGTTAAGACCCATCCCAGGGTTGCCTGCTTCACAGGTTGCCTCTCAACCAATGATGGCTGGCTAGGGGGTTTTACGTGCCAAGGACCCTCCTGCTGGCTTGGAGGAGTTATGGGCCAAGTAGGTGCCCTCTGCTGGCTTGGAGCATTTCCCCATGCTGATGGCAAAGGAGTTGATAAGTAGTATCTCTTCCATCCAAGTCCTGTGAGGAAAGCCCAATTTACTGCCCAATTTGCTTCATTTACTGGTTGCAGCCCCATTTGTGGTGGCTTGCAAGTGACAGATGCTGGAAAAATCCCTTCTTCCTGCCTCCTTTGAGATTCCCATTTTGAAAGGGAATCTTTCTCCCAGCTAGTTGCATGGTGATAAGTCATTTTATTTATTGCCGTCTGGAAGGAGCCCAAACCTATGTTCTAGGGTTTTTTTTTTCCAAGCCTTGTTTCCAAGCTGGGGGGAAGGAGGGGGAGCATGCACTCACAATTTTCCTGAAGAGGTCCGTCTGCGACCTTCCTTCATCTTGTCGTGTCTCCTCCTGCATTCCTCCTGATGCAATTAAACTGGAAGCAGCATTCCATTGCCTTTGAAGTTCCACACTCAGCTTCTTATCACCAAAAGCTTCTCATTTATTCTTCGCTGATATTTACGCTGTCCCGGTCAGCATTGGGAATGCCGAGACCCCATCACCAGATCTTCCATCACCAGCCCTTCCCCCTTGATAGGGGGAGGGAGCTAGTGAATTATTTTAAAGTAAAGAGTTGGAATAATGTTAGGGTTCTAAATACCATGCAGAAATAAATCATTGTCCAAGGCAAAACATCCTTTAAGGTCCAATTTATTCCGCAGGCAATTTAGCACGGCTATGGAAATTCCAACTCTGGAAGTACATTCTCTAAGTTCAACCAGTTGAAAGTTCATGATCTCTCCCCACACCCACAAATCCATCACATGTTCCAATCATCATCTTCCACGCTGGCATGTACACCCATCTTCTTCCGGCCAGGTGTCGAGATGCGGAAACAAAAGATGACCTTGGCTTCTACAAAAGAATGTCAACAATCCATTCCACAATCCTACTCCTTTCTATTCCCCCCTCCCAACTACTACACTAATGAAACAGCATAGAAAATTATAAGAAAGTGTGGCAGGCCAAAGATCCTAAAAAGAATATAACTACAGGCCTGACAACCGTGGGGATTCTGCAATAGTTGTAAGAGTGAAAATGGTCATAAGTCACTTTTTTCAGTGCCGTTGTAACTTCAGATGGTCACTAAGTGAACTGTTGTAAGCTGAGGATTACCTATATCCCTTGAACTGTACCACTCCTAGTCATGACTGGCTATTTGGACCCTTCGTTTGATGTTTATTTAGGCCCAATTATCTTCTTATATCCCTCAATATATGGAGCTCTCTTGCCCAAGAATTGATGTATTCTGTTTCTGTTTTTATTATTGCTAGATGACATGTCGAAACTGAGATAGTCGACTCACCAACCCGACCCAAGATTGACTGCCATTTCTGTTGCCTTTCCCCTGCCCCTTCATCAGCTTCTAGTTATCTCCATTCATCCTTTGCTGTGATCACCAAGGACCCCTCAACCCTGTGTCAGGCCTGGAAGCCATCTTTTGCATTGGGCCTTCAAGCCTGCCACATTTATTGCTGTGGGAAACTGGGAGGGGGTATTATATGGAGTATGGGAAATATATAGTCAAAATAACATTCCTTTCTCAGAGAGTCAAGGTCACGTTGCCCTGAACCTGGAGTGGCGTGACTGGGAGGCATCTCCAGTTGGGACAGTGCCTGATTGGAACATGTGGTAGACATGTGGGTGCTGGGCAGGGGCTTGGACTTTCACTTGGGTGGGGAAAACCTTGAAGGTGTCAGATTCAGGTTTTCCCAGATGTGCCAATATGACATCTCTAATAAAATGGAACATTGAGGAATCTCAAACCTCCGAGTCTTCTTTCATTTTGGGGTCCTGACACTCTGAGCTACAACAATTCTCCTTCAAAAGAGCTTTTTCTATGATGGTACACCATGTAGAGAATTCCTTTCCCAGACAGACTCCACGGAGCCCATGCTAACATTATTTTAGTATCGGGCAGAGATTGTTCTACTTCTCACTTTTTAAAGCTCTCTTTTAATTGCATTTAATTGCCTTTTTATCCATCTTCTTGTAAGTTTTGAATGACTTACAGCTGCCTCCTTTATGTGGTTATTTTTGTTTTGCACTTTTATATATTTGATTTATATATTTGATTTTTTTCTTTTTGCAGTGTGTCTCACTGCAAACTACCCAGAAAACTTTAGCTATTGGGAAGTTTAAACATTTTGATAGATGTATCAATAAATAACTGGCAATTAGTGGAATTGATGCCCAACAAATGTCTAAAGAAAGAAATTACTGGAGGTATTTATAATTCAGCGCCACATTATTATGCATTCCTCAGAACTGTGGGTGACATTGATTGGATTTAGTAAAGTAATCTTCCAAGGTACCTAAGAATTTGGGGGAACTGAATTCTAAGCTACCTGCAAAAAAGGCAATTAGAGAACTCCTTGGTTTCAGGGAGGAAAAAAGTATGAACACAAGATGTCAATTTAAAATAACTTGTGTGTGTGCTTTTTCGCCTCTAATTTGTATTCATTAAATTCGGCTATTATAAAAAGCAGGCAAATTCCATGATTCCTCCCGCCACACCATTGATTTAATATGGTAATATTAAACTCATCTAATTCCTGCTCATGCTTTGGAAAAAAAAAAACCCTAGTAAAACGTATTTAATATGTTTGAAATGTCAGCTACAAAGACTTTGCTGAGCCTGATATGTCATTAAGGGTTTAAGCATGACATTCCCTCCTTCCAGAGTTTGCCTTGTCTCTTTCAGGTTAGGTGGGCTACGCAACAATTTAAAATGGGGCTTCAATCCACTTAATAGGGATGTGCGGATGAAAATATGCCCAATGCATATGTAAAAGGCGATATCCCACTTATGATAATTCTGCAAGCAGAATTAGTTGTTATAATTACTTCCAACAGCAAAAGAGGTTGTTAATTGTCTCCCATTACGGAACCTACAGCAGTGGGATAGTCAATGCAAAAATATTTAGGGGTTAGTTAGTGTATTATTGCATAAACCCAGCCAATCTGTCCAAAACTCTCATTAAATGGAGAGACTGCCTTTCTCGCTATGAACTGACGGCTAATCAGATTCAGTAGGAAAGGCTGTTTTTAATATATACTAGGCAGGGGTAAACCCACCATCCTGGGCCCAATGTTTGGGAAACAGTCTCTGCCTGTCACAAGCCAGGACAAAGGGTGAGTGATGGAGGAGTAACACCTCCTTAAAAAACCTTGGTCCAGCTGGCCCGGCTGGTAGCACCTCTTAAGGGCCTCTTTCCAGGGTTACAGGAGAAGACGGTCAACGGTTTTGAAGGCGGAAGGGAGCTCTACACTCCAATGGCAGATAAAGCGGCAGAACCATCTTCTAGAAGAAGGGAAACTCTGATTACAAACCTCCCCTGCCTTGTGGCTCTATCCAAAGGCTTCAGGAGTCAACCTCGAGGCAAAATCTGGAACTGGAGTCCCGGAAGCAGTTCGTGACTGTGTACAACCACGTTCTGGTAACTCCTGCGACACAGCTAGAACCAATCGTATTGGCTCTGTCATTCCATCGGACTATTTCAGCAAGGTGGAGAGGGGGGATCTACTGCTTCGGTAACAATCTATCTTCCATATTAATCTACCCAGGCTTTGTGCTGGAGAGGACACTCCAGCTTCGATCTCTTTCCAGAGCACGATACCATAGTCTTTTGAGAGTGAAGGATGCCAATGAATGAGGCAGGGGTGAAATTCAGCACGTTCTGACAAGTTCTGGAGAACTGGTAGCGGACAGTTTGAGAAGTTTGGAGAACCAGCAAATACCACCTCTGACTGGCCCCAGAGTGGGGTGAGAATGGGGATTTTGCAGTATCCTTCCCCTGGAGTGGGATGGGAATGGGGATTTTGCAGTATCCTTCCCCTGCCATGCCCACCAAGCCAAGCCCACAGAACCGGTAGTAAAAAAAAAATTGAATTTCACCATTGATACTTGTTCTGACCCCCCCTTCTTCCCTCGCCCACACAGAACACGCTCCGGAACAATACTACTTTAACAGGATTTATTGCACAGACAGACAGACAGATCCTTGGCAGTAAACCACCACGACAAGGCTCACAGACACGAGACACGATAGCAGCTATCCAGGATGCTACGTTTCCAAGACCGAACTTCTTGAATAATTCCTTTGTTGACTACTGCAAAGGGCGTATGCTCAGTCAATCCTTTTATAGCCTGAGGGGGAGTCTAGTTATCAGTAGCTGAGAGCAATTACTGCCGGTAACTGTGCCCTTGCTCCTTGCGCCTGTGGGCGTGGCGATAACGGGCATCTAGGAACTCCTCCACACTGCTCCAAGGCATGGCATCCGGAGCCCCCCTCCTTTGGCTCTCACCGCTGCTCCATGCCTCAGGAGCCTCCTGGTGGCCGACCAGACTCTCCGATCCCTGCTCAGAGTCAGAACCCTGCCCAGGGTCCTCCAGAGCCGACTCATAGGGACCCTCGCTCTTGGAGTCTGGTGGTAGCTACAACGGCTCCTGCTGGGCCACAACAGATACTAACTGGTAACCCGGCGTTGCCCAGGTATTTATTTATAGGAGGAAAATGTTTGGACCAAATGTAATTTCTAATGTTGGATTTTCCCCCTTACCAGAGGGAATGTATCCGGCCTAGGGGCCGTAGTCTGAGGACCCCTGACTTAGTGCAATATTAAAAAATGCAAATAATTTTTCTGCGCACCACCAGTAGGTAACCACTGTACTGTATTACTGTTGTAGGTTGAGGACTGGCTGTATGCTTTTTAAAATTATTTAAAAAGACTCATTTCCTAAGAAAACTAATGATACCCCTGTGGGAAAAAAAGCATCTCCATCAAAAAGCACCCTATAGAAGAGGAAAAAGTAAGCCAGCCAACTTTTCCTCTAGTTACTTTCAAGAGATGCTCCACTGTGTAGGATTTATTGATGACTTTTATTACAGCTGGAATGTATTTCCATCTCCTGTGACTTGTTATCCCGCATTGTAATAAACATAGTAAATACATGCTTGGCTACACTTTATGTCTAATTATACTTTATCCCCATTTTTCCAATCCTTGCTTTTTATATCTCATCATAATGCCTTATATCATTTTGACTCTCTTTGCAGCTTTCCCCCCTATATTTAGAGTTACGAATAGGAGGGGTAAACAAAAAAAAAAGAGAGAAAGAGATTATAATTATAATCTCAAGGCCAGTGAAGTATATGATGTAAGATAATTATACTGTGTTTATTTGCAGACTAGCAAAATAGCACATCGTTCAAGTCACCTGCTTTGATATCCAATTAGACAGCAACAAAGCAATGCAAATCAAAAACTCTGCTCAGGTTTAAGGCTGGGTGCATCATTCTGTACAGGTAATCCTCGTCTTCCAACAGTTTGCTTAATGACCGTTCAGAGTTACAATGGCACTGACAAAGAGACTTGTGTCAGAGTGCGCCCAGTGTGAGTAGTATTTTGAGACAACCCCTGAGCAAAATATAGCAAACAGAGGTTTTGTCTTTGAAACAGTGGTTTATATACAAGACTTATATATACATACATACATGTGTTAGGCAAATATCAGGTAAGCAATCAATCTTCAACTCTACACGGGGAACCACGATGGAGTTTTTCTTGATAAACATTTAAACTTTTCTTAATAAACATTTAAACTGAAGAGCGGGGACAGAGAATTAATAGATACAGAACATTTCTGTCCCCAGCAAACTAAAATTCATAGGGTTATAAGTGCATGTAACATAGATGTTTGTGTGGGTAAGATTATCACTCCTGCTGTCAAGCAAAACCAAGCATGTAATAGTGATTGTCATACCATGTGCATGAATCACACAAGTGGCAAGAAAATAGGGGCAGTCAGGCATAACACAGGTTATGTAGACAGTAAACACAAGGTCAATCGAAATGGACTCAAATGTCTATACACCAATGCACAGAGTATGAGGAATAAACAGGGCGAATTAGAAATTCAAGTAAAAGAGGGCAGATACGATATTGTTGCCATTACAGAAACTTCGTGGGATGAAACCGACAAATGGAACATACAGCTAGAAGGATTTAAATTATTTAAAAGAAATAGACCAAATAAAAGAGGAGGTAGAGTTGCACTATATATAAGAAATAACTACGTCTCTACAGAAATAGAGCACAACAATGGTGAGAACTATCTTGAATGCATTTGGGTCAATATTAAAGGTTGGGGGGGGGGGAATGACATTGCCATAGGTCTATACTACAGGCCACCCAACCAAGCGGAGGAAGTAGATGAACTTTTTGCTAGTCAGCTAACTAAGATATGTAGGAAGCACACCACAATAATAATGGGAGATTTTAACTACCCTGACATCAACTGGGAAACAAACTCTGCACCAAGTGGAAGATCCAACACGTTCCTAACAAACCTAGCAGACAACTTTGTTTTCCAAAAAGTAGAGAAGGGAACAAGGGGATCAGCCATATTGGACTTAATTCTCACTAACAGAGAGGAAATGATAGAAGGTGTTGAAGCATAGGAACCCTGGGGGCAAGTGACCATGCAATATTGGAATTCAACATTATCCAAACACAAGTAGTAGAACAAAGTCAAACTAGAGTCTTGGACTTTAAGAAAGCTAATTTCAATAAACTTAGAGAGAGCTTGGGAAAAATTCCATGGATGAGAATCCTCAAGGGGAAAACAACTCAAGAAGCTTGGGAAATTTTGAAAAATGAGATTACAAAAGCCCAGTCTAGCACAATACCAATGAAGAAGAAAAATAGTAGACCATAACCTACTACTAGATAAAGTAGAAGAATGTAGGTTAGACAGCATCACCACCATATGGATTCGTAACTGGCTGACCAACCGCACTCAATGTGTAGTCCTCAATAGAACTGCATCTACATGGAGGGAAGTATGCAGTGGAGTACCCCAAGGCTCTGTTTTAGGCCCAGTACTCTTCAATATCTTCATCAATGATTTGGATGAGGGAATAAATGGGGAACTCATCAAATTTGCAGATGACACCAAGCTGGCAGGAATAGCCAACACTCCAGAAGATACTCTAAAGATACAGAAGGATCTTGACAAATTTGAACACTATCTAATAAAATGAAATTCGATGGTGAAAAGAGTAAGGTTCTACATTTAGGCAACAAAAACGGAATGCACAGGTACAGTATAGATGGTACCTTGCTCAGTAGTAGTAATTGTGAAAGGGATCTTGGAGTCCTAGTGGACAACCATTTAAATATGAGCCAGCAGTGTGCAGCAGCTGCCAAAAAAGCCAACACAGTTCTAGGCTGTATAAATAGAGGGATAGAATCAAGATCACATGAAGTGTTAATACCACTTTATAATGCCTTGATAAGGCCACACTTAGAATACTGCATTCAGTTCTGGTCGCCACGATGTAAAAAAGATGTGGAGACTCTGGAGAGAGTGCAGAGAAAAGCAACAAAGATGATTAGAAGACTGGAGACTAAAACATATGAAGAACAGTTGCAGGAAATTGGTATGTTTAGTTTAAGAGAAAGAAGGACTAGGGGAGAGATGATAGCAGTGTTCCAATATCTCAGGGGTTGCCACAAAGAAGAGGGAATCAAACTATTCTCCAAGGCACCTGAAGGTAGAACAAGAAACAATGGGTGGAAACTAATCAAGGAGAGAAGCAACTTAGAACTGAGGAGAAACTTCCTGACAGTTAGAACAATTAATCAGTGGAACAGCTTCCCTCCAGAAGTTGTGAATGCCCCAACACTGGAAATCTTTAAGAAGATGTTGGATAGCCATCTGTCTGAAACAGTATAGGGTTTCCTGCCTAGGCAGGGGGTTGGACTAGAAGGCCTCAAGGTCCCTTCCAACTCTGCTATTGTATTGTATTGTATTGTATTGTATTGTATTGTATTGTATTGTATTGTATTGTATTGTATTGTATTGTATTGTATTGTATTGAGTTAGAACATGAGGAGAGAGAGATACACAAGGAGACAGGAAATGCTCTCACATGGCCTCTCTTATATATACAGCTTCTTAAAGTGGCAGTGACCCTGCTGACTCATCCTCATGTCATCATCTCGGTTTACAGCCTTACAGCAGCTGATCAGCCATTAAATCATCATTATCCTGACAACTTGTGACTGTTTTTCACACTTACAAACATTGTAGCATTCCTGTGGTCACATAATCAAAATGCGGATGCTTAGGTACTGGTTCATATTTATGACAGTTGCAGTGTCCAGGGGTCATGTGATCCCCTTTGTGACTTTCTGACAAGCAAAGTCAATGGGGCAGACAGATTCACTTAACAACCACGTTACTAATTTAATAACTCCAGGGATTCATTTAACAACTGTGGCAGGTTAGGTCATAAAATGGGGCAAAACTAACAAATGTTTCACTTAGCTTCCTTTGGACTCAGTTGTGGTACTCCCTATACCTGTGATGGCAAACCTATGGCACGCATGCTGGAAGTGGCACGCAGAACCATCTCTCCGGGCATGCCAGCTGTTGCCCGTTGCTCTTCTGGGTTTCGGCATGGCAGCTGGTCTTCCCACAGGCGAGAGTACTGGAAACCGGAAGAGCAGCACACATGCATGCACTGGGAAGCTGAGTTTCTGGTTTCCAGCACAGGCATGCGCGCTGGCCAGCAGGTCTTTGTGCATGAGTGTTTATGTGCACCAGATACCATGACACCAGGTGACTGGAACTGGAAGTTTAGCTACCTGGTGCATGCATGTGTCCTAGGGAACTGCTCTTCTGGTTTCTGGCACTCCCATTCATGTACGCTGGTGAACTGCTTTTCCAGTTTCCGGTGCCCCCCCCTTGTGCGCATGCATGCTCCTGTTTTGGCACTCGGTGCTAACAAGGTTCACCAACACTGCCCTATACTATGGTTGAGATTGTTTCAAATTTGTCCTCTCTTTTATCACAAATCACAAAGCTTCCATTACAAGAAGCAACTTTCTGTTTTCCTTTGGGGATGAAAGCAGTATTTTTTTTAATGAGAGAACATCTGAGGTTTGTTTTTTAAAAATACACTCTTTCTAACTGTGGCACCCAGATCAGCTTGGCACCTTAATTCTGTCAGTTAGGATTAAAAGTTCACCTGGAAGTCAATTGAAAACCTAAAATGGAAAGGGAGAAAAGGGCTGCTAAATTTTAGAATGTTTGAAGGTAGGCTGATCAAATAATTCTGGCACAAGCAATGAATGGTTTTCATTTCAACCTTATTAGTATACAGGGAGTCCTCGACTTACAAACACAATTGTGCCCAAAATTACTGTTGCTTAAATGAGACATTTGAGCTTTGCTGCATTTTATGACCTTTCTAGTCACAGTTGTTAAGTGAATAAGTACAGTTGTTAAGTTAGTAACACGGTTGTTAAGTGAATCTGGCTTCCCCATTGACTTTGCTTGTCTGGGTGGGGCGGGGCGGGGCCAGACAGCAATTTAACAACCGGTTCATCCAAACCAGGCTGAACCCGCTGAATTCTGGAATACTCCACCACGGGAATACATGCCCTTGCCACAGGAACAGGAAGCTCAAGTTCAAAGCCCAAGAGAGGGTATAAACACCTCTCACTCTTCACTCCATGTGCCCAAAATCACACATGCTTGGTGTTTCTGCTTCACCTTTAAACCACCTTTCCAATCAGCCTCCATGTTTCCAGTGTCTTTCTCCCCACTTGGAACTGAACCCAGATGGGCATTTCTTCCAACATTACGATGGAGAAAGATAAATTCAGGAAAAGGTTATAATGATATTGTCTTGATCCTGAATGCTCCTTGCAGCAGGTTTCGCTGCAAATTCTAGCATATTCATATAGGAGGTGTCAGATCCAGGCTACCCAATCTATTTTGAGAGAGAGGAAACATGGGAAGATTTGCAAATGTTTTTTCTAACACGCTTCTTGTTCAGGCTGGCAGATGGCACAAAATGATTGAGCTCTGGCTCTATCGGTGATGAGTTTTTCACGGCTTTCCCAGATAAACACAAGCATTGATGAGAAATCATCTGCCACCTTGCAGAAAAGGTTTGAAACCTCCAGGCAAAGAGTCTGGCATTTCTGCCCTAACATTTCTTGCTATTAATTTACTCGCTGCAAGAATCTTCCCTGATATTTCTCTGAACTTTAGACCAACCAATCTACAGGCATATTTAGACGGCTTCACATTTATGCAATACTTTAAGATATAAGAGGGAAACTAGGATCTGTAATTAATTAGCAATTTGTCATCATGCATTCCCTTCCCCCCAAAAAAATTAAATAAATGGGTACAAGGAGAGTTTCCATGTCATTGAATGGATTGTTGTTATTAGTTGCAAAGTTGTGTCTGACCCATTGCAGCCCCATGGATAACATTCCTCCAGGCCTTCCTGTCCTCTACCATCCTCTGGAGTCCATTTAAGCTCATGCCTACTGCTTCGGTGACTTCATTCAGCCACTTCATTCTCTGTCGTCCCCTTCTTCTTTTGTCCTCTATCTTTCCAAGCATTAGGCTCTTCTCCAGTGAGTCCTTCCTTCTCATTAGGTGGCCAAAGTATTTGAGTTTCTTCTTCAGGATCTGGCCTTCTAAAGAGCAGTCAGGGTTGATCTCCTCTAGGACTGACCGGTTTGATCACCTTGCAGTTCAAGGGACTCACAGGAGTCTTCTCCAGCACCAGAGTTCAAAGGCCTGAATTCTTTGGCACTCAGCCTTCCTTATGATCCAACTTTCACAGCCATCCATTGCAACTGGGAAAGCCATAGCCTTGACTATACACACTTTTGTTGGCAGTGTGATGTCTCTGTTTTTTAGTATGTTGTCTAGATTTGCCATAGCTTTCCTCCCCAGGAGTAACATGTGACATGTCTATAGAGATTCCCGGTCATGATTGTCTCAAAGGTGCTTTTTCAAAGGTCTGGATTTTCTTTTTTCTTCAAGACGAGTTGCTCATCCAAGAAGCTTCTCCAGTTCTGAGTGAATGGCAAAGATTGGAAGGATTTATATTCCTTGCAGTCATCTGGTTAGCATTCTTTCTGAGAATCATTGAGGCCACCTGGAGGTTTATCTGTGTCCACAGGGTGCCCTCAGGGGCACCTGAATAGTGCAAATGGTTGTGGAACCTTCTTGGAACTGCTGAAAGGACTGTGTTGTAAACAGCAGATTAACAGAGTTGGAAGGGACCTTATAGGTCATCTAGTCCAATCCACCACTCAAGCAGGAGACCCCATACCATTTCTGACCAATGGCAGTCCAATCTCTTCTTGAAAGCCTCCAGTGATGAAGCTCCCACAACTTCCAAGGCAAGCTGTTCCATTGGTTGATTGTTCTCACTGTCAGAAAGTTCCTCCTTATTCCTATGTTGAATCTCTTCTGGGTCAGTTTCCATCCCTTATTCCTTGTCTGGCCTTCAGGTGCTTTGGAAAATAGCTTGACCCCCTCCTCTTTATGGCAGCCCCTCACATCCTGGTCCTTCTCTTCACTAGACTAGCCATGCCCAGTTCCTGCAACCATTCATCATATATTTTAGTCTCCAGTCCCCTAATCATTTTGGTTGCTCTTCTCTGCACTCTTTCTAGAGTCTCAACATCTTTTTTATAGTGTGGTGAACCAAAACAGCAGACAGGTGGTGTCATATCCCTTCCCCTCTTTTGAGAGAGGGCTGTTCAGTATTTATGTAGATAGCCTTTTTGACCCTTCTTTCAAATCATCGGTCCTCTCTGTCCGGAATGTGGACTTTGCTGTCTTCAAAAGAGTGACCTTTGTCTTTTAAATGCGAATGGGCTGCTGAATCTTGTCCTGATAGGTCTGTTCTCTTATGTTGTGCTATGCATTTGTGAAGTGGTTGTTTTGTGCTAACAACCACATGACTGCAAGGAATATAAATCCTTCCATTCTCCACCATTCAACTGAAACTAAGGAAGCTTCTGGGATGAGAAGCAAAACATCTTCAAGGAAAAACAAAGAAAACCCAGTTGCCTTTTCAAAAAGCACCTTTGAGACATATTTGTGACAAAGCAAAGAAGATCCGTTGGCTTCAAGCGAAAGACATGAAGGCAACAGCTGTTGAGATGTGTTTGTGTATATCACCTACCTTCCTGCCCAACAGCTGTTGACTTTTGTCAGCTTTGACAGTATCCAAATATGTGAGACTCGAATCATTGACCCTAATACCCTAACAAGCATTTTGCTTGTTGAAGTGACAGCATGGAAACTGTAACACAATAAATGTCATTATTGTGTCTTCAGCTATGAAAGTTATTTCAAAAGAACCATGGAAAGGAGACACTCCACCCAAAATTTCTTAATTTTGTCTCTTATCTATGATTTTATGTTCGGAAATCATTACTTTTTCCTTCCCTTTTGATTAATTACCATTCTTTTCTTCGTAGCTATATAATAATAATTAGTTTCAATAGAAGAGAATATCTGTAACTTAAGGTTGAACTATGGAAATCTTGATGCTCTCTGAGCTTGGTTGTTTCCTTACTGATGTTTCATTCCCCAAGTATAGGTAGTCTTCAACTTACAATAATTTGTTTAGTGACCATTCAAAGTTACAACTAAAAAGTGACTTATGACCAGTCCTCACATTTATGGCTGTGGCAGCATTCCCACGGTCATGTAATCCAAATTTGGGCACCTGGCAACCATTTGGAAAGGTTGCAACTTCTCAGGGTTATGTGATCATCATTTGCGACCTTCTCAGGTGGCTTCCAATAAGTAGTAGGGAAAGCTGGATTTGCTTAACGACTGCATGGTTCACTTAACAAATTCACTTAGCGAATATGGAAAAAAAGATTGTAAAATCGGGCATGGCTGCTAACAACCATCTTGCTTCGCAAAGGAAATTCTGGTCTCTGTCTCTGTTATACAGAATTATGGAATAACAGAATTGAAAGAGACTTTGGAGGCCTTCTAGCCAAACTCTGCTCAAGCATAAGACCTCATACTATTCTGAACAAATGGCTGTCCAATCTCTTCTTAAAAACCTCCAGTGATGGAGCACCTGAAACTCAGAAGCAAGTTCTGGTTGTAAATTTAAGGACCAGAGGTTGTATTTGACCAGTTCTGGAGAACCGGAAGCGGAAATATTGAGTAAGGTTTTAAGGTTTAAGGTTTATTTAATTTATAAACTGCCCCCTCTCCCCATAGGGACTCGGGGCGGTGTACAGACCGTTCAAAATCAAAACAACAAAGCATAACATAGTTAGGAGAACTGGTAAATACCACCTCTGACTGGCCTAGAGTCGGGAACGACTAGCACATATGTGCCAGGGGAACCTTTACCTTTATATTTAACTATTGTATATTTGTTAATGTTACAGGGCTTTTAAAACTTTTTGCTTGTTTGTTGTTATTGTATGCCATCCAAAGTCGAGTAACAGAGTTGGAAGGGACCTTGGAGGTCTTTCAATCCAACTCCATACCCAAGGAGGAGACGAGACAAATGTCAGATAAATGGCTGTCCAGTTTCTTCTTAAAAACTTCCCGTGTTGGAGCATCCACAACTTCTGGAGGCAAGTCGTTCCACTGCTTAATTATTCTCATTGTCATGAAATTCTCTCCTTACTTCTAGGTTGCTACTTTCTATCCATTGCTTCTTGTTCTGCCTCCAAGTGCTTTGGGGAATAGGTAACACACACACACATACACATACACACACACACACACACACACACCACCCCCTTTCTTTGTGTCAGCCCCTGAGATATTGGAAGACTGCTGTCATGTCACCCCATGTCCTTCTCTTCATTAGCTTCACTAGAGATGGCCACTTTGAGTTGGGGGTGGGAAGGATTCATCAATCCAGGAAATAAATAAATTGGGAAATTATGTTGGGAGTGGGGAAAGCACTATGTAGAGCACACCACCACAAGCAGGATATAAATCTAATAATATGTACATATTGCAGCCATTACCTTTAGGACTGCTCGTCTTCCCTGGTAATAGTTCTGTCATTGTTAGGTAGAAGTTTTGTCCTTGAGAAATTAGAATATTTCATCTTCCCTGCCTAGGTTGAGAGATGTCACCCATCCCATAGCTCAGGCCATTTATGATTCTCTCTAATTCAAGGTGGACTTCATTTCCTGTCAGTGGTCAAGGAACTTGTAAGCTAAAGGTTTGGTGGCAAATGCTGTTGAGTTTTCCAGGACCTCACCAAGAACTGGCGTGCTTGTTAAATTGCAAAGAACGATGACAAGTTGACATTTAATATTGTGTCTTCGTGGCTTCTCTTGTCAGGCCTGCAGCCATCTTTTCTTTTGGATCTTTGGCCTGCCACACTTTCTATTATTCTACTATGCATTTTCTATTGTGGGGAAAATGAGAGGAGGGATTGTATGGAGTTAGATGCTATGTAGCCATAACCAAATTCTTTCTAGAAAGCCAAGGTCATCCTTTGTCTTTGCACCTCTGCACCTGACCGGAACTGGATTGGGGAGGGGACTGCCAGTATGGCAGTGGAAGATTGGACCACGTGATGGACATGTGGGTGTGGGGGCAAGATCTTGAACTTTCAACTGGGTGGGGAAAATCAGGAAGCTTTCAGATTCGGGTTTTCCCAGATGTGCCAACATGGCTCTCTTAATAAATTGGAACTTTGAGCAATACTTTACCTAGGATTCTGATTTAATTTTGGATGATATTTGGAACCCTGACATCTCTATCTTAAAACTTTCACTGCTGAAATGCTTTCTCATGACAAAAGCCAACTGGGGCATTTTAAGAACATGTGCACAAGCAGTCAGGCAGGTTTTTTCCCCCATGGTGGCTTGAAATAATCAGCTCACAAAAAAAATGTTTCATCAATTGGCGCTTGTGAAAGGCAATTACTTGTTAGAAAAGTTAATTTCACTCTGCCCCTCCCTCTCTTCAGAATCACAAGATGCTTTCTAAATGTCTATGAAGATTCTCAGTTATCCAGGCCATTGTTTGTCCCAAAGGTGCTTTTTCAAAAGACAGCTGGACTTCTTTCTTTTTCCTTGAAGATTTTATTTTTTGTTTTATTTTTATTTCATCAAGCATGTATTAGATAATATATATAAGTATAAACATGATTTTGGAGACGTAAAATGGAAACGAATGAAAAGAAACATTAGAACAGGGATGGTAGGCACATTGGTGCACTTATGCATCCCCCTTATAGACCTCTTGGGAATGGGGTGAGGTCGACAATAGACAGTTTAAAGTTGAAACTGTGCAGGTTTGAGACTGTAACAATGGAGTCGGATAGAGCATTCCAGACTTTGACCATTCTGTTGCTGAAGTCGTATTTTCTCATTTGTCATATTTTTTGCAATCGAGTTTGGAGTGGTTTACCTTACATTTGTATCTATTGTTTGCTCATGTGTTGTTGTGGTTGACGCTGAAGTAGTCATTGACAGTAGGACATTGTAGTGGATAATTTTATGTACTATGCTTAGGTCAGGTGGAAGGTGGTGTAGTTTTAAGTTGTCTAAGCCCATAATTTCAAGCTTGGTAGCATAAGGTCTTCTGTTGTGAGCAGAGGAGTGGAAAAGACTCTTCTCGTGAAATATCTCTGGACTCACTCGATTGTATTGTACCCAATTGTATTAATGCCCAGACAGATGGGGTGTATTCAAAAATTGGTTTAGCAAATGTTTTGTATGCTCTGGTTAGCAGTATTATATTACCAGAGAAGATGTAGAAAACATGTTTTGCTTCACTTCCAAGAAGCTTCTTTAGTTCTGTAAATGGTGGAGGATGGATGGATTTATATTCCTTGCACTCATCTGGCCATTTAGCTCTCTTTCTGAGAGTCACTGAGGCCACTTGGAGTTTATCTGTGACCTCAAGTTCACCTGAATAGTGCAAATGATATGGAACCTTCTTGGAACTGTTCTATGTTGTGCCACGAGTTTGTGAAGTGGTTGTTTTGTTTCTCCAGTGTACAGATCTGCAAAAATGGGCCCGTTTTTTTTCCAAAAAAAGGAGCATGAATAGCCCTTAGGAGGCTTGTAGAGTGCTCCCGTGGGGGGGGGGGGGGGACACGAGCAAAAAACGTCCCTTGAGGAAATGCAGAGCCGGAACAGCGATCTACCCATTTAATTAAAGATATAGCTGTAAAAGGCAGGATTCCTGGTCTTCTGGATCAAAGAATGTGTACTTAGAAGTATTATGTAATGACACCTGGTTAGGAGGAGGCAAGATAGTCAAGATAGCAGCTGTGAGGGCATTGTTCAAATCCTTCCCCTTTGAACATCTGTGCAACATTGACATAGATACTAAAGAGGGGAATCGTCAATCACATTGTCACAACTACTATCTTGACTCTTCACATTTTAGTGCAAATACTTTCAGGGTTCAAATATGAGCCAGCAGTGTGCAGCAGCTGCCAAAAGAGCCAACACAGTTCTAGGCTGCATAAACAGTAAGGCCACACTTGGAATACTGCATCCAGTTTTGGTCACCACGATGTAAAAAAGATGTGGAGGGGCTAGAAAGAGTGCAGAGAACAGCAACAAAGATGATTAGGGGACTGGAGGCTAAAACATATGAAGAACGGTTGCAGGAACTGGGTATGTTTAGCTTAACAGAAAGAAGGACTAGGGGAGACATGATAGCATTGTTCCAATATCTCAGGGGTTGCCACAAAGAAGAGGGAGTCAAACTATTCTCCAAGGCACCTGAGGGCAGAACAAGAAGCAATGTGTGGAAACTAATCAAGAAGAGAAGCAACTTCTAATTGAGGAGAGACTTCCTGACAGTTAGAACAATTAATCAGTGGAACAACTTGCCTCCAGAAGTTGTGAATGATCCAACAGTGGAAGTTTTTAAGAAGAGATTGGAAAACCATTTGTCTGAAGTGGTGTAGGGTTTCCTGCCTATGCAGGGAGTTAAACTAGAAGACCTCCAAGGTCCCTTCCAACTCTGTTATTCTATTCTATTCTATTCTCAATGTTGAGTTTCCCAAATTGACACCTCCTGATTAGGTCATTTTATGCAATCCTCATTCTATCATGGTTTTAGCACTATCTATTAGAAATGCTGCTGAAATTCTCTGCACCATTTCTCCTGAGTGTCCTGGATTTTCAGATTTGCTTGTTAAGAGAGGAACAGTGTCGTTTTAGAATCTTAAATATTGATTTACCTCAGTTGGTGGTCAAATAGATAATTTTAATTCCCAGTTCGGAGCTCTAATTTATATTAACTCCAGGCCACTGTCTGCTTCAAAAAATGACCGTACCCTGCAATTCGGGAATTATTTTTGGAAATTATCTTTGATTGCTTCATGGGAAGTAGAATATAAGGCTGAGGGAAGAGTAAATGGTGGAGAAGGAGTAAAATTCTTTTCAGTTTTCTCTTCTGTGTTAGACATGGGTAACTTGTACTCCAAGCTGAATCACAACAGATAGTCCTCGATTTACAACATTTCATTTAGTGATCACTCAGAGTTACGACATCTCTGAGAAAAGTGACATGACCATTTGTCACGCTTAAACTGTTGCAGGCTCCCCATGGTCATGTGATCAAAATTCGAATGCTTGGCGCGTGGTGTGTATTTATGATGGATACAGTGTCCTGAGATCATGTGATCCCCTTTTGCGACCCCCTGACAAGCAAAATTTGGATAGCCAAATTCACTTAACAACCATGTTACTAAAATAAAAAAATGCAATGATTCACTTAAGTGCAGCAAGAGGGGTTTGTAAAATGGGACCGGATTCGCTTACCGTATTTTCAGAGTATAAGACGCATCATGGTTTTACAAAGGCAAATTAAAAAAAAAAAGTTTGTGCACTCTGCAAACCTCCCAAAAAATGGCACATTTTTCACAAAAATGGGCCCATTTTTTTCTTTAAAAAAAAGGCATGAATAGCCCTTAGGAGGCTTGTAGAGTGTTCTAGGGGGGAGGGGCAAACGAGCAAAAAATGGCCCGTTTTTTAAGAAAACGGGCCCGTTTTTTCAGAAAACGGGCCCGTTTTTTCACACAAAAAAACGGCATTAGGAGGCTTATAGAGTACTGCTCATTTTTTGCTCATTTCTGCCCTCCCCAGGCCCCAGAATCTTTCTGAAAGCTTCCTACAAGCTATGCACGGCCATTTTGGTGAAGGGGGGGGGGTTCAGGAGGCAAAAAAAATGCTGTATTCAGTGTATAAGACGCACCCAGATTTTCATCCTTTTTTTTTTGAGGGAAAAAGGTGCGTCTTATACTCTGAAAAATACGGTAACAATTGTCTCACTTAGGAACATAAATTTTGGGCTCACATGTGGTCATAAATCGAGGACTACCTGTTATCAGTTTCTTAACTTGTCTAATTGTTAACCAATTGGTTTAATCCCAACCTGCTGTGCCTGGTCACTTACATTGTGAAGCATCTAGCAAGCAGTCTCCTCTCCAGCATCTCAGCCACATGCACCCTTCTGACGGTCCGTTCAGGCCTCCACAGCCTCCTGCAGCATGCTGCAGGATGAAATGGAGATTCTGAGGGGCAGATCTGCCCCTTGGAAGTTCCATTCCGGCCTTCACAGGCCTTACTTTGCACATTGCTAGCCTAAATGGAGCTCCCCAAGGGGCAGATCCACCCCTCGGGAGCTCCATTTTGGCCAGCAACATGTTGGGGAAGGACAGCAGAGGCCCAAATGGAACATCGGAGAGGTGGATCTGCCCCTCGGGAGCTCCATTTAGGCCAGCAATGTGCAGGACATATGTTGCAGAGCCTCTATGGTTATTCGTAAGGGCGAACAATTGCGGTGGTGCTGCAAGATTCACAATTTGTTCATAAACACTAGGGGGCTCTTATTGCGTAACTTTGAATGTTTGCTAAGGGAATGCTTGCAATCCAGGGATTACCTGTAATTAAATTGAACCCATCAATATCACTCCTCCTCCTCTCCTCAATATTTTTCTCCTTCTGCCAGATTACATTTGATGCCTTAGGATAAGGGGCGACGAGGTAATGAGTAATCTAGAAAGAGTGCAGAGAAGAGCAACAAAGATGATTACGGGACTGGAGACTAAAACATATGAAGAACGGTTGCAGGAATTGAGTATGTCTAGGTTAATGAAAAGGAGGACTAGGGGAGACATGATAGCAGTCTTCCAATATCTCAGGGGTTGCCACAAAGAAGAGGGAGTCAAACTATTCTCCAAGGCACCTGAGGGTGGAACAAGAAGCAATGGGTGGAAACTAATCAAGGAGAGAAGCAACTTAGAACTGAGGAGAAACTTCCTGACAGTTAGAACAATTAATCAGTGGAACAGAAGTTGCCTCCAGAAGATGTGAATGCCCCAACACTGGAAGACTTTAAGAAGATGTTGGATAGCCATTTGTCTGAAACGGTATAGGGTTTCCTGCCCAGGCAGGGGGTTGGACTAGAAGACCTCCAAGGTCCCTTCCAACTCTGCTATTGTATTGCATTGTAATCTTCAACTTAATGACCGTAATGGAGATTTTAATTTCCATTGCTAAGCAAGAAGATTGTTAAGGGAGATGGCCTGAGTTTATAACCGTTTTTCCCCGCTCAGTCATTAAATGAATCTCTGAAGTTGTTAAGTGTCTGTGTAGTCTAGAGGAAAAGTGGGGGAGAAAGTTTCCGACTAAACTGACACATTTATTCATTCCCCACAGGTAGACTTCATTCTGAAGTTACAACGATGCTGAAAAAAAGCGAATCATTACCATTTTTCACACTGGTGACCATTACAGCATCCTCACCTGATCCACATTTCTGATGCTTGGCAACTGGCTCATATTTATGATGGTTGTGTTATCCTGGGGTCATGTGGTCTCCTTTTGCGACCTTCTGACAAGCAAAGTCAACGGGGAAGCCAGATTCCCTTAACAGCCATGTTACTAATTTAAGAACTGCAGGGATTCACATAACAACTATGGCAGGAAAGATCATAAAATGGGCAAAAATTCACTCAGCATCTGTCTCGGGTTAGCAACCAAAATTTTGGGCTCCATTCTGGTTGTGCGTTGAGGACTACCTGACACTATTTCCCCTGACACTACCTACATTTAAAAACCATTTCAAGAAGAGAGAAAAATCTCTCTGATTCTCATCCCACCTATCTGTGTCTCTAACTACTGCTCAGTGGGTCCCACCTGAAATGTTAATTTTGCTTCACAGCATTAAATGTTCACACAACAGAGGTGGTATTCAGCAGGTTCTGACCAGTTCTGAAGAACCAGTGACGGAAATTTTTAGTACTCTGGAGAACTGGTAAATACCAGTGACGTGCGGTGAGGTTTATAGCTAGTGAGGCAGCAATTTTTTTAGACTTGTGGACTTCAACTCCCAGAATTCCACAGTCAGGCATGCTCAGTTGCGACCTGCCGCCCTCCGCCCTGGGATTTGGCCATGGCACCGACTGCCAGAGCTGCGCGGAATCCGGGGCGCGCTTGTTGGGTGAGGGCAGTGCAGATGGGGAGCGGACGGAGCGGGGGAAGCCTCTCCCCCCCCTCAAGTCTAGGGCAGCGAGTCATTCGATAGGAAACTTGCCTCTTGGAAGGAATGACTCGGCTTGGCTCCTGCTTTGTCTCTCCTGCCTCTTCGCTTTTCTGTTCAGTCGTTAAGCGGCAGATCGAAAGCGGCAGCCAAGCTGGGTCATTCCTCCCAAAAGGCAAGTTTCCCATCGAATGACTCGCTGCCCTGATGATGAGAGGTTAGGCTGTGCCTCACCTGACTGCATGTCACTGGTAAATACCATCTCTGACTAGCCCTGCCTCCATCTATTCTCTGCCTCCCGAGTCCCAGCTGATTGGGAGGAAATGGGGATTTTACAGCATCCTTCCCTTGCCCCGCCCACTAAGTCACGCCCACCAGGCCATGCCAAGCCCTCCAAGCCACACCCACAGAACCGTTAGTAAAAAGATTTGAATCCCACCACTGCCACACAAATGTGGGTCTTAATGAAAAATGATGTTTCTTCTGCCATGCAAAATGAGCTGATGGGAAAAGCCTACCACCCCACAGAGCAGAAAGTTGATCAATCCTTATGAACTAAAAAGCGACTCTATATCCTGTGGTTCAGACAGCTGCAAGAAAATAACCGTGGTTTATAATTAGACCCTGACACGTCAGGCCCTATGACAAATGTCTTCATTAATGGCTGGAAAGAGAATTGATCTTACAAATGAGTTCTTGCAAAGAAATGCAATTGGAAGATCCCTTAAGGCAACGGCTGATATATATTCATGTACATAAACACTCAGGCAGGCATGCACACATGGGGTGAGTGAGCTAACAGGGGGAATAAATAGGAATTTCTCAAGAGACTTTGCGAGAAGGAAAAGACTGACGGGGGGGGGTGAAATGTGAGGGTTCTGAGGGAGTGTGTATTCAATAGATTTGCAAGGGATGTCTCCTGCGAGTTATTGATTGCCATCCGTGGGTGATTGAGTGACAGTTTACTGCTGAGGAAAGCAGATATTTTTTGTTGAAGGAACTTAAGATAGCCAGGCCAGTGAGATAGAATAGAGTAGAGTAGAGTAGAGTAGAGTAGAGTAGAGTAGAATAGAATAGAATAGAATAGAATAGAATAGAATAGAATAGAATAGAATAGAATAACAGAGTTGGAAGGGACCTTGGAGGTCTTCTAGTCCAACCCCCTGCTTAGCCAGGAAACCCTACACCACTACAGACAAACGGTTCTCCAACATCTTCTTAAAGACTTCCAGTGTTGGAGCATTCACAACTTCTGAAGGCAAGATGTTCCACCGATTAATGGTTCTCATTGTCAAGAAATTTCTCCTCAGTTCTAAGTTGCTTCTCTTCGTGATTAGTTTCCACCCATTGCTTCTTGTTCTACCCTCAGGTGCTTTGGAGAATAGCTTGACTCCCTCTTCTTTGTATATTTCGCTTCATTCCAGCCAATTAATTGTCCATGAGAATTTGTCCTATATACTGTATATAGATACGTAGCTGCCAGGAAGGCAAGCAGACACTGTGACCTCATCATGCAAACTCCACCTGTTACTCCTTTGATGTGCAGCACTATGATGGAAAGAGAGAATAGCAGGACTTACATTGTGACTCACAATGTATATTTATTTATTTTTCATGTTGACGTCATCAAAGTTATGAATTGGTGTCTATGGCTCCGTCACAATATAAAAAAAGATGTTGAGACTCTAGAAAGATGTGTACAGAAGAGCCACAAGGATGATTAGGGGACTAGAGTTTAAAACGTATGAAGAATGGTTGCTGGAATTGGGGATGTCTATAGTTTAATGAAAAGAAGGATTCGGGGTGACATGTTAGCAGCGTTTCAATATATAAGGGGCTGTCACAAAAAAGAAGGGGTATAACCTATTCCCCAAAGCACTGAAGGCAGGACAAGCAGCAATGAATGGAAATTAATCAAAGAGAGAAGCAATCTAGAACTAAGGAGAAACAGTGAGAACAATGAATCAATGGAACAACTTGCTTCCAGAAATTGTGAGCATTCCATCACTGGAGGTTTTGAAGAAGAGGTTGGTCTGAAATGGTATAGGATTCCCTGCTTCCTATCAAATGACCCTTTCCCTGACCACTTACAGGAGGTACTATTTTCCCACAATCATCCTCATTACGAATGATGCTTATATATTCTTTTGCAAACATTCAGATCAAGGAAAAAGGCAGCCTCAGCTCTAAGAAGCATTTCCAAGCGATTCGGCGTGTATTTAAGCCGAGTCCGTCTCAGAAGAAATGGATGCTGTTTCAAATAATGTCTTTACGCATAAATGTTTTTCTTTTAAACACTTGATGTTATTTTAAAGCATATGTGTCTCTTCCTTTTTTTAAAAAAAATAGGATCACATTTAATATGTAGGGACTCACTATTTTGGCTGTTCCTCTGTTAATCTACTTTTAAGTGGGTGTTGGAGCTTAGCAGGGTCAAAAAGAAGCCACTAAATGCAAAATATGATGCAGTAAATCCCAAATATAGCAAATGAAACTCAGAAAGGCAGGAAACATGGTCCATAATCAGCTGGTGTTTGGATTCTGAAACAGGGAAAAATACTACACAGAGAAAGAGAAACGGAGGCAGCCCAAAATAGTCTTGGAAGGCAGTTGTGGGGGAAAGGTAGAGAGGGTCATATAGCTACTCCATCAACGTGAAGGCCAAGTCAAGGTGGAGGTTTTTAAGAAGAGGTTGGACAACCATTTGTCTGAAATGGTATAGGATTGCCTGCTTGAGCAGAGGGTTGGACTAGAAGACCTCCAATATCCCTTTCAACTGTTATTCTCTCCTTGTACCCTTCCTTCTGAATTTGATGGCACATTGGCTTCCAGCATACCAGAATTAGTCTACGAAAATATGGCGCACGGTGTTTTAAGTGGGGACATTCTACATGACAATGAGAGAGGGTGAGACTTGGACCGTATACAGGAGGCACACTGGGCAATTGAACCATTTCCACATGACCTGCCTCCATAGAATTCTGAGGCAGGACAAGATGCCAGACACAAAAGTCCTCTCCAGAGCAGGCCTGCCATCAGTTCACACCCTGCTGATGAAAGCCCAGACATGCTGGGCAGGCCATGTTGCAAGGATGGGCAGACCATTGCATCCCCAAACAGCTCCTCTATGTTGAGCTGTCTCAAAGAAAGCGATTGCATGGGGGGCAAAGGAAGCGATGCAAAGATACGTTGATAGCCTCTTTCAAGTCTCTAGATATCAACACCACCTCCTGGGAAACCCTGGCACAAGATCAATTGAGGTGGCACAAGCTGATCGATCAAAGCTGCCAGACATTTGAAGACAGAAGAACAACCGTAGCACAAGAGAAGCGGACACTTTGCAAAGCCAGAGATGCAAATGCTGCAACAATGGTGCCCACACATGTCTGCCTGACATGTGGCAGAAGATTTCGTGCCCGTATAGGCCTTACCAGCCACCTCTGGACACATCGTCGACAGCCCACAACCTGTTAAGATGTCAAGATCCTCTTCGAACATGATGGACAAACATCAAGTGAGGACATTCTACGTGGCAATAATTTGTGTGTGTGCTCCTCATGGTGGCTTTGATCAGTGAGAAGGTGGTAATTGTTAGGTAAGCTCCCCGTTAGGAGAGCGAGTGTGCAGAGAAGCGTAATGAGAGTGATGTGGAAGAACACGCACAAACCAGCATACAGGGACACCGAATAGTAACAGTAATAGTATTTTACTTATGTGGAAAATAGAGGTATTCAGAGTTCCATTTACACATGGTTAAGTCAGTCAGTTATCAAGGTACTCAATTAAGGAGCGATCCCTCGAACACAGTCCAGTATCATATAATCAGTTCAGCACACAAATCGCGAACAGTAGCAAAACTCAGAGTAACTCAGAGTAACTCACGATGCATCTACAAGCAGTATCCACCGATCAGCATCTAACAAACAAGAGAGCTAACAGTCATTCTGGCTCCATCTTATGGCTGCTTGAGGTAACAGCAACCAATCCCATTACAGCAATACTTAAAGAAACAGTACTACTCTGTACTATATATTGCTGACCCAACCGTTAGCTTACATTCCTAACAGTAATGTTGCTTAGAATGATTGGATGGCTTGGGAGCACTCTATATATCGCTGTCAGTCATGATGACAGTGTGTTCTCCTTGCCACATTTCTGCTTGATTAACTGACTTGATGTGCTACATGTTTTATCCCTATCAAATGACCCTTTCCCTGACCACTTACAGGAGGTACTATTTTCCCACAATCATCCTCATTACAAATGACACTGACATATTCTTTTGAGAACATTCAGATCAAGGAAAAAGGCAGCCTCAGCTCTAAAAAGCATTTCCAAGCGATTCAACATGTATTTAAGCCGAGTCCATCTCAGAAGAAATGGATGCTGTTTCAAATAATGTATTTACGCATACATGTTTTTTTTAAAAAAAACACTTGATGTTATTTTAAAGCATATGTGTCTCTTCCTTTTTAAAAAAATAGGATCACATTTAAAATGTAGGGACTCACTATTTTGGCTGTTCCTCTGTTAATCTACTTTTAAGTGGGTGTTGGAGCTTAGCAGGGTCAAAAAGAAGCCACTAAATACAAAATACGACGCAGTAAATCCCAAATATAGCAAATGAAACTCAGAAAGGCAGGAAACATGGTCCATAATCAGCTGGTGTTTGGATTCTGAAACAGGGAAAAATACTACACAGAGAAAGAGAAACGGAGGCAGCCAAAATAGTCTTGGAAGGCAGTTGTGGGGGAAAGGTGGAGAGGATCATATAGCTACTCCATCAACGTGAAGGCCAAGTCAAGGGGCTCCTACTGGCTCTCTCTAAGTGATTTACAGAGTCAGCATATTTCCCACGACATTCTGGGTTCTCATTTTACTGACCTCGGAAGCAGGGGTGGGTTTCTGTCAGCATTACTGCTGGTTTGCAACACACACGCAACGTGCATATGCACACGACGGACACGCTGTGCGCACAGGTGCGCTATGCATGTGTGTGCTGCTCAATGTAAATTGTTCTGTGTGCATGCGCAGAACAATTTACAGTGAACTGCGCCTGTGCAGTCACTAAAATCCAAAATGGCGGCGGCCAAGCGGCGGCGAGGGAACTGATTCAGGGGCGTGGCAGGCCCGGGCTGCTGGCAGTTCTAAGACCCAGGCCTGAATTCTAGTACCGGTTCAGCCGAACCTGGCCCGAACTGGCAACAATCCACCTCTGCTCGGAAGGAGGGAAGGCTGAGTCAACTTTGAGCCCCTTCAGGATCAAACTCCTGGCTGTGGACAGAGTTCGCCTACAATACTACCTTTTAACTATTGTGCCACCTTGGCTCTGGTGTCATGGTCCCAGGTTTTGATTTTAAAAAATCTTGGGGTTGTGATTTGTGGGAAACCTCTGCATGAAACCCAGCCCTGGCTACTGTACAAATTAGCTGCCCTTGGGCTATCTCTGCTGTCATTATTAAGGAGCACCTGGCAGCTGGTAAGAGATGTGGGTATCACCTTGCTTGGATTGTCTTCTTCTTCTTCTTGTGCCATATCCGTCATCAGACCTTGTCGATCCAACGTGATCGCTCGGTATGTACACTTTTTAAATTCCTTTATTTACTGGAGTGTTCCTTATCTCTGGGTCCCAAAGAACCAATTGCCTGGGCATCTGATCACTACACAGACACCTGGTAAAACATAGTATTTTAATTTAAAAAAATTGAAATGATATTATAGATTAATCTAACCAGCTCTTCTTCCATGTGTAACCCATCCCTTCTGAAAACAAATATTTCTTTGTTAAATTCGGTTGCAATCTACCATTTCTATTAGGTCACAATAAATGTCCATCTGTTCCAGAATTCAGCTTCCGATTGTTGTTATTAGAAGTGCATTGGTAGATGTGGAAAGTCAAATGATGTTTTCCCTTAAGCCAGACTTGTCGAACTGGTGTCCCGCGGGCCGGATGCGTCATGCACAGGCCACGCCCACCCCAGCTCCGCAAAGGGAAAAAAATCATGATACATCACATGACGCAATCAAATCTGAGACCTACGTCTTAAGCTATCAGTAATGAAAGAAAATACTCTCAGCAATTTTGCTCAGTCTGTTTTAACATCGTCTCAACCATTGAATATTCTGAATATAATTTTTCTTTAAAAAAAAGAAAGAAAAATTAAATTTGCTCCCCAATTTTTTTTATTGGGCATAGTACCTGACTGCACTGTTGCTGAAACTAAATTAATATTGTATATGATTACAGCAGCTAGACTGCTGATAGCACAATATTGGAAGAAAGCAGAATTATGCTCTATAGAAGAATGAATACTTAAGGTAGCAAATCTTGCCGAAATGGATAAAATTTCTGTACACCTAAAAGATCACTCTTACGATAAGTATACTATAGATTGGTATCCCTGGATTGATTTTGTAAAATCAAGGTACGGTTCAAAGGAAGTGTCTATGGGATTTGGTTGAGAAATGCTTCATAAATATGTAGTAATGGTTTTGGAAAGGAGGTTATGATGGTTTTTCTCCTTTTTTTGTCTTTTTTTTTGTATTATCTTGTTCCTATTCTGATATATGCATATTATTATCGGGATATTTGTTTTTCAGATTTGCTGGTAACTATGCTTCTGACTCTATCTGGGAAGTCAGGGGTTGGGTTAGGGAGGGTTAGGGTGGGGAAATGGGGGGGGTGGGTGGGGGGAGGGGGAGGGGAGGGAGAAAATGTTACTCCTAATAAGATAACCTGTATATGTCTGTTACATAAATAAATAAATGTTTATATAAAAAAAAACAATAAAAAAAAACAAAGAAGGCAGAAAATATTTTTCTGTAATAATTCCAATTTGATTATGCTGTTGGGGCAGCAGAAAGAAAGTAGTTAGAAGTGGTTAATTAATGCTACGTGCTAGAGTTAATATGGAAGCTCACAAAGGAATTTTGTTTGTGTAGCTGCTCTATTGGACGAGGTTATGCTCAGCTCATAATATGTTCATTTTGGATATCCTGCTTACCACTTTCTGTTATAGTCTTTTTGATATTGTGTCACTTAAGGGTAGAAGCACATCCCTTACTAGGCAATTTGTCTTGCTATAAAATTGTTGCATTTAATAAATGCCTACTTAAAACAAAATAAAAAAATAAAAAAATTCTGAATATAGATTGCAGTACCGTCAAAACCTGCTGGATTTGTGGGCAGCCAAGGAAACTTCCCCAAATGATACTTTGCAGTCTCTGAATAAAAGTTTTAAAATACTTTTATCTTATTTTTAAACGTATAGTATTGATAACCTACCTAAATGTATTAACAAATTAAACAAGGGAATTCTTGCAGTCTTTAAATATACTGGAACACAATCAACACCAGTGGTGGGATTCAGCCAGGTCACACCTATTCGGGAGAACCGGTTGTTGGAAGAACTCTCATTTTGTTTATTTTCCCCCACTTTACAGGGCTAATCCTGTAAGGAAGGCAGGAAGGAAACATTCTGGTGTTGCTTCTAGCCTAATCTTTATTGCCCTGCTTACAGAAACTGCCTCTCCGGTTAACCCTTGTTACATAATTAACAGTTAAGGCGAAGCACCCAATGACCTGAGTGACGTTGAGTTGGCCACACCCACATGGTCACATGACCACCAAGCCACGCCTACCCAGCTGTTCATTAGGGCAGAGAACCGGTTGTTAAATTATTTGAATCCCACCATTGGTCAACACACCTAGGTCCACCCCACAGTTTAACCCTGAGCTACAAATATCTTAGTCTACCTTAGACTAATGTATACCTTAGTATATATTTTGTCATTATTTTTATTGTAAAGAAATCCCTGCATGTATAAGTGTGTCATACTGGGGAATGCATGGAGAAGAAAATGCATGGATATATTGAATTATCCAATAAACTATATATATTATGGGAAATGAGCTGGAAGACAACTTTAAAATAATGTGGAAATTAGCAAAACTAAATGTAATAGCTTTATTCATCCCACTGTTCTTCCTGATGAATCACAGAATGCCAATTTTTGTAGAAAGAGAGATGTTTTAGTCTAGAGCAGGGGTTCCCAACATGGGGCCCACATCCCACAGGGAGGCAATTGGATTTTTAATGGGGGGCAATTTGAACCTGGTTTAAACCAAGTTAATTGACTTTTAGGCTTCCTCCGTGTGAGAAGAGTTCACTTTTTGAGTAAAGTAAGAATTATATGTCACAAGGAGGGCATCGGGATTTTAGAGATGCTTAGGTGGGACATGGCCAAAAAAAGGTTGGGGACTACAGGTCTAGAGCAACATTTTTCAAATTTGGCTGCATTCAGACATGTGGACTGCAATTCCCAGAATTCAGCTGAACCTGAACTTGAAGGACATTGTGTTCTCAATCTCTGTTGTACTTATGTGTCTTAGTTATTCTTCAGTCTACCCTGAAAATAACCACATCCTTCAGTCCTGCCACCCAATTTATCCCATACTAATAGTTCCCCAATTTTGCCCATGACCCATAATTTAGGATAATTTAATTAATTGGAGAAATGTTGATTTTCATTCTGGCTGTTAGAATGCTGTGGTTGTGCAGGGGTTAGAATGCAGTATTGCAGGCTAATTCAGCTCACTGCCAGGGACCGAATTGCTATTTAGTTTTGCAAGGCCAAATGTAGCACAGAGTCAAACAGGACTTCTCAGAGACTAGATGAACTAATTGCTTCCTGCAAAGGCTCACGTCCGTTTGCTCCTCTTTTATGTCTTATGGGAGGGGCCAATCGTCTCCAAGCCTTACTCCCAAGTCGCCCTTTTTTTCTTAATCATTCTTGCCTTCTGGCAGCTCTGCGTATGTGCACACTGGAAACAGGCTCCCACTGTTCTTCTGCCTCGCTGATGTCAGACTCCGGAAGCAGCACATAACTACCAGGTGGTCCTGGCCCCCTCTCTGCCTCCGATGCAGAGCCCTCGTCACAGCCTTCCCCAGACTCCAGGACTGGCCCATGTTCCTCTCCAACCTCCTCACTGTCTGACTCTGCTGCCAGCTCTGCTGGCCATTGGTAGACCACAACAGATATTATGTACCAGTATCATAGGGAAACAGGAAAAGAAGAAGGTTTTTTTTTCATTTTATCTACACTGAACATAATTCTCTACAGTTCCATTGTTTGCCCTTCGCTATCGTTTTTTTTTCTGTTTTCATTTTTGCTTAAGGAGAAAAAAAAATCCAGCTCTTCTCCCTTTTCCCTTTGTGAAGCTGTTGAAGCACTCAATAATTCACAGCCAAGAAATATAATTATCTTCCTCTGAGCTATTCCCCAGTGGATCCTTCAATTAATTGGAAAAATATTAACCTTCAAAGGTCAAGCTTTCATTGCATCTAATCATAACATACCTTTATTTTTCATATGACATTTTTATCTCTTTTTTTAAAAAAAAATGGGGACAAGAATAATTCATTGGAAAAATAAGTTTAAAGGGGTCAGAGTTTTCTTGATAAAAAACTCCCAGTATGAAGCAGGAATGCCTGTGGGTTTTTTTTTTAATATTAGTGCAAATATTTAATATGCTGTCAATCATTCTTAAGCCAAGTCATTAGAGAAGTAAGGCTCAAGGATATATTAATGTGTCAACATTTCGCGTTGTATACATAATTTCTTAATACCACACATAAACAAATCTTATAACTCTCTTCCCCTCAAGGACTCTTATGTGAATTGCACTTACTATTGTTTGGTATCCACCTATGTCAACAATTCCAGAATGTTATTAACCAGGGAAAAAAAACAATATAGTAAAACAGATTTAAAGTATGGATGTTAGGATACAGTTTTCAAGTATTCATTTTGAGAGAATTCTTAAATATATGTTCTACTGAGCGGTTGCTGTTAGTTGCAAAGTTGTGTCCGGTCCATTGCAACCACATGGACAGCGTTCCTCCAGGCCATCCTGTCCTCTACCATCCTCTGGAGTCCCTTTAAGCTCACCTCGACTGCTTCGGTGTCTCCATCCAGCCACCTCATTCTCTGTCATCCCCTTCTTCTTTTGCCCTCCATCTTTCTCAGTATCAGGCCTTTCTCCAGTGAGTCCTTCCTTCTCATTAAGTGGCCAAAGTATTTGAGTTTCCTCTTAAGGAGATGAACCCAGTCCTAGAGGAGATCAACCCTGACTGCTCTTTAGAAGGCCAGATCCTGAAGATGAAACTCATAGAATAGAAAACGGAATGGAATAAAATAGAATAGAATGTAATGGGATGGAATGGAATTGAGTCGAATAGAAAACAGAAAATAATAGAATAGAATAACTTTATTGTCACTGAATGTGACAATAATCGGCATACATTAAAATGAAATTTCATTGCAAACAGCTCTCAAAGGGTCACCACCTCCAATATACACTACATAAACATGACTTACTAACTAAATATGCATATGCATACATATATTATGTAACACAGAGTAACAACACAGTCTAGTTTGGATGTATACATGTTCATGGCAAGAGATATGAATCTTGGGAGTTTACCAGACGGATGGCATAGGGAACAAAGCTATTACAGAGCCTGGTAGTCCTGCTAGGAATATTTCAAAACTTTCTCCCAGTGGGGAGCAACAGAAATGGACCATGAAGTCAGTGTGTGGGGTCTCTGACAATGCTTCGAACTCTCAGCACATAGCGCTTATAAGCAGTAACCTGAATAACAGGAAGCGAGCTTTCTATAATCTTCTCAGCTGTCCTTACCACTCTCTGTAGAGACTTTCTATCTGAGGCACTGCTGCCACCAAACCAAACAGGAGTGCAGTTTATTAAAATGCTCTCAATCGCTCCTCTGTAAAAAGTAGACAGGATAGAAGGAGAAAGATGTGCTCTCCTCATCAGATGCAGGGAATGCAGACACTGGTTTGCACACCTCACTTAAGGATGACATGTGGAGAGACCAGTTCAGATTTTTAGTTATCTGCAACCCCAGATATTTAATATCGTAGACCAGAATTGAGAAGGAGAAGGAGAAGGAGGAGAAGAAGAGAAGAGACAGAGATGGAGAAGGAAGAGAAGGAGAAGAAGGAGAAGAAGGAGAAGGAGGAGACAGAGATGGAGAAGGAAGAGAAGGAGAAGAAGGAGAAGGAGAAAGAGGAGACAGAGATGGAGAAGGAGAAGGAGAAGGCAAAGCCTCTTCTGGGACCAATTGTAGCACCGTTGTCCATCAAGTCATTTCTTCCACAAGAACAAAGAAGTAGTAGGGGAATAGAATAATGTAAAGTGATACATCATGAAGATTATGAGGAGAGAGGGAGATTTTTCTTCTTCTACCACAGTGTTCGAATGTTAGTCATCCATTGAAACAAAATGCATGGCAATTCAAGGCTGTCAAGAGAGTGTAATTTTTTTCTTTTCTTTTCATACAGCTCACAGTTAATCTAGCTACAGAATGGAATTGCTTCCTAAGGCCAAGATGACATTGCCCTTAATGAATATTGCTGGTTATCAGCCACTCAAACCGCGTGAGAAACTTGACTCCCTTCTAATTTTTTTCTCGTTCGGTTCAGATCCTTTATAGCTTTCATTAATAGAAGCATGTGACCCCTTCGCCCCGGCTTGGCTAATGCTGCTGTCCTGGAACATGGGAAAATGTGGTGGACACCCCCCTTGCTGTAGGTTTCCAAGTCAAGGCTAGGAAGTTGCTGTTTAGACGTCATCCCTCCAGAACAAAAGTGGATCCAGCTCCCACCATGAATATTCATCAGGTTTCGCAACATTTGGAGAGGAACACACCACCAAGGCTGAATCTCAAGTGGCTCATTAATACATCGCAGATATTCAAAAGCCAGCAGATGACATTTTAACATTTGATTGCCCCTTCCTCTTAACTCACCGATTCCTAATTTTCCGAAAGGAGAACTGCCATTCTGCATTTGGTCTTTATGTTTCAATCGCTAATCAGCCACCATGTTTTAGATGCCCAACAATCGAAGGTTTTGCCTGTTTTATTGTGCGCAGATGTCCAATGCCATTTCATACGGCATTATACCAAAACAGGTGCTCCAATGGCCCCCGGGCTGCCATCGCAGACGGAAGGAGTTTCTGTGACTGTCCCTAACGCAATTAAACATTTACAGTCCGTTGCAAATGGCAGAGCGAGCTCACGATACACACTTCTGTCATTTCCATTTTAAAAAATGCAGATTTGCCCTCTTGTTTAATGTTGTTGGTCACGAAGGTGGTTCAAAAAGACAGTTTCCTTCATATTCAGGCACCGTCATGGCAAGGACAAACTATTCAAATATTTTTAGCGTAAAGAAGGAAGGGGGGGGAGTAGATTATCATGTCATAATTTTTCACTTTGAAGGTGATCAAAACAGCGGAGTGACTGTCATCTAAATTGCCTTGCAGGATTTGTCAGATATAGGTTTATAAGGTACTAGCCGATAACCCGGCGTTGCCCAGGTATTTATTCATAGGAGGAAAATGTCTGGACCAAATGTAATTTCTAATGTTGGATTTTCTACCTTACCAGAGGGAGCTCCCTTGTGGAGTACTGTGAAGCTGTTACTCCACTGCGCTGCACAGTAGAAGCCATTTTACGGCAGTACAGTAGAAGCCATTTGAAGGCACAACAGGCTGCATCTTAACGGAACACACACCGTGAGAGGTGTTAAGGGTGTCTCTTACCTCCACAATATTTTTCTCCAGAGGGTAAGTCATCTGTGTCCCAAGTTTGGTTGAAATTGCTTGAGGTGCTCCAGAGTTATGCTGGAACACATACACACATCTGTATATATATATATCTTTTCTGTGAAAATAGAACCAGAACAAAGGATTGTGTAACTTTCCTCACGTTGCCCCAGACAGAAATAAATTTGTCACCGGCAGCCTGAGAAAAAAATAATTCTAGGGCACAAATGAGATGAATATTTATAAAGTAAGAATGACTGTTAATATTCTTGCACCGATATAATTAGCTAGTCTCGCTGTCTGACCTAGAAACAGTATTTATTAACAGGACATTGGAAGAAGGCAGCCTATTTCTGCCATCTAGAAAAGAACACGCATTCCAAATAGATTTGCAGCCTTTTGAGCATCCATAGCAATCAGTTGATCGGCTGATCCAGTTAATCAAACATTGCAACCAACGACTGCAAGTCCTTAAGTACATTAAATTGGTTGCCGTCATCAGCCATTCAGTGATGTCTGAACCTCAGCCACTCTATGGATCGTTATTCTCCATGACCCTCTGCCTTGCACCTTCAGATCCACCATACTCATCCCGGTGTCATCCTATCTGTGATGGTGAACCTGTGGCACGCGTGCCACAAGTGGCACACAGAGCCCTCCTGCCGGCCAGCTGATTTTTGGGTCTCTGCTGCGCATTTCTGTGTGTGTGGGTGCACCCTGTGAGATGCGTGTGTGTGCGCAGGGCTGGGGGGATCATGGAGGGGTGCAGCATGGCTCCGCTGTGCCCCATTTTTTGCTCCCAGGAGGCTGCAGGGAGGCCGACTGGGACCAAAATGCGGTGTGGGGTGTCACACATGTATGGGTGAGGGGACAGGTGCGTGGGAGGGTCACATGCATGGGGGAGGGGGAGCATGGGGGGTGATGCATGCATGCACAGGGAGGCGGGGCACATGGGAGGGGGGTTACATGTGCATCGCATCACTTTCGGCATGCGACAACAAAACGGTTGGCCATCACTGTCCTCTACAGTGTTCAGCCAGCAGGTGTTAGATGAACCCCTTCTCCTTTTTCCTGTAATCACTCCCAGCATGACTGACTTTGCAGTGAGTCAGTCCTCATGACATGACCAAAGTATGGCAGCCTCTCAGTGGTGGGTTCCGGATCCCGTTGCAACCGTTACGGTCCAACAGGGCCGGGCGTCCCCCACATGCACGCGTGCAGCACGGGTATGCATTCTTACCTCCGTGACGCTCCAGGTGCTCGGCGGAGCATCGCACAGGTGCCATATGCTCCATGCACCTGCGCGGAAGCACCAAAGAGCTCAAATACAAGGCAAAGAGCTTGGGCGGGTGGGCCCTCCCGGGCACCATATCGGAACGGTATCCAGTGCTCCCGGCAGGCACCGGTACCCACCACTGCAGCCTCTGTTTGGCAATCTTGGCTTCAAGTGATGTTTTTGGTGAGGTTTGGTCTTGGACTTCCTTGTTTGCTACTTTG
The DNA here is from genome assembly GCA_029891615.1 of Natrix natrix natrix. Lineage (NCBI taxonomy): Eukaryota > Metazoa > Chordata > Lepidosauria > Squamata > Natricidae > Natrix > Natrix natrix. The sequence continues at coordinate 318,308 of JAKRSK010008698.1, forward strand.
CAGTCTATTGGATGTATAATAGTCCCATTAAATTGGTATCAATGTTAAATTGGTATGGCTTGAATTGAGACTAAAATTGATTCAACAACCAATTATATTTCATATCTATTGGATTTTCCAAAGAATAGATCTGAAACAATGGGTGTCACAGTTTTGGTTTTAATTTGGGGAAGGGGGGGTGTAATAATATCATTACAGGTGGTAGCAATGAAGTGATTTTAAGAAAAGCACAATTTAAAAATTTTGGGCCAGGTTATATTTTTAACTAATCGGAAAATAAAGCAGCAATATAGTATTGTCAGATATGTTTAAAACTCTTTTCTATTTGATGATAAACATATTGAAGTATTTCGGTAAGCCAATGATAAAAGAAATAGATGATAGATAGGTAGGTAGGTAGGTAGGTAGGTAGGTAGATAGCAATAGCAACAGCACAGATATATATTGATTCACAGATACTAGATATAGATGGATGGATGGACGGATGGATGGATGGATGATAGACAGACAGAAAGATGGACAGACAGAAAGACAGGCAGGCAGGCAGGCAGGCAGGCATAGATGAGTGGGTAGGTGGATGGGTGGATGGATAGATGATAATGATAGACAGACAGACAAACAGACAGAGGTAGGTAAGTAGCAGTGGTGGGTTTCTGCTGGTTCGCATCAGCTCGGGAGAACCAGTTGGTGAAAATTTACCAATGGTTTTTAAGGATTTTTTTATTTATTTATAGAATATCTTTTTTTTACATTATTTTTGGGGAATTTTTATTTTTTAATTGTTTATAAAATATATTTACTACAAGAAATGTTATTCCTTTTGGCAAATGTTTTCTTTGTGATGCAATATTTTGCTTTTAAGTGTTCAGACCAGGTTTATGTGTCTCAAAGTGGCTGTTTTTCTATGGGCAGGCCAGGTTGGTGCAGGGCAGCTTTGCCAGATTTTGTGTGTTTCACTCTGGTTGTTTAGGTAATTGCTGGTTCTGTGAGCTTCCTGGCACCGTCTTTTATAATTTCCCCCAATGCCTTGATGGTTTTTATTCCAGTGGCTTTGTCTTTCCTGTCCTTAGGGTTAGGAGGAAAAAAAACTGGTTTCATTTGCAGTCTTTTTGGGGGGGGGGATTCTTATTTTTTGGTGTTTTCCTGGCACTGTCATAGTTTGTGTGGGTGTGGGTGTGTAATGTCCTGCAGTTATCTACACATTAATAATGATCAAGAACTAATAATATTTCCTTATACATTTTAGTGACCTTTCCTTACATAATTGGTGTTTTCTTTCATACTTTTGGATTTCTAATTTCTGTTTCTGTTAGTTAGCAATTGCTAAAACAAATCCCACGTGAAAAAGTATGCAAAGCTTTCTTGATTTTAATTGTCAATTTATTTATTCCTGCACATTGTAATATTTATTCATTTTCATATCTCTGTTTTTCCACTGTTGTGCAAACACAATTCCAGCAGCTGCTAACATGTGTAAAATTAAATATATATTGTACTCCCTTTCAAATAGCCAACAAAATATTTCTGGTTTTAATTCCAAATCTTGCTTTACCATTGCTTCTAACCACTAACTTCTGAATAGCTACTTGGACTAACCTAAGTACTGAACCTAATTCATATATTGCTGTTTTTTGGAACTGAAAACTAAATTTCAGAAAAAGGAAATCTGTATTGCTCTGGGAATCTACCTATGACATTCATTCTTGAACTAACTTCTTGGATGAAAGACTATATCTTTCCTGTTTGTTTATATATTTTTGTTTCTCATCCTTCCTGAAAAGACTGTACATTGTTGGTTGAAAGCAGTACCTGTAGTCCTCAGCTTACAACCACAATTGTGTCCAATATTATTTTATTTCTTTTGCAGTTAGTATTATTTATTTTTGTACTTATTTTAATCTTATTGTAGTTCATCCATTGGGGCAAAGAATTCAGTGACATCATCTTGGCCACTCCCACCCAGTCACATGACTGCCAAGCCACTCCCACCTGGTCACCTGGCCAGCAAGCCATTCCCACCTGGTCACATGGCCGGCAAGTCAGTCCCACCCAGTCACATGGCCGGCAAGCCACTCCCACAAAGCAGGCCACACCCACAGAGTAGGTTCCAAAAAAAATTGAAACCCACCACTGGTAAGTAGGTAGAGAGACAGACAGACAGACAGACAAGATTATAGACCAACCAAGATTTTAAACCAAGAGGGAGGGAGGGAGAGAACTGATACTTTTATTTCATTTTCGGTTTGAAACAATTCTTGAGTTCCTTTTTATGCTTTTTATTTTTCGCACTTCTGTTTTATTTGTTATTGTTTATTCATTGTCTTAATATTTAATTGTTTCTATTATCTTTTCTATTTTTGTACTCTCTGATTTATTTTGGTAAACTTGCTATAAAATATAATAAATAGGAAAGGGAAAAATGTGCATTTGCAATAAATGGGTACCATTGTAATCATCATAATTGTCGCCTAATGAAACAAATGATACCAGAACATGGAATATATTTTAGAAATTCTACTGAGGAGACCCTAAGGCAGGGGTGTCCAAACTTGGCAACTTTAAGACTTGTGGACTTCAACTCCCAGAATTCCCCAGCCAGCTGGGGAATTCTGGGAGTTGAAGTCCACAAGTCTTAAAGTTGCCAAGTTTGGACACCCCTGCCCTAAGGCCAGCCTATCTTGCTAAGTGTTAGCATCTAATCAACCTTGGGTTTCATAGAAAGCTGCATTGGGCCAGATGGGTGACATTTTTTCTTTTAGATTTATCTTTTTTCTCCAAAATTAATTGTTTTATTACAGACTAAAAATGATACATTGTAAAATAGAAAAAAATAGCTAAGTAAAGTGGGTACCCACATTCTACCATAGAAACTGGAAGCGATTAATGCAATGATGATTAAAGTAAATTGAATTTTTCAAAAGGGTGGATTTTTGAAAGAAGCACTTGAGAAATCCAGGATAATGGGCCGCAGCCACAAGATAATGGCAAATTGCAACAGGCTAGAAACTGAGAAAATGTGAGTTCTAGTCTTGCCTTGGGCATGAAAACTGGCTGGGTGACTTTGGGCTACTTACCAGAATATTTGTGAGTTCTAGTCCCACTAAAGACATATTAAAATAATATAGGAAATTGAACAAACAAATCAGAGGTGGTATCCAGCCCTGGAATGGGGTGGAAATGGGAATTTTACAGTATCCTCACCCTGGAGTGAGGTGGAAACAGTGACGTGCGGTGAGGTTTATGGCTGGTGAGGCTGGTGACGTCATCAGGAAGGTGGGGAATGGGACCACATGTGCTGGAGGCTCAGGGGAACCCAGTCGCTTTTGTGCCTTCGTCATCCAGGAGCGCCGACAACATTTCTGCCTCCGCAGCTCCCGGGCGCGGCTGGACGGATGTATATAATATTATAATATTGTGTATGTGTGTGTGTGTGTATATATATATATATATATATATATATATATATATATATATATATATATGTTATATTTGTGCTGATAAAATAAAGGGAGAGCACAAATATAACACAAATATAAAAAGGCAACATTAAAAATAAAAATATGGGTTTCTGCCTGGATGGTTTTCTGTGATGAGCCGAAAGGACAGAAAGAGGGAGGAGTGAGCTCCCTCCCATATTGGGTCATACCAGGGGTTGTAACTCAAACACACACACACATATATATATATATATATATATATATATATATATATATATATATATATATATATATATATATATATATATATATATATATATACACACACACACACACAATATTATAATATTATATACTATTATTTCATGAAGAGAGGTGAGGCTCTGCCTCCCCAGCCTCCCCTGACCGCACGTCCCTGGGTGGAAATGAGGATTTTACAGTATCCTCGCTCTGGAGTGGGATGGAAATGGGGATTTTATAGTATCCTTGCCCCGGAATGGGGTAGAAATGGAGATTTTATAGTATCCTTGTCCTGGAGTGGTGTGGAAATGGGGATTTTACAGTATCCTTGTCCTGGGGTGGGATACGAAGGAAATGGAGATTTTACAGTATCCTTCCCCTGCCATGCCCACCAAGCCACACCACGCCCACAGAACCGGTAGTAAAAAAAATCGAATCCCACAACTGAAACAAATAAACACATGGCATTCCTTCCTCCCCCCCAAAAAAATCACAATATTGATCAGTCCAGAGAACCACTAAAATTGGACTCACACCCTGGTTTATATCTTTTTAACCGCCTATCTAGCTGTATTCCAAGGCAAGGGTGATATTTTCCCTATCCCATTAATTCATTACAAGCCTGTATTACATTACATCATAAGAGGCATAGACATTTGGGATGCCAGACAATTTTGTATCAATGCATCAGCAACCTCCTCCTTCCTTGCTGATTTTTGGCTTGCTCCAAGCTGCGCTCACTTTCATTAGTTAAGCAATAAGGAAAAGAACTGAACATGCCTAAGTGTGCAAGAGTGCATTTTCTGGAATAACAGCATAACGAGGAAAATTCCTGACACTGCAGCAAGACTGCATCAAAGTTCATTGATGGGTGTTGTCTTAATCAACGCACCTATGAACTGATGTGCATCAGTAACTTGTAAAGGAAAAAAGAAAGAGAGAAAATATTCTAAAGAACAGCAAATGGAGTATTTCCAGACCCTGTAAATCTTATTACTAATAACAAACTTGAAATGCCAACAGATTTTTAGCCACAGCAAATTGATTGACCTAAGAAGGATGCCTGAGTTGGTTTGCAAAGACCAAAATTGCAACATGAACATTTTAAAAATGTGTGTGTGAGTGTATATGTGTGTGTCGGGGGGGGGGGTATACCTTAACCCCCCTCCCGAGTGTTGGGAGGGGAAGGCAACTAGATATATATGTCTAAGCCAGCAGTGGGATTCACTTACTATGTTTTCCCAAAAATAAGATAGAGACTTATTTTCTTTTGACCACCGAAATAAGCGCTTGGCCTTTTTTTCGGATAGGTCTTATTATTTTTGAGGTGCAGGAGGTGGCGAGCGTGGTCACCTCATGGCTGTTGCTGTGTTGCAATATGTTCAGGGGAGGGCTTATTTTCAGGGGAGGGCTTATTTTATTTACTACCAAGCTAAACTATCCAACCTACTCCAAGACCCTGCTTACAAACCTATAAACACAGACCCCACCACCTACCTGGAAAAAACCACCAAATCCAAAATAAAAGCCTCTGCCATCAGTGAAGAGATCCAGCAAAGAATCATCCCCAGAGAGAAATCTTCCAGATGCCCCAAACTCTATGGCCTCCCCAAGATACACAAAGAAGGAACACCACTCAGACCCATAGTCAGCTCCATAGGCTCACCACTACAGAATCTTGCCAAATTCCTCGCCAAACAACTCCAACCCTACGCAGAATCCATCACCTCACACGTACAAAACTCACTCCACTTCATAGAAACAATAAAGAAACAAAACTTACAACCCAGCGACCTACTCGTGAGTTTCGATGTCATATCCCTCTTCACCCAAGTGCCTATAAAAGAAGCCTTGACAGCCATCCAGAAAAAACACAACCCCCCTAAACACATCCTGGACCTGACCAACCACTGCCTAACCAACACATACGTCATCCATAATGGACAGAGATACAAACAGATAGAAGGAGCACCCATGGGATCACCCCTCTCACCTGTCATTGCAAACTTATACATGGAACATTTTGAAACCAATGCCTTAGATAAATCTGAACACAAACCCAAACTCTGGCTTAGATATGTTGATGACACTTTCGTGATTTGGCCACACGGGAAAGAAAAACTGGACAACTTCCTCACACATCTCAACAGCCTACACCCCAAAATACAATTCACCATGGAAATAGAAGCTAACAACCAACTTCCCTTTCTGGATGTCCTAATCTACAAAAAACCCAATGGCTCCCTAGGACACTATCTACCAGAAAAAAACACACACCAACCGCTACTTAAACGCACAATCCCATCACCACCCTGCACAGATCAACTCTGTAGCCAAGACCCTCATCCCCAGAACCAAACACCTAGCCGACAAAGACCATCTGAAAACTGAATTACACAAACTCACAAATGTATTAATCTCCAATGGATTCCAAAAAAAAACTATCACCAACCTAATCCAAAAGGAGACTCCCCCAAAAAACCAAGACACAGAACAGGACAATGGCATCGTTCTCCTCCCTTACATCAAAGGCACCACAGATAAAATCAGCAAAATTCTCCACAAGCACAATATCAGGACAGCCTTCACCACTGACCAAAAAATAGCCAACATCTTAAGAAACCCCAAAGACAAAATCCAGCTAGAAAACCAAGGAGTCTACGAAATACTATGCAAAATCTGCCCGGCAATATACATAGGACAAACGAACAGGAGGATAAATGCACGCATCACAGAACACAAGAACGCAGTAAGAAAAAAAGAAAAAACTTCCTCCCTTTTCTAGGACCTTAAAGCTACAGGACATGAAATCAACTCTGAAGGAGCCAGGTTAATCTCCAAAACAGAACACCTCAACAAGAGAATAATTATGGAAGCCATCGAAATAGAGAAACACCCCCACAACATGAATAAACATGATGATACCTCCCACCTACCAAACATCTGGAAACCAGCCCTAGTCAATAAACGAACACCACCCACCACCCAAGCCGTTACAATACAAAACAACAATGCACACATAGCCAGCACCAATCAGCACCAATCTACCAATCATGATACAACCACACAACCAATCATTCCACTTACTGAAACAAAGCCAGCACCCCATCCCCTCCCACCAAGATTTACAGAAAGACAGCAGCTCCGTTCCCATTTTAAGCCCAAGCCCGAAGATGGCAGGTGAGATCTTGCCGAAACGTTGCAAAGACAATCTCAATCCTACACGGGAAAAGACCCGAATACAACAAAACCAGCATAAACATATATGTGTATACACATACATACATACATACACACAAACATGTATATATATATATACACACATACATATAGACATAGACATAGACATATATATATATATATATATATCATATACGTGTGTGTGTGTGTGTGTGTGTGTGTGTGTGTGTGTACGTAACGCCTACAAACTTGAAAATTGGCACGGATGTTCCTCTTGGCTTCTAGGTGCTCGCTAAGAAAGGATTTTTCTAAATGACCATCAGATCATCAGTATTCCTTATGCAGTATTATATTAACACCCATTGATGCTAAGGAGTTAGACGTTCTGTTGCCCCTCCCCTTCGCTAGACCGAGCATAGGTGTGGCCAGCGCATGACTCATCCGATCTATGGGCTTTACGTGTCAATTTATCAAGCCCAATCACATAGTTTCGTAGTGAAGCACGGGCATCCAGCTAGTTTTTAATAAGGAAAAAAGGCTTTCAGAAAGACGGAAAGTGTGGTTGTCAGGTCCCAGGTAACACCACCAACGAAGTAAGACGCTGAGGCACGCATTTCCTCAAAGTTCCATTTTATTAGAGATCTCATATTGGCACATCTGGGAAAACCCAAATCTGAAAGTCTCCCGGGTTTTCCCCACCCAAAGGAAAGTCAAGGTCCCTTTCCCTACACCCACATGTCCATCACATGGTCCAATCAGGTCACCATTCCAACTGGAGTTGTTTCCCAGTCATGCCCCTCCAGATGCAGGCTGAACGAACCGGTGGTTAAACCGTGCATCCCACCACTGCTAACAAGTCCATCTGTCCGGAAGATGAATTGTTGTCTGCCACATCTATTCATCCCCTTTTATCCTCAGAGCTAGGGTGGGGCCTCATTAGCAGCAGTGGCTCTTCCTTCCCAAGGATCGGCCCACAGATTTCCACTGCTCTCCTCTCCTCTGCCTTCTGCGCAGCCCCGCATCAGGCACTGGACCCAGCTGTGCCTCCTCTTCCTCATCAGCCACCTCCAGATCTGGGGGCTGTTGACTCTCCATCTGAGGGCTGACGGATGGCCCAAGCTCTGCCTCTCTCTCTCTCTCTGCCAACTCCATTCCCTCTTTCCCCTCAGAGATGCCAAGTTGCCCTGATGCTGACTCTGAATCCCATACCTCCTCCTCTGATTTGGTTGCTGGAGAGTCCAGCAGCTGACAGGCCACAACACTCCCTGTATAGCTTCACGATAGCTTTTTCTATGTGCTAAATAATTAATAATAAATTAAAATACAGTAAAATGGGCCGTTGCTCCCAAATACCATCTTGTAGATTTTGACAACCCTCCTTTAGGTACACCCTTGACTGGCTGACAGTTTTAGCACAATGTTAGCATGAGATCATTAGTTGTTGCTGAGCAGAATGTGCACATGAAAGGATTTTGCTAGGTAGATACTACCTAGTTGCTCACCTTAATAGGCAATCCCAGTGAATGCGATGTCAACGTTATTTTTGGAAAGTTCTGCGGCTAATTTTGGGCAACTTGTTCAAGTCACGGTTGCTTTTGGTTATAACGTGGACTTTAGCTCCTATGCGCTCAAATGATGTGCTCTAGCAAACTGATTCGCTGACCTGGAAATTGCAAAGAACATTCCTCCCCCCCCCCCAGATGGAAGGCATTATATACTGGTCATTAATTACTCGTCTAAAAGTATCTGGAAGAGAAATGGCTGAACTTGAAAATGGGTGGATTTAATATTCCCATGACATAATCAGAAAACTAAGTTGATACCATAAACCCAATAAAGCTTGGACAGTTACCTTCTTGGTTCTGGCAAATGTTCTTGGGAAGTCTACCAGTGGTGGGATTCAAATTTTTTTTTACTACCAGTTCTTTGAGCATGGCTTTGTGGGTGTGGCTTTGTGGGCATGGCAGGGGAAGGATACTGCAAAATCCCCATTCCTTTTCCACCCCACTAACCTGCTTTCCAGCTCTGTTCTCCTGTTCAGGGCAACAAAAGAAGATCAGCTGGGAGGCAGCAGGGGCGGGGCCAGCCTATTTGCTGGTTCTCTGAACTACTCAAAATTTCCGCTACCGGTTCTCCAGAATCTGTCAGAACTGGCTGAATCTCACCTCTGAAGTCTACATCTCCCACACACCCTACCTCAATGATTGCATTTAGTTAAGCATGCTTAATGAGCTAAAAGATAATAATTTTTTTCTTTATCTCAAAAGTGCAAACCTTAGTCCTGCTTTAGTGATGACAGCATCCAGCCAATATCAGTCGATTTTGAAAGCCAAGCCCTAGTTAGACTTGGATGGGGGAAGAACTGATAAATTCTTGCATTATAAAATTGACTGGAAAGGGGAAAAGAAACAAAAAGTACGACCAGCATTATCCCTGAAGAATTCAGTGGTGGGATTCAGCCGGTTTGGGACGGTTAAGGCAAACCAGTTGTCAAATTGCTGGCTGGCCCTGCCCCTTCTTTCCCCGCCCCTTCCAGGAGTCTCCACATGACCTGTTTTGGCTCCCGGGTAAGTGCAGGGAGGAATACTAGGCCCAAAATGGGGCACAGGGGGCGGCCCATTTTTACTCCCAGGAGGCTGCAGGAAGGCATACTAGGCCCAAAATGGGGCGCAGGGGGATGCCCCCCCCCTGTAGCCCATTTTTGCTCCCAGTGGGGTGCAGGAGGCCTGGTGCTGCCTGTCATACCTCCTGGCCATGCCTATCAAGGCCACACCCACCCACCCAGTCATGAGGGCAGAGAACCAGTTGCTAAATTATTTGAATTCCACCACTGGAAGAAGTCAATTACAAACGATTGTCACCCATCCAGAGTTGGTTAAGATGAGGAGTCCCAAAGGGGCTTTTTCAAGAAGGGACTGGATTTTCTTTATTTTTCCTTGTAGATGTTTTCATTGAAGAAGCTCCTTCAATTCTGACTGGAGAAACTTCTTGGATGAGAAGTGAAACATCCTCAAGGAAAAATAAAGCCCAGTTGCTTTAAAAAAAAACACCTTTGGGACAACCATGACTTGGATGACTGAGAATCTCCAGTTATATGCGTTTCTTTCTTTCTTTTTTCTAGGGGAGACTAGGGGAGACATGATAGCAGTGTTCCAATATCTCAGGGGTTGCCACAAAGAAGAGGGAGTCAAACTATTCTCCAAGGCACCTGAGGGTAGAACAAGAAGCAATGGGTGGAAACTAATCAAGGAGAGAAGCAACTTAGAATTGAGGAGAAATTTCCTGACAGTTAGAACAATTAATCAGTGGAACAGCTTGCCTCCAGAAGTTGTGAATGCCCCAACATTGGAAGTCTTTAAGAAGATGTTGGATAGCTATTTGTCTGAAACGGTATAGGGTTTCCTGCCTAGGCAGGGGGTTGGACTAGAAGACCTCCAAGGTCCCTTCCAACTCTACTATTGTATTGTATGGTATGGTATTTTCAAATTGCTTATCCATTAGCCACAAAAGGAAAAAAAAACTTTCAGGTTTAAATCAAGTGTGAGAAACTGGGCAGAGGGAAAATTGTTGGATGTTGAAAAACAAATCTTTCTCACCCATCCCTGGCTATGTCAGAATTAAACAAACTACGCCCATTTCATAAGTAAATGGGTTCATGAATATTGCATTTTGCCAATGAAAATTTCATGGAAATGCCCCTTTATCTTTGAGAAATTTCAAAAACCAAATATTAATTTGTCAAATTGAATGGCACCTGATAGGGGCTCAAATCCTCTTTCAGATCAGCCTCAATCCTGTCAGATAAATGTGTTCTTTTTTGATAATATCATTTAAACTCAGTATTTCTACAGAAGCAGAAACTCTTAAAATTAACTTCTGGGTGCCTTGTTCAAAAATATCCTTCACTATGTCCAATTGTAGGAAGTGAGCACCCACCCCTCTCCCAGAAAAATGAAATATTCTAGGAATTATTAAAAAGGCAGAATATTATATTTCCCTGGATGAGAAATGGAGAAACATGTTTTTAGGCAGGAAACAGACTCACTCTTAATAGCCCCCACCTTTATCAATGGGCCTGCGCCAGTCTATTCTACATAACAAAGATCTACCTCCTTCAGGCAGAGCCCTAATAGGAATCTCAAAGCCCTTTCATTACATCATCACCCAGCAAGACTCAACCAAGCCTGGGACTCAGGACAGCCTACAGAGTTGCCCCTGCATGGCCTCATGGGAGTCTGACAACCAATCAGAATACAAGCTCAATTTCAAAAGCCCAGAGAGGGCATAAAACATAGGCACTCTCAGCATCTCTTCCCCTTTTTTTCTTCTTCACCCAACATCTTCAAGGGACGTGATCCTGTCCACCATTAAATCATCTTTCCAACCAGTCTCCATGTTTCCAGTGTCTTTTTCCCCACTTGGAACTGAACGCGGAAGGACATTTCTTCCCATACCTCTAAAGCAGTGTGACAGCACATTATAGTCTCATTGTGAGGAGCAACTGTCCGGAATAATTGAGGTTGATCTTAAATTCTCTCCTTGTCTAGAAGGGAATTATGAAGAACTGTTCTATTTGCCATCTTTTCATTTCACTGTAGTCACTGGAGACAGAGAAAGAGAGAAACATACACAGAGAGAGAGATACCCGTTTCCCACAGAAAACGCAGGGAGCCACAAAATCTGAGTAGGCATAGCTGGGGTATGTGTCATGTGACTAGGTGGGAGTGAGTGGTGTCAAGTTTTTTGCACAAGTTGGCCATGCCCACCCAGTGACATGGCTGGCAAGCCACTCCCACCCGGTCACATGGCCGGCAAGCCACTCCCACAAAACAGGCCAAACCTACAGAAGAGGTTCTAAAAAAATTTGAAACCCACCACTGCACAGTGGTGCCCCGAGTCCCTTTGGGGAGAGGGGGCGGTATAAAAATCGAAATAAAAGGTAAAGGTAAAGGTAAGGTTAGAGTGCAGTACTGCAGGCTACTTCTTCTGACTGCCGGATGCCTACAATTTGGCAGTTCCAATCTAACCAGGCTCAAGGTTGACTCAGCCATCCATCATTCCAAAGTCGGTAAAATGAGGATGCAGATTGTTGCGGGCAATAAACTGACTCTAGAAAGCATACAGAGAAGAGCAACAAAAGATTAGGGGACTGGAGGCTAAAATATACAATGAACAGTTGCATTGCTAGTCCAGTGAAGAGAGGGACCAGGGAGACATGATAGCAGTCTTCCAATATCGGAGGGGCTGCCACAGAGAGGAGAGGATCAAGCTATTTTCCAAGGCACCTAAAGGCCAGACAAGGAATAATGGATAGAAACTGACCAAGGAGAGATTCAACCTGGATATAAGAAGAAGTCTTCTGACCGTGAGAGCCATCAACCAATGGAACAATTTGTCTTCAGAAGTTGTGGGAACTTCATCGCTGGAAGCTTTCAAGAAGATACTGGACTGCCATCTGTCAGAAATGGTGTAGGGTCTCCTGCTTGGGCATAGGGTTGGACTAGATGACCTACAAGGTCCCTTCCAACTCTATTAATCTGTTATCTGTTACCTATTACTACCACCAATAATCATGATATTCAGTGGTGGGATTCAAAAAAAATTACTACTGGTTCTGTGGGTGTGGCTTGCTTGGTGGGCGTGAGTTGGTGGTGGGTGTGGCAGAGGAAGGATACTGCAAAATCCCAATTCCCTCACCACTCCTGGGGGAAGGATACTGTAAAATCTCCATTTCCACCCCACTCCAGGGCAATACAATACAATAATACAATACAATACAATAGCAGAGTTGGAAGGGACCTTGGAGGTCTTCTAGTCCAATCCCCCACCTAGGCAGGAAACCCTATACCGTGGATATTGGCAAGGATATTGTAAAATCCCCATTCCCTCCCCTCCCCACTAACCTGCTTTATAGCTCTGTTCTCCTGTGCAGGGCAACAGAAAAAGACCCAGCTGGATCAGCTGGTACTTGGGAGGTAGAGAATAGATAGGGGTGGGGCCAGTCAGTGGTGATATTTACCGGTTCTCCAAACTACTCAAAATTTCTGCTATCCTTTGGCCAGAACCAGTCAGAACTGGCTGAATACCACCTCTGATGATATTAATAGAACATCATCTGAAGCTGAGATGTTTTTTTTTTCTTAAGAAAACTTTGTTTGGAAACAACAGCATTGCAGCTGCTTTTTTTAAGTTCCATTTTGAACCTAACATGTTTTGATATTTTATCGGTTTTCTTCTAGTAATCCATTTCCAGGTGCCCAGGGCAGAGAACCAGCAGAGGAGAAAGAATCAGTTAACAGCTTGAATTGAGTACAAATCAGAGAATGGAGTCACAGTCGCTGCTTTTAGATAAACAACTTTGCTCTTCTCGTCTTTGGCCGTATTCTCACACTGAATTTTACAACCGATATATCAGGTTGTTTGTGTCACCCAACAAAGCATATCTGAGAAGTTTTAATTGATGATTCATGGAATGTAATTCTCCAGACAATGATGGCTCACATCTGGATAACAGCTGGGCTAAGGTACTAATTCATCTCCTAAATAGAAGCGAGAAGAAGAAGAAAAACCCACACACCTCTTGATTGGGAATACATCATTCTTTCACCTTTTGAAAAATTGGACTGGGTTGGAAGACAGCTGGAGATTCATAATTAAGGACACTGGAGCCTCAAAGCGCTATCCTGTCTCACAGAGCAGAAGTGGTGTTAATAACACTTATGTTTGCTTAACTTGTTAAAAAGGAAAAAAGAAAGTGAGTTTTCACCCGTTGTGCTAGGGGAGAGCAGATACATTTCCTTCCTCCTGTCGTGGCAAACAGAATGCTGAATCAGATGTGAAAATGAAGAAGATAATTAAAGCGGCTAATGCAAACTCAACAGCACGGAACTAAATAAAACCCAAATAGAACAACCATCTACCACCGTTCTTTTGGAAACCCACCTATGGCAGATTTTAATTAGCACTGGGCACAAATAGCCTTTGAAGATTCTCTACCGCATTGATGACCAGGGAAATTGGGTAGATAATTTCTCTGAACCCCTCAAGGATAAAGGAGAAATGCTGCAACCGGCATCACTGACTCACCGCAAGAACATCTAATGCCACTCCGGAAAATTTATAATAGAATAGAATGACAGAGTTGGAAGGGACCTTAGAGGTCTTCTAGTCCAACCCCCTGCTCAGGTAGGAAACCCTATACCACTTCAGACAAATGGTTATCCAATCTTTTCTTTAAAACTTCCAGTGTTGGAGCATTCACAACTTCTGGAGGCAAGTTGTTCCACTGATTTAATTATTCTAACTTGTGAGCAAATTTCTCCTTAATTCTAAGTTGTTTCTCTCCTTGATTAGTTTCCACCCAATGCTTTCTGTCCTGTGCTCAGGTGCCTTGGAGAATAGCTTGACTCCCTCTTCTTTGTGGCAACCCCTGAGATATTGGAACACTGCTATCATGTCTCCCCTAGTCCTTCTTTCTCTTAAGCTAAACATACCCAGTTCCTGCAACCGTTCTTCATACGTTTTAGCCTCCAGTCCCCTAATCACCTTTGTTGCTCTTCTCTGCACTCTTTCTAATCACCTTCAATCACCTGTGTATTCGCAGACCACCTTTATGAGTTTCACAGGGGGATGAAGATAACTTGGATGAAGTTAATGTTGCATTGCTGCTTTTTGATGTCAGATAAGCGAGACATGTTGGGTTTCTGCCCTAATGTGCTTTCTCTATCAACATGCAAAGAGGTGTGCAGTTGGAGGAATATACAGCATACCCTATAGTGCAGTGGTTCTTAAACTGTGGTCCACGGGCTTTGGGAGGGAGGTGCAATGTCATCACAGGGGATCTGCAAAAATCTTGAAAAAATGTTATGATTTAAATCTTGAGTTAAGTCTTGGGGGAGGGTCTGTGGTCATAGTCCATGGCCCCAAAAGCTATTTAAAAGGGGTCCATGGTGATACGTTGAGAACATGAGGGCAGAGAAGAAAACCAACAGTCTATCGAGTCTAGCCTTTGTTTTAATTAATTAGTTCATTAGTTTTAATAATTATTTTTTTAAATTTTATGTATTTTTATTTCATGTTTTAACAAACGTGTTGGATGATGGACATGTGTTTATCCCAAGCATATTCGATTTAGTTACTGATTGGTTGTCTCTAGAACAATATAGTTACTCGGTTACTCTAGTTCAGTGATGGCTAACCTTTTTGTCATCACGTGCCCACAACCACAATGCAATGCATGTGCGACACCCCCCTGTGCACATGTGCATGTGACCCTCTCTGTTTGACCCCCCCCCATATGCTCACACAACTCCCTCATGCCCCATTTTGAGCCTAGCAGGCCTCCCTGAAGCCTCCTGGGATCAAAAATGAGGCATGGGGGTGCCACCCTCCCATGCATGCGTGCGTGTCCCCCGCATGACCCCTGTGCACCACGCATGTGCAGCAGAGACTCAAAAATCAGCTGGCCAGTGGAGGCACTTATGTATGCGCAACAGAGCTGAGCTGCAGCAACAACTCCTTTGCCCACAGAGAGGGCTCCATGTGCCACCCATGGCACACGTCCCATAGGGTCACCATCATGGGTCTATAGGGTTTTTTGCACTGGTCATTAAATGAGCACAGTGGTTGCTGAGTGGACCTGAGCAAATCTGGCAGTTGTTAAATGAGACTGTTTTATCCAATGGGCTTTTTTGGGGGTGGGGGTGGAAACTGGACATAAACACCAGAAACCAGCAAAAAATGCTTTAAAAAATTGTTATGTGACTGCAACACGCTGCAAACGGTCCTAAAAATGAGCTGTTTGTCAAGCATCCCAAATGTGATCCCATGACCGTGTGTGTGTGTGTGTGTGTGTGTGTGTGAGAGAGAGAGAGAGAGAGAGAGAGAGAAAGAGAGAGAAAGAGAGGGAGAGAGAGGGAGGGAGGGAGGGAGGGAGGGAGGGAGGGAGAGAGAGAGAGAGAGAGAGAGAGAGAGAGAGAGAGAGAGAGAGAGAGAGAGAGAGAGAGAGAGAGAGAGAGAGGTCCATTGTAAATTCAAGTGTCATTAAGCAGCCTATTGTTAAGTGAGGACTACCTGTATAAAAAGTTACCCGAAATGCATTTTAAGAGTAGAAAAATATATGTGGGATGGAAGCACATATATTTTATACTTATAATGTACTTATAAATGGAGACGTGCACGTAAATATGAATGTTGTCACTGCTCTTAGAATAAAAGGCAAATTAGAATTGGCCAGAGAAAGATTTTTTTCCTCCCTTCTGGCAGAAATATAGATCCCACCTCCCATTCATTCTGCCTGCGATCAATAGCACACTGGTGCGAGTTTGACTTTCCAGATTGCTGTGAATAGATGACTGATGAATGACCTGGATTTTAACAAAAGAATCTTAATGCTTCGATTGTCATGTTCGTCTGAAAGCGAAAATCTTTAAAACAGGGCCTGTTTTAAAATCAGGGGCACTCGTCCAGAACACTGAGTGGAGACGGCCATTTTAAATTTGGAGACCAAGAGGAATTTTTCTAGAATGTTATAAAGTTAGAGGGTATAACTTGGAGAACATAAATTATTGTTTTAAGATATATGATCAAACTAATGGCATTAGGCAGAAGGACCAGCCTTAGAATGGATAATGAAGATATCAATGAGCCACGGTGGCCCGGTGGTTAGAGTGCAGTACTGCAAGCTACTTCTGCTGACTGCCAGCTGCCTGCAATTTGGCAGTTCGAATCTCACCAGGCTCAAGGGTTGATTCAGCCTTCTATCCTTCTGGGGTGGGTGAAATGAGGACCAAATTGGGGGCAATATACTAACTTTGTGAACTGCTTAGACAGGGCTGTAAAAAACTGAAAGGAGTATATAAGTCTAAGTCTATTGCTATTTCTATCAAAGTGGTGGATAGTTTCCTGTAGGATCAACCATCAATAAGAAAGGAACGAGCAGTCCAAATATATGCCACAGGCTAGCACTTTGTGGAGCAGCCATCCAGGCCTTGGAAAAGATATTCAAATCTAATGATGTATCTATATACTTACAAGAAACTAATGGAAACTAAGTGGAAACTAATCAAGGAGAGAAGCAACTTAGAACTAAGGAGAAATTTCCTGACAGTTAAAACAATTAATCAGTGGGACAACTTGCCTCCAGAAGTTGTAAATGCTCCAATACTGGAAGTCTTAAAGAAAATGTTGTATAACCATTTGTCTGAAGGGTTTCCTGCCTAAGCAGGAGGTTGGACTAGAAGACCTCCAAGGTCCCTTCCAACTCTGTTATTCTATTCGAATAACCAGAATCGTGCAAGCCATGGTATTCCCTGCAACCCATGATGGAAGCAAGAGTTGGACTTTGAAGAAAAAGGACAGGAAGAATATTGATGTTTTTAAAGTTTGGTGATTGGGAAGACTCCTGAGAATAGGATGGGAAGCCAAGAAAACTAATTTATGGCTCATTGAACATATCAAAACCAGAATTCTCACTTGTGGCACAAATGACCAGACTCAAATTATCCTACTTCAGATTTATGCAAATACCTAAGTCTCTAGAGGAGGCTCTAAGACTGGGAAAGGTGGAAGAAAAGAGAAGAAAAGTAATGATGAGTGACTCATTGGAAGACCTAATAAAACTAGGTTAGGGGCAGAATATCTATCTAGGTAGTCAACAATGACATGATGGAACAAAGTCAATCAATCAATTGCTCCAAATGAAATCAGCCCAAAGGGATTACTTTGGATCCCTCCAATTTGGGAGATGAGTGAGAGTTTTCAATGGTGGCCCCATCTAGGTAGAATCAGCTGCTTCCAGAAATCTATATGCAGTTCCACATTCTTACTGCTTCATATAATCTGTTTTTTAAACAAAGCTTAAGATCTTTCTGCCTTTGACATTTCTAAACATTTTTAAAAGATGCCTTTTAATAAAATGTGTACAGGAGGAAGGGCACAAACAGATTTTTGGCTGCCATAGACTACCATGGCTCTCCCTACAATAATCCCATCCCTTCTCCTCCTCCTCTCCTCCCTTTCCCTTTCCCTATCCTTCTTCTCCTCCTCCTCCTCTTCAGCCTCCTTCTGCTTCTTCTGCACCTCCACCTCTTTGCCTTCCCCTTCTCCTTCTCCTCTCCTTCTTCTTCTCATCCTCCTTCTTCTGCTTCTTTCCTCCTCCTCCTCCTTTTCCTCTTCCTCCTCCTCTTTTATCACTTTGGGTGTTGAGGGAGTTACCCATTTGGGATAAATGTGGAAGCTTTCATAGAGACACATCTACAGCCATCAGCTGTTGTAGCTGGAAACTTTGGGTGGCAAGTCTGATCTTATCATTACATCTCTATCCGGAATCTTATGTGGTGTGGATTTATTTATTTATATTTATTTATTTATTTATTTATTTATTTATTTATTTATTTATTTATTTATTTATTTATTTATTTATTATTTGCCTTTGATTTATGTTCCCAGACAACGCAACTTTCCATAAGGGGAAATGTGTGGTAGGAGCAAGTGATATTGCACTGCAGAATCTACGTACGTCAGTGTTTTTCAGGCTCAGTGACTTGAAGATGTATGGACAGCACGTTACCTGGTGAAATCTGGGAAGTGAAGACCACATATTTCAAGTCACTGAGACTCAGAAACACCTGACAATGTGTTCAACCTGAAGAAGAAGAAGAAAAATTACAAGGTAATTTTGCTCCTGCCTGGGATGGCCCTTGGTTGTTCTAACTATCTCTTCTAGCTCTCATGTCTGACCTTCTGCTCTCTGGTTTCCTTGGTATCCAGTGTCTCTGACTATTTCTGTAGCTTATTATTCTGATTTATGTTCCTTCCTGAGCTTGTGAAATCTCCTGGTGTGACCCCTGGCTGTTTTACAGGCTATTATGTGCTGATTCTGCTACCAAATGCAATCTCCAAAGACAAGCAGGTTGGATATAACTGAACTTACTTTATGATATCCAGGCAAGCCTTCCTGCATTTGATTATTCTGGAGGTTATCTTGTTTTGGGGTGGGGTACTTTAGCAAAACTGTTCCTATTCACAGTTTACCAATATCTCCCCCTAATATATGGATTAGGCCATGAGTGTTATGGAAGGATGCATACTTAAAAACCACTTTGCTATTCCACATCATCAAAAAAGCACAACACAGTATGTTCTTTCTGCACCAACTCAGGAAGCTCAAACTGCCCAAGGAACTGCTGATACAATTCTACAGAGGAATTATTGAGTCTATTATCTGCACCTCCATAACTGTCTGGTTTGGCTCTCCAACCAAATAATACAATACAATAATACAATAGTAGAGTTGGAAGGGACCTTGGAGGTCTTCTAGTCCAACCCCCTGCCTAGGCAGGAAACCCTATATCGTTTCAGACAAATGGCTATCCAACATCTTCTTAAAGACTTCCAGTGTTGGGGCATTCACAACTTCTGGAGGCAACTTCTGTTCCACTGATTAATTGTTCTAACTGTCAGGAAATTTCTCCTAAGTTCTAAGTTGCTTCTCTCCTTGATTAGTTTCCACCCATTGCTTCTTGTTCTACCCTCAGGTGCCTTGGAGAATAGTTTGATTCCCTCTTCTTTGTGGCAACCTCTGAGATATTGGAACACTGCTATCATGTCTCCCCTAGTCCTTCTTTCTCTTAAGCTAAACATACCCAGTTCCTGCAACCGTTCTTCATATGTTTTAGTCTCCAGTCCCCTAATCATCTTTGTTGCTCTTTTCTGCACTCTTTCTAGAGTCTCCACATCTTTTTTACATCGTGGCGACCAGAACTGAATGCAGTATTCCAAGTGTGGCCTTACCAAGGCATTATAAAGTGGTATTAACATTTCATGTGATCTTGATTCTATCGCTCTGTTGATGCAGCCTAGGACTGTGTTGGCTTTTTTGGCAGCTGCTGCACACTGCTGGCTCATATTTAAATGGTTGTCCACTAGGACTCCAAGATCCCTCTCACAGTTACTACTACTGAGCAAGGTATCACCTATACTGTACCTGTGCATTCCATTTTTGTTGCCTAAATGTAGAACCTTACTCTTTTCACCATTGAATTTCATTTTATTAGATAGTGCCCAACGTTCAAGTTTGTCAAGATCCTTCTGTAAATTAAGCCTATCTTCAGGAGTGTTGGCTATTCCTGCCAGCTTGGTGTCATCTGCAAATTTGATGAGTTCCCCATTTATTCCCTCATCCAAATCATTGATGAAGATGTTGAAGAGTACTGGGCCTAAAACAGAGCCTTGGGGTACTCCACTGCATACTTCCCTCCATGCAGATGCAGTTCCATTCAGAACTACACGCTGAGTGCGGTTGGTCAGCCAGTTACGAATCCATCTGGTGGTGATGCTGTCTAACCCACATTCTTCTACTTTATCTAGTAGTAGGTTATGGTCTGCCTTATCAAAAGCCTTACTGAAGTCCAAGTAAACTATATTGACGGCATTCCTCTGGTCCACTAATTTTGTCACATTATCAAAGAATGCAATAAGATTAGTCTGGCATGATCTGTTTTTGACAAATCCATGTTGGCTTTTGGCTATTACTTTGTTTGCTTCTAGGTGTTCGCAAATTCGTTGCTTGATTATTTTTTCCAGAATCTTTCCTGGTATTGAGGTCAGGCTGATAGGTCTGTAGTTTCCTGGATCTAATTTTTTCCCTTTTTTGAAGATGGGAACCACATCAGCTCTTTTCCAGTCCTCTGGTAGTTCCCCTGTGTTCCAGGATCTCTGAAAGATATAATTCAGTGGTTCTGAGATCTCGTCTGCTAGTTCCTTCAGAACCCTGGGGTGTAATCCATCCGGTCCTGGTGATTTGAACTCGTCTAGGGTAGACAGATGCTCACTTACCATTTTCTTCCCTATTTCAATTTGTGTTCCTAATCTGATTTTTGTGGTGCTGCTTTTGATAGGTTGGACTGTTTTATCTCTTTGTGTAAAGACAGATGCAAAACATGAGTTAAATAGTTCTGCTTTCTCCCTGTTGCTTGTCACCTTCTTGCCACTTTCTCCTAGCAATGGACCAATTGTTTCCTTAACTTTTTTCTTGTTTTTAACATGTTGGAAGAAGCTTTTTTTTTTGTTAATTTTTACTTTTGTGGCAAGCCTTTCTTCATTGTGAGCCTTAGCTTTCCTCACTTCATCTTTACAGGCTCGGGCTATTTGCTGATATTCTGCCTTAGTTATGTCCCCCTCCTTCCACTTTTTATACTTACCTTTTTTGTCTTAAGACGGACACAGACTTCAGAGGATAATCAGAACTGCAGAAAAAACAATTACTGCCAACCTGCCTTCCATTGAGGACTTGTGCACTGCACGAGTCAAAAAGAGGGCCCTGAAAATATTTACAGACCCGTCACATTCTGGACATAAATTGTTTCAACTCCTACCCTCAAAACGTTGCTATAGAGCACTGCACACCAAGACAACTAGGCACATGGGCAGTTTTTCCCTGAATGCCATCACTCTGCTAAACAAATAATTCCCTCAACACTGTCAAACTATTCACTAAGGCTGCATTACTATTACTATTAGACTTCTCATCATTCCTATCACCCAACTCCTCCCACTTATGACTGCGGGACTGTAACTTTGTTGCTTGTATCCTCACGATTTATATTGATTGATATTGACATTGATTGTTTCCTGATTGCTTATTTGTACCCTATGACTATCATTAAGTGTTGTACCTTATGATTCTTGATGAATGTATCTTGTCTTTTTATGTACACTGAGAGCAGATGCACCAAAGACAAATTCCTTGTGTGTCCAATCACACTTAGCCAATAAAGAATTCTCTTCTCTTCTCTTCTATTCATTCTTTCACTGAAACAGGGATTGACAATCTGCTAACATTATTGGCTATGCTGATTAGGCTTATGAGAATTGTCGGAAAAACGGGAAAGAAACAGGTTGCCTTTCTTTAAAGATCATCAAAGAAGATAGGCTTCTCCAGAATCCTGTTCGGGTAGTTCTCAACTTACAACTATTTGTTTAGCAACCGTTTGATGGCACAGAAAAAAATAATGACTTGCAAACTGCTCATCGCACTTAGGACTGTCGCAACCCTGACAGATCACAAGATCAGAATTTGGGCACTTGGCAACTGGCACGAATTCACAGTGGTTACAGCATCCTGGGGTCACGTGATCACTGTTTGTGACCTTCCCAACTGTCCTCTGGCAAACAAAGACAATGGGAGCAGTCAGATTGACTTAACAACCTCCTTATTCACTTATCAACTGCAGTGGTTCACTTAACAGCCATGCCCCCCCCCCCCAAAAAAAAAGACTGTAAAATCGGGCTCACTGAACTATTCCCTTGCTTAGCAATGGAAATTCTGGTCCCGGTTGGAATCACCTAGTTGAAGGCTACCTATAATGCAGTTCTTGGCTCAGAACTTTCAGATACAAATGGAGGGATTGGATGAAGAAGTTGAATCTAAAAATGCATGCCTTGATTGCAACGCAGAACAGCAGAATAGAATAACAGAATAAATTCACATGAACATACATGGGAGTTTTTTGTCCACCTGCAGATTGCTATGGAGAAGAATGGAATGGAATGGAAGGGAAGGGAAGGGAAGGGAAGGGAAGAGAAGAGAAGAGAAGAGAAGAGAAGAGAAGAGAAGAGAAGAGAAGAGAAGAGAAGAGAAGAGAAGAGAAGAGAGCTGGAAGGGACTTTGGAGGTCTTCTAGTCCAGCTCCCTGCTCAAGCAGGAGACCCTTTACCATTTCAGACAAGTGGCTACCTAGTCTCTTCTTAAAAACCTCCAGTGATGAAGTGCCCACGATTTCTGAAGGATGGAATAGATGGAATGGAAAAATATCAAAGTGCAATTGATTGAGTGATGGATCGATCAATCAATCAATCGATTGATTCAATTTGTGACCTTGGATAGTAGGTCCGGAGTAGAATTCCTGAAGCTAGACATTTTCCTTCGCTGGTGACACAACAAATACAATCTAACAAAGATATAGTAAGCCGCAAGCACAGTAATGTTCATAGCTCTTCCCTTCTGCTAGTCCTCTAATTTATTGTCATCCTAGTGGCAGTACATCAAGGAAATGGAGAAAACCGGCAGCATGGGCTGGCTAAATCTGTTCTCGTTACCTATGACTTTACACAAATTGGAGCCATCAAGGCTTTCTGAATGCCACCAGAGACTAAATCCGTCTTCTCTGGGTATCCCAGAGAAACTGCTTTTCTTGCACGGTGTCAATGAAGCATTTAAGAAGAAGCATTGTCGCTTTCCCTGCTGCCACTCCCACCTACCATCACATTAATATCTCTCTCTCTCGTTGCCTTCTCTCTTTTGAATATGGATATGTCCCAATTATCTTCTGCCAATGCTAATAGTCTCACACTTCCAAATAATTGGTGCTGAGAAGTAGAGTGCATTTATTAAGGTTGTTCCAGGATCTGGTAACAATATCTCAGGGACTTTCTTCTCTATGGGAAACCTCATGTCTGTTCTATAATGTCCTTGGGTTAGCTTGAGGAACAAGCTAAATGTTCTCCTAGTGATGCTCTGAGTTGATTTCACTGTGGCCTGAGCATGCTACTGCAGGTTTATTTTCTAGGTGATGAAAAGTCTCTAGTTTCTAGTTCTCCCTTCTTAATTTCGATTTAGAAAGGAAAATGATCTTCTCTTGGTCTTTAAGCGAATGCATAAAGTGTAGGAGGAGACCTTGTACATTGAAAGTTTTGGCTATCTCACAAGGTGCTTTTCCAAGAGGCAATTGGGCTTTCCGTTTTTTTTCCCTTTGAAGACGTTTTGTTTCTCATCCAAGAAGCTTTTTCAGCACTTGGATGATAAGAGAAACGTCTTCAAAGAAAACAAACAAACAAACAATCAAAACAGAAAGTCCAGTTGCCACTTGAAAAAACACCTTTGGGACAACCATGACCTGGATGACTGAGAATTTCCATCGACAATTGGGCTATCTGTTACAAGCCAAATATGCACAAGGATGCCAATTCCACCCCTTATCTAATTGTGCATAGTAGTCCACCCAGCCCAGTGGAGCTCCAGAGGAGGTGGAGCGTCTCCTCAGCCCGGTCTGCTGCGCATGCTCTCCACCCCCTTCACAGGGAGCCAGCTATGGCCTTGCCAAGGTGGCTCCGACGGGGCAGCGGCGTTGTCAGCCTGAGGCGCAGCAGGGCTGGAGCGGCTGCTGGGTGCCCCGTGAGGTGGCGACTGCAGCGGCGATGGCGTCTCTGGATGTGGGGGCTGCCTCATGTCTGCGTCACCAGGGGCGGCTCCTTCCTCCTCCTCCTCCTCTTGCTCCTCAGGGGACGCCAGATGCCTCCTCTTGCTGCCACCACTGAGGGAAGCCGGGGCGGGGGCAGCGGCTGCGTCCTCCTCCTCTCCTCCTCAGCTCGGCCAGGCTGAGGCCTGTGGGAGCATCTTCTGTGGCGGCTCTTGCAGAGGCCACCGTGGCTCACTTCCATGCGGGGGCCACCTCTGCTGGGGGACTTGCACTTTCTCTTTTCTTTCTTTTCCATTTAACCAGACTGGGCCACAACAACGCGTGGCCAGGTACAGCTAGTATTATATATAAAGAGAAGTTAATGAATCCTGCTGAATCAGTTACCTGTGTGTGCTTTCTGGATTTCATTTCTGCAACAAACACTGACAGATACAAAACAAATAGAAAGTAGTTTATCTGAAAATGTAGCATCATAAATATGTCAGTAACACTGAACTCTGTGTTTTCTTTCCATCCTTTGAACTAGAGGTGGGAAAAGGCATCTGAGAGAGAGATGCATTCTCATAAATTCTGCTTATAATAGCAGGTTAGAAACAAGGAGCTGAGAGCTCTCAATCACTAATTGTTCCTCGTCAAACTGAATTTAGTGTGAGTTGAGTGCTCTTTGTCTTTTTATCAGCCCAAATAGGGTACACTTTATATCCATTGCAAAGACAAATTGCAATAGCAGCAGAAAATATCCATTGAGTTTGATTAACAAATTACTTGGAGTATCTTCTTTTTATGTACTCTCATTGTTATCCAACTGAACTGTGAACTATGGAAAGAGAAAAAACAACACAGACACACTAACACACATGTAGGAATAATAGCAGTAGCAATAAGTGTAAATTAGCAAACAACAAACAGCAATTCCCAATGCATTCACAGAGACTCCAAAAATCAAAGGAGTGTTTCAGGACATCTCTGACATCCCTAACCCTAACCCTAAACCTAAATAGAGGTGTCTTAAGTGGGTCTATGACAACTAACCATAGCTAACTCATCATGGCCAATATACTATGGCCAACTCGCCATGGTCAACTTACCATGGTCAACTCGGCATGGCCAATGTACCATGAGCAACTTGCCATGGCCAGCTTACCATGATCAACTTAGCACAGCCAACTCGCTACAGTCAATTTACCACAGCCAACTCACCATGGCCAACTTATCAACAGCCAACTCACCATGGCCAACGTACCACAGCCAACTCACCATGGCCAACTTACCACAGCCAACTCACCATGGTCAACTTGTCAACAGCCAACTCACCATGGCCAACTTACCACAGCCAACTCACCATGGCCAACTTACCACAGCCAACTCACCATGGCCAACTTACCACAGCCAACTCACCATGGCCAACTTGTCAATGGCCAACTCACCATGGCCAACTTACTGTGACCAACTCACCATGGGATAGGAGTTTACACTAATATCAAAGAAATAGTGGAATCATGAAAGAAAAGTTTCCAAATGAAGATCAAAAAGAAATGTGCCTGACAAAAATTAAAATATTTATTATTATTATTTTAAATAATGAAATTGAATTGTCTAGCAAGCTGTCCCAGCAGTGAGATGGCTGTGGTGAGTTGTCCAATTCTGTCCTAAGCAATTTTGTCATTTAAAATCTGCTATTTCCAATTGTTTATATGAACAGTAGCAGATTACAGGTTAATGTCCTGAAACTGTTACTACAGAGACGGTTGCTTCTTTTTATTTACTTTAGATATTTGACTAAATCCGGTTTACAAAAAAACCCTGAAATTACTGCCTAATAGGTATGTTGTGCTGCATGTTTCTTGTGAAACAGACACTTAGATTCATTTCCTTTTAAAAGTGTGTGTAACAGTGCTGAACAGCAGTCATAACACTGCAAAACACAAAATGCAAAAATGCTTCTTTTGCTGTGGGAAAGATCTTTCCTTCTTTTTCTCTTAAGCTGTTTTCATTCCCTGGGTAAAAGGAAGGAGCAGTTCGTCTTCTTGCAGAGGGAAAACTCAGCAGGTAATCAAAAATTTCCTTTTTTTATTTAAAAAAAGAGCTCTTTTTCTCAAAGCTGTAAAAATGAAGTTTCGGCAACATAGGTCGAACTATATGGAAGGGTTGAGGTAGCAGGTCAGAAGGACAGTTTAGAAACACATATTGGCACCAATAACTGTGGCAAGTGACTTCCTTTAATAGTTTACTATTTCAAGGAGTCCTCAACTTACAACTGTAAAAGAATCTGCTATCGTAAGTTGCGATGGTCGTAAAGCATTCCATGACTGACTTGATTTAACAGTTTTTTGGGATGGGAATCATGTGAATCCAAGGCCATTAGGTGAATGCTGAGATCATTAAGCAAATCCATTGTTTCAGGGGTGGGTTCCTAAACCACTTTACTACCGGTTCGCCGAGAGGGCATTTTGCGTGTGCGCTGCTCGCTTCGCTTGTGCGTGCGTGCGCCCGCTGCACATTGCTGTGCATGCACAGTTGATTGAAAACTGCTCTGCACTTGCGCAGAAACATGCCGGCGACGGCAGAAGAGACCGGGGAACTCGTTCAGGGGCGTGGCAGACCTGCCAGTTCCACCAACCCAGGCTGCCATACCACTATCGGTTCAGCAAAACCGATCCGAACCGTTAGGAACCCACCACTTTCATTGTTTGCTATGGACGCTTTTGGGAAAACCCAGAACTGAAACTGGTTTCCAGCAAAAACGTGAATTGCAATCAAGTGATTGTGGGACATTGCAAACGGTTGTAGCTATGGGCCGGTTGCTAAGAGGCGGTAAACACACCTCTATCATCAATAGACACTGTTGGAAGAAACGTCCTTCTGGGTTCAGTTCCAAGTGGGGAAAAAGATACTGGAAACACGGAGGCTGCTTGGAAAGGTGGTTTAATGGTGGACAGTATCCCATGGCTTGGGTGAAAAAGGGAAGAGATGCTGAGCGTCCCTGTGTTTTATGCCCTCTCTGGGCTTTGAGCTTCCTGGGGCATCCTGATTGGTTGCTGTCAGAGGTCATAGCTAGCTTTGTAGGTTGTCTGTATGCTAAGTTTGGTTGAAACCTGGTGGGTGGTGCAATGAAGGGCAATAAAATGGCTCTGCCTGAAGGGGGTAAATCTTTGTTATGTAGAATAGACTGGCTCAGGCCTTAATGGCCCATTGATAAAGGTGGGGGGCTATTAAGAGTGAGTCTGTTTCCTGCCTAAAAACATGTTTCTCCATTTCTTATCCAGGGAAATATAATATTCTGCCTTTTGAATATTTCCTAGGATATTTTAGTTTTCTAGTAGAGGGGTGGGTGCTAACTTCCTTCAACAGTGTGAAAGAAATACAAAGAAATCAAAGTCTTATCTTCCAAGAAGTAAAATGTAACGATTTCCCTTGTCCAGTCATGTTTGATCGAAGGGACAATTCTCATCTCTATTTCCTAGTTGAGAGAGCCAGCGTTGTCCGAAGATGTTCCTGTGGTCATGTGGTTGGCACGACTCTATGCTTAGGGCAACAGAATGCTGTAACCTTCCCACCCAAAGTGGTACCTATTTATCTACTCACAGTTGCATGCTTTCAAACTGCTAGGTTGGCAGGAGTTGGAGCAAGAACTGGGAACTCACCCTGTCACACAGTAGACTTAGACTTACAATGACTTTATTGTCACTTTGAATGTACCCTAATCGGCATACATTATAATGAAATTGCATTGCATACAGCTCTCAAAAGGTCACCACCTTCAATACACACTACATAAACATAACTAACTAACCTAAATAATAAATAAAAAAATAAAAAAATAATAAAAAATAAAAATAAATGAATAAATGAATAAATAAATAAACGAATGAATGAATAAATAAATAAATAAATAAATAAATAAATAAATAAATAAATAAATAAATAAATAAATAAATAAATAAATAATACAAAATTATGTATATACCCACATATATTCTATAACACAGAGAAACAACACAGTCTAGTCCGGATGTATACATGTACAATATGAGAAAAATGAACCTTGTGAGTTTACCAGATGAATGGCATAGGGTACAAAGCTGTTACAGAATTGGGTAGTCCTACTACAAATATTTTCACACCTCCTTCCAGAGGGGAGCAATAGAAACAGACCAAAAAAGTGGATGTGCGGGATCTCTAACAATCCTTTCAGCTCATAGCGTTTATAAGCGGTATCCTGAATTACAGGAAGAGAGCTTCCTATAATCTTCTCGGCTGTCCTTACCACTCTCTGTAGGGACTTTCTATCTGAGGCATGGCTGCCACCAAACCAAACAGGGATGCAGTTTGTCAAAATGTTCTCAATTATGCCTCTGTAGAAAGTGGCCAGGACAGAAGGAGAAAGATATGCTGTCCTCACCTGACATAGAAAATGCAGGCACTGGTTTGCATGCTCCATTAAGGATGATGTGTGGAGAGACCAGTTCAGACTGTTAATTATCTGCACCCCCAGATACTTAATACAGTTGCCCACTTCTACAGCTGCATTCTTAATGCTGAGTGGAGTATGACCATGTCGGCTCTTTCTAAAATCTACTTGGGTCTCAAACTGCCAACCTTCTGGTCGAGATGTCCAGCATCTAAACTGCCATGCCATCACATCCCCTTCCAAGAAGGCTCCACCACAAAACATCAGGGAAGGTCTAAGACAGATCAGATATAAATTCTGCACTCCTGCCTCTCTCTAGCAGTTTGCTCTTTTATATAGCTATTATTTCTGCAATACGGTAGCCATTGAGTTTCAAGCTGTGTTTGTCCTTGTCTCATTGGAAGCCCGAGAGATTGCTCCAGAAACAATGCAGCATGGTTTGAAATGAGAATATTAAATGAGATTCAGAAGCAGAGAGCTTTCCTCTCAACCATAATCAACCATGAAAAAGAAATACGAGTTTCAGCTTAACCAGATAGCTGTATCTGTTTTGAAGTATTTAAGTAGAAATATAATGAAAATGGAGGATATAAATGATCTTTATGAATGGGAATGGGCAGAACTGATGGAATATTCTAGAAATGCAACTTCAACATTGGATGTCTTAAAATTAAATTAATTTATTTTGTTTATATTCTCACTGTTCCTCCCTCCCTCCCTCCCTCCCTTTCTCTTTGAAAGCATAACCCATCAATGCATTTATAGTGTGGGAGCAAAAAGTAACAGATACTACCTAGGGACATCACATAATTTGTTCTCAGGATCAGAGTCTCATGGCTGACTGGAGAATTCTGAGAGTTGAAATCCACATATTTTAAAGTTGCCAAAGTGGAGAGATACTATTCTGGAAGACTGCATCCAGTTTTGGTCACCACAATGTAAAAAAGACGTGGAGATTCTAGAAAGAGTGCAGAGAAGAGCAACAAAGATGATTAGGGGACTGGAGACTAAAACATATGAAGAACGGTTGCAGGAACTGGGTATGTCTAGTTTAATGAAAAAAAGGACTAGGGGAGACATAATAACAGTGTTCCAATATCTCAGGGGTTGCCACAAAGAAAAGGGAGTCAAGCTATTCTCCAAAGCACCTGCGGGCAGAACAAGAAGCAATGGGTGGCAACTAATCAAGGAGAGAAGCAACTTAAAACTAAGGAGAAATTTCCTGCCAGTCAGAACAATTAATCAGTGGAACAACTTGCCTCCAGAAATTGTGAATGCTCCAACACTGGAAGTCTTTAAGAAGATGTCTGAAGTGATGTAGGGTTTCCTGCCTAAGCAGGAGTTTGGACTAAAAGACCTCCAAGGTCCCTTCCAACTCTGTTATTCTATTCTAAGATTATCTTCGGACCAGTGACGTGCGGTGAGGTTTATGACTGGTGAGGCACTGACACAGTGCTGGGTTTCAAATATTTTTAGACTTGTGGACTTCAACTCCCAGAATTCCACAGCCAGGCATGCTCAGTTCCAATTTAAAGCGACAGCATTTGTTTTTCTCCTTTGCTCCTTCTTTCTTTTTCTTTTTCTTCTCCTTCCCCTCCTTCCTCCCTCTCTCCCTTCCTCCCCCTCTCTCAAACACACACACACACACTCACACACAGACACAGAAGTTGGATTGGACTATCTCTCCTATCCCTTCCCTCTCTCACTCACTCTCAAACAAACCCCCCCACACACAAAAGTTGGACTGGATATCTTTTCCAGTGGCTTGAAAGCAGCTCCTCTGCCATCCACCCCCTATTCCCCTGCTGCCTTTCCCAAACACCTCCACCATTGCAAATGCAGCCTGCTCTCTGGGTGGGAAATGCCTGGAACACAATAAAGCCCACCCACCACCTCCTGCTGGCAGGCTGGGGTGAGAGGAGAGGCAAAGAAGCCGGAGGGGAGCCGAGCCGAGCCTTCCAAAAGAAAGAGGCTGGGGGGAAGTGTGTGTACTACAGCATGGCTCTTTGCCTGGCTTCCTGCCTCCTCCTGTGGTCTCCTCAGTGCTCGCTTGTGCTCTCCCTCCCCAAGTGTAGTTTGATTGCAGGTGGAGCCACGTTGCCTTTTCAAACTTGTAATCAGTGAAGCTGGGCTAGATTTTTATATAGTTTTATCCAGCTGTGTGTGTGTGAGAGAGAAATGAATGGGGGCCTGGGGAGGAAGTCACTACACTTGGGGAGGGAGAGCACCAGTGAGGTTAAGCAGAGTCATCCACGGTGAGGCAGCAACTAGCTCAGCTTTTTCCTTTTACTTTTTTTTTCATGATGAGAGTGGTGAGGCTGTGCCTCACTTGCCTCACCTGACTGCACGTCACTGCTTCGGACACATTTGGCCACAATTTCACCTTTAGCACAGTTCAATGGAGGTTTTTAAGAAGAGATTGGAAACCATTTGTCTGAAATGATATAGGACTTCCTGCTTGAGCAGGGGGGTTGGACTAGAAGACCTCCAAAGTCCCTTCCAAGTCTGTTATTTTGTTAAGTGCATGGCTCAGTTTCTTTTCATTTTACAAGTCCAGTAATGGATTGGTCCCAAGATTTCTCACTCCTACATTTCACTTTTGGCTTTTATTGCAAAATCTACAGTAACAGCGACTTGACACTTAACCTGGATGGAAAGTGGCATGAATCACCAGCTATTTTTGTTTGTTAATTTACAGCAAAGCTCTCTCAGACATAATCTGGATTTTAATAGTAGCTCACTAAAGCAACTGCAGTGGGGCATCAGCTCATACATTTGAACTAATTATTTCTTTGCTTTGACAAGGGAAGATATATTGATTAAAAAGCTCTCTATTAAGCAAGAGGCTGAACGACTTGACATAGGAAAGCTAGTATTGCAAAAATTGATTTGATAAATAGCATGTTTGCTTCATAGTAAAAAAGAAGAAATCACAAATAAGCTTTACAAAATGGAGATATAAGTAATGTGGCCTTCATCCCAGAGATCCAAACTTTGGGGCAGGAGAAGTTAGAGGAGGAAGAGGAAGAGGAGGAGGAGGAGGAGGAGAAGGAAGTGGAGGAGGAGGAGGAGGAAGTGGAGGAGAAGGAGGAGAAGGGTAGGGTTACTATAGAGAGAACCATGTCAGTCTACAACAGCCAAAAATCATGAGGAACCTGGTAGTACCACAGAAAGTACTCAATAGTGGTCACAAGATGTCTGCATCAATAAAGGTGTGGCCCCATATAGCAATTATTATTTGATTATATTCATCATCATCATCACCCCACTTTCTGTCTTTGATCATCTCATTTAGATTCCTCTCATGTATCACATTCTCTTCCTGGGACTCAGATGCTCCTTAGTGATTATTGAAATTAATGGTGAAAAAAAGAGGAGAGAATGCTGGGCTCAAGAAATGGTTATTTGTGGTATTCTTCAAAATGTTGGGCTCTCCCTATTTTCAAAGCTAATGATTTTTTTTTTTAATGCAATAATGGACTTCTTAATTGAACAGGTGTCGTGCTAAGTCCTTTTATCTGCTGCTGAAATTATTCACGCCGATTTATGCTAACTAACAGATAAACAAGCATACCTCAAAAACTAATTTCCACACGGCTCAGCTCATTGGGCACAGGCCACCAGTCTCAAGTTTAACAATTACTCCAACTATTCATCTGGACAAATTAATCTTGAAATTGGGATTCAGCCTTGAGTATAATTTAAATATGCTGAGAGGTAGGTATGCATACCGGGTATTTTTTTCTTCCTTTCTTTCTTAGTTGGCTTCCAGCGTATTTCCATTGAAAGAGCAGGCCTGTTTACCCATCGTGTTATTTTCTTTTGAAGGAAGCCACGTTTTCTAAAATGCAGAGACGGAGGAAGGAATAATAAGCAAAGCATATTAAAAATGCAAAATAATGAAAGAGAAGTTTCATGAGATGAACTTTCTAACCTTCATGATGTTTTTGTTACCTGAAACTTGCACAAAATTTTAATAAGATACAGAAGGTGTAGACCAGTGATGGTTAACTGTTTTGGTGCCCAAAGGGCATGCCCGTGCGGGCAAATGCACATGTCCCAATCCCCAAAATGCAATGCGGGTGCTCCCCACGCATGCGCTCCGCCTCCCACTCCGTACATGCATCCCCTCCCCCAATGCTCCATTTTGGCTTCCAGGTTGGTGCCGGAGTCTTTTCAGGCCCAAAACAGGGCACGGGGGGCTCACACAACATCCCTGTGCCCCGTTTTGGCTTCCCTGAACTCCTCAGGTTCTACCCTCCACAAGTGCCTCTTGCTGGCAGAAATGGAGGAGAAAGGTAGGGCGTGTTGGGAGTGGAACCTGCGGAGATTGGGTAAGACCCCCCCCCCCCCGCCCACCCGCCCAGTGCATGCGCAGCACAAACCCGAAGTCCAGCTGGGTGGTAGGAAGTGCACACACATACGTGGTGAGCTGAGCTGGGGCAACAGCTGGCGTGCCCATGGAGAGGGCTCTGCATGCCACCTGTGGGACGTGTGCCCTATGTTCACCATGATGGGTGTAGACTGCCGTATTTTTCGGAGTATAAGACGCGCCCTTTTCCCTCAAAAAAGAGGCTGAAAATCTGGGGGTGTCTTATACACTGAATACAGCATTTTTTGCCTCCCGAAACCCCTTCACCAAATGGCTGTGCATAACATTTAGGAGGCTTTCAGAGAGCTCCTGGGGGCTGGGAGGGCAGAAATGAGCAAGAAATGGGCTGTTTCTTGCCCTCCCCCCAGCCTCCAGCAACACTCTATAAGCCTCCTAAAGGCTATTCATACCCTTTTCTTGACAAAAAAGAGCCTAACGGGCCATTTTTTGCTCATTTTTGGGCCCCCACCCCACCAGGAGCACTCTACAACCCTCCTAAAGGCTATTCATGCCCTTTCCTTGGGGGGAAAAAAAAACCAGGCCGGTTTTCACAAAAAATGGGCCGTTTTTGGGAGGTTTGCAGAGTGCAAAAAATTTTTTTTTTACTTTGCCTCTTCAAAAAATTGGTGCATCTCATACTCTGAAAAATACGTATATTCTTATTGTTGTTTTAATCAGTGCTGCATGCGGTATCCCCAGTTAATGGCAAGAAGAGGGTTTCTCAACCAGGGCACTCTATGACGGGTGTATTGTAACTTAATTAACTTAATTAAAGTTTAATTTGTGTGCATTGTTTAATGGACTGCTAAATTGGCCATGCCCATCTGGTCACATGACCATCTAGCCATTCCCCCCCAGTCACATGACCACCTAGCCATACCCACCCAGGCAGTCCGCTCCGCCGCCCCCCAACAGTCTGAGGGACTGTGAATTGGCCCCCTGTTTAAAAAGTTTGAGGACCCCTGGTCTATGACAACTTGCCATTGACAATTCGAGGGCAAAGATCAAGATCATTATCTAATTATAACCCTATATAAAAGACTGTGACATCTTATAGTGAGATAAAGAAATGGTTTGAAAAAATCAGAATTAATGAAACAAGAGAACAATGTCATCTGCTTACAAAACTAGAAATAAAAAGGTGAGATGGCATAATTGCCATGGTCATTTCACTGCAACCAACTCACCATGGCCAACTCACTGTGGTACAAGAGTTACACCAGTGCTTCTCAAATAGTGGGGCGGGGCCCCCAGGGGGGGCGCGAGGCTCCGTAAAGGGGGGCTCAGCTCAAATTATTTTATATATTTTTGTTTTGCAGGTTAAAGTTTTTTTAAATATTGTGTTCCTTTAAATACTGTGCTCCTTTAAATCTTTTCTGCTACAGTTAATAAATCTATTCTTTGTTGTAAATTGATCCACATTTCTTTCTTTTTTTATTCTCTTATACGTTAATAAGGATACAGTGTTATGCAGAGGTGTACTTATAACAATTTTATAGACAAATGATACTATTTACAGTCGCGTGGGGGGCGCGAAATGTTTTCTTCTTCCTAGGGGGGGGGCATGACAGAAAATAATTGAGAAGCACTGAGTTACACTAATATCAAAGAAATGGTGGAATAGAATCATTAAAGAAAGGATGCAAAAGGAGGAACAGAATGAATGGCAAAAGTTAAAATATTTTACATTTATTTTAAATAATTAAATAGAATTGTTAAATTATCCTGACAAATTGGCCATGTTGAATTGGCTGTAGAGAGTTGCCCTCGAATTCACCAGATGATTAAACTTAATCACACCTGTTTCACATTCAGCACGATATGGTTATCAGTATCCCCCAATTAGGAAGAATATGTAGAATGAAATACCTGCTAGCTGAGAAGTTAAAGATTCAGTGTGAAGGTAATTTAATCCAACTTCCACGCTGAATCAAATCAAGTACCTGGAAATCAATCCAAGCTTTGTTGACGCTCCTTGGCTTTCCGAATAAAATCTGATTGATTTAATGGATCAATTCACATACTGAAATTGAATCCAATAATTTTTCCTGAATCAATCAATGGCTCAAATTGGATTTTGTATGATTTGCCCAGATCTTTCTGTGTTTACATTTTAATGCTGTTTAAATTCTAGCCATTGTTTCCAGATTGATATTTATACACGTTTGCAACTGCAGATTTTATGTTAAATGCAGCTGTGTTCCTTTCTCTTTCTTTTCTTTCCAAATCTTGTTTGGTGGGTCTACTTATTTTCTAAATCTATTCTCCAAAGCACCTGAAGGCAGGACAAGAAGCAATGAGGGGCAACTAATCAACGAGAGAAGCAACTTAGAACTAAGGAGAAATTACCTGACATTTACAACAATTAATCAGTGCAACGACTTTCCTCCAGAAGCTCCAACCCTGGAAGTTTTTGAAAAAAAAGACTGGGCCACCATTTTGTCTGAAATGGTATAGGGCAGTGGTGGCTAAACTTTTTTGGCTCCTGTGCCAAAAGCGGGGGGAGGGCAGGGGGCCTGTGCGTGGGTGTGCCACACCCCTAATGCTATGGGTGCGCACTCCTCCAGCGCATGTGTGTGCCACCAGATACCTCCCCCCACTTTTGGCACAGTTTTTTCGCCCTCCCCAGGCTCCAGAGGCTTTCTAGGAGCCTAGGGAGGGTGAAAACACCTCCCCATGATCAGTCCCGGAGGCCCTCCAGAGGCTTCAGTAGCTTCCCTGAAGCCTCTGGAGGGTGAAAAATGGACCTACACGGAACCCAGAAATTCAGGAATGGTGACTTCCAGTTTCTCCGTAAAGCCGATTTTCAACTTCCTGAGACTTCGAGAGGCTTCCCTAAAGGCTCCGGAGGGCAAAAAACAGCAAAAAACGAGCAAACTGGAAGTCCGTTCCCAAACTTCCGGTTTGCCCATAGGGCTGGTTTTTCAAGCTCCAGAGGCTTCAAGAAGGGCGAAAAACGGCCTCAAAAGAAGGCCGAAGTCAGCTGGCCAGCTCACGCATGTGCGCTGGAGCTCACAGGGCAACGTCTCACATGCCCTAACAAACGGCTCCGTGTGCCACCTGTAGCACGCATGCCATAGGTTCGCTATCACAGGTATGGGGTTTCCTGCCTGAACAGGGGTGGGACTAGAAGACCTCCAAGTTTCCTTCCAACCCTGTCATTCTGTTATACACTTTGTGAATTGCAAAATAAAATGAAAAAGTAAAGTATCTTTTTAAAAGGCTGTGTCTCACAAACCTGTATTATTTCTTTTGTTAAGGATATCATTTATATGCTAGTTTTAACCTTTGTATGTAGGCGTCCAAGAGTTAATTTGATGAGCGAGGTTGCAATTAAATAAATAAGTGACAGAGTTTCAGTATGATTTTGCACAACATGCTGCCTGAAAACATTTTACAAGAACATCTTAACATAATTAGGAACATCTTACAAGAACAGCCAAATGTCATTGGTTTTTAAGGGAAAATGCTGAAAACTGGTGAGACTTTAATGCATGATTCTGGAATGCTAAAAGCTCTTAACGTGTGGTGATCTCATAATCTTTTGCTCATGCAAAGAAATCCAAACTGCTAAAAAGGTTGGTGACCCCAGTCGTTTAAATTAAAATCAGGATTGAAAAATATGTACCCGTATTTTTCAGAGTATAAGACGCTCCAAAGTATAAGACGCACCTAGATTTTGGGGAGGAAAACAAGGGGAAAATATCTGCCTCTGCCTCTCAGCAATTTGCCTTCTTGCAACAAACAGTACAGACAATATATACTGTTTGTAGTGTTATATTTCAGACTATACTTGTACAGATGCTGTTAAAATTGATGTGTTTTCTGGAAGTATAGTTATTCTCTGCTATTTAAAAGAATAGCACTTTTTAAAACAATAGCACGGGGCCTCTTCAGATCAAGCATTTATTTTAAAAAGCTTCTTCCTTTTGTTAAGCTGTCTAGAACAATAATAAAGCAATCTTTAAAAAATAAGTCTAATAATTTGAACATTCTATAGGCATTTATAGTTGTTGACTTACCTCCTTGCAGCAAACAGCCTGATTAGCACAAGAAAAAAAAATCTGCCTCCCAGCAATTTGCCTCCTGGAGCAAACAGCAAGTTTCACTTTCAATTTCTCCCGATCATCAGCTGTTACAGGCTGCAGGGATTGCTATAGCTTATTGAAGCCTCCGCAAGCCCCCCTTTGCTGCAAAGAGGTAAATTGCTGGGAGGCAGAGGCCAAAGGGTTGGGGTCATGGGTGGGGCTACATTCAGTGTATAAGACGCACCCAAATTTTCACCCTCTTTTGGTGGGGGGGAAGGTGCGTCTTATACTCCAAAAAATCCGGGTAGGTAGCATAGCACTGCTGATACAAAAACATCTGTAATAGAGCCTCATTGGGAGCTTCAAGAATCTATTATGAATGAGAAGATTTCAAAGAAACAAGTGTGATTTGTGGTTTCCCCATTTCCCTCCCCCCTTTTTAAAGTCATAAATAATGCAAACTTTAAACAAAAGTGGATTTCGAAGTGAAATGCCTATTTTATTTATTTTTATAAAATTGATGATGTATTTATTTATTTAATTCAATGTTTATCTCGCTACAATCTTGTGAATTCAGACGTTGCGCCACAATAAACAAACAACAAAAAAACCAACAGAATGAAAATAACCCAAATTACAAAAATGAAACTAAGGGAGAGAGAGGAAAATGAGAAGAACAAGAGATGGAGATGACGTTATTGAAAAGGCTGTTTGAAAATGAATGCTGGTTTTTCATTACTACCAAGCTCAAGGTTGATCAAACTTCCATCCTTCCGAGGTGGGTAAAATGAGGAGCCAGATTGTTGGGGACAATAGGCTGACACTGTAAATCGCTTAGAGAGGGCTGTAAAGCACCATGAAGCGGTATATAAGTCTAAGTGCTATTTCTATTGCTATTCCTAGACACTATCAGGGAAGGGAGCAATCTGACCTAGACGAAGAGATGTCCAGAATACTATTGGAGAAAGATAAATGGTAAATTTGACCAAACATGATAGCACTTAGACTTATATACCACTTCGCAGTGCTTTACAGCCCTCTCTATGCAGTTTACAGAGTTAGCTATTACTCCCAACAAGTGTGTGTGTCTGTGTGTCTGTGTGTGTGTATGTTCCAGCATAACTCTGGAACGCCTAGAGCAATTTCAACCAAACTTGTACACAGATGACTTACTCTCTGGAAACAAATACTGTGGGGGTAAGACACCCTTAACACCCCTCGGTGTGTATGTTCTGTTAAGATACAGCCTGTTGTGCCTTAAAATGGCTTCTACTGTACTGCCTTAAAATGGCTCCTACTGTGCAGCACAGTGGAGTGGCCATGGTAATGGCTTCACAGTACTCCACAAAGGGGCTCCCTCTGGTAAGGGGGAAAATCCAATGTTAGAAATTACATTTGGTGCGGACATTTCCCCCCTATAAATAGACACCCAGGCAATGCTGGTTTTTGGCTAATAAATAAATAAAATCCAGTCCTGGAAGGTCACACATATAGCCATGCCTATCCATCATTCTTAGAGGACTACAATTCTAATCACCCTTCTAATTAAAAATTATTTGGACTGGTGCCCATAGCAATTATATCTTTCCTATTAAATGGCCACACTAGGAAGCCATTGGATCTGGATGTGATCTTGGTACCTTAACTTCTATTGTGAATTGACATGGGATGCTTAGTATTTTGAATTTAAATCCCGTGTGAATTGATATGAGATGTTTAGCATTTGGTTCACTGGGAGATGGTTCATGACTGTATATAAAATAATCTTAATTTTCCAAACAGAGTTTCCCCAT
Organism: Natrix natrix natrix; assembly: GCA_029891615.1. Taxonomy (NCBI): domain Eukaryota; kingdom Metazoa; phylum Chordata; class Lepidosauria; order Squamata; family Natricidae; genus Natrix; species Natrix natrix. The sequence goes on from JAKRSK010008698.1 coordinate 356,966, forward strand.
CTTGGCAATTTCCAGATGTTTGGACTTCCGTCCCCAAATCCTCAGCAATAGCCACTGCTGATTAGGGAATTCTGGTAGGTGAAGTCTATAAATCTGGAAGTTACCAAGGTTCAGAAACAATGATTTAGAATTTTATGTGTATTAAAATTCAAATCTGAGACTACTTACTACCGTTTTCTAGGAGCTTAAGTCTGCCAACAAAAGTGCATATAGTCAAGGCTAAGGTTTTCCCAGTTGCAATGCATGGCTGTGAAGGTTGGACCATAAGAAAGGCTGAGCTCCAAACAACTGAGGCCTTTGAACTCTGGTGCTGGAGAAGACTCCTGCGAGTCCCTTGGACTGCAAGGTGATCAAACCGGTCAGTCCTAGAGGAGGTCAACCCTGACAGCTCCTTAGAAGGCCAGATCCTGAAGATGAAACTCAAATACTTTGGCCACTTAATGAGAAGGAAGGTCTCACTGGAGAAGAGCCTCATGCTGGGAAAGATTGAGAGCAAAAGAAAAAAGGGACGACAGAGAAAGAGGTGGCTAGATGGAGTCACCGAAGATGTCGACTTAAATGGACTCCAGAGGATGGTAGAGAACAGGAAGCCCTGGAGGAATTCTGTCCATGGGGTCATGATCAGAGGTGGTATTCAGCCAGTTCTGACAGGTTCTGGAGAACCAGTAGTGGAAATTTTGAGTAGTTCAGAGAACCGGCAAATACCACCTCTGGTTGGCCCCGCCCCCAATCTATTCACTGCCTGCCAAGTCCCAGCTGATCGGCTGGGTCTTTTTTGTTGCCCTGAACAGGAGAACAGAGCTGGAAAGCAGGTTAGTGGAGTGGGGAGGGAATGGGGATTTTTTATTATCCTTCCCCTGCCACGCCCACCAAGCCACACCACGCCCACCAAGCCACGCCCACAGAAATAGTACTAATCATTTTTGAATCCCCTCCCCATTGGTCGTGATGGGTTGGACACGACTTCACAACTAACAACAACAACAAAGTCTGGACAGGAAATCTTCGGCTATATGTGAATAAGTTTCATGAACTCTTCACTGTAAGTCACTCTTGAGTCTTTGGCACAAAATAATGTTTTTTTGTTTCCTTTCCCTTTCTGTAACCCTTAACCCACCCCCACCCCCCAATTTATTCTTGCTATTTCCAGCTGTTAGAGTGAGAAGTGGGAGAAATCAAACCTGTAAACCTGAAAGTGAAAGTGACATTAAAAAACCTGTTAAGATGCTTCCTGCTGATTGGAAGTCCAGCCTTTCTGATCTTCCAGATGAAATACAAGCTCCCTCAATCTTTTATCTCTGTCTCAAGCCAATTTAGCAGCTGCCTAATGGGATCCCCTCTGCCCTTTCTGTGATGTTCCTTTTTTTTTAATCTTTCCTAAAAATAATAAAAAATAGTAATCAAATGATTTCCTTCCCCTGAAGACTTGCTTGATGGGATAATGATGTGTAGGTACAAAGAGCCGGGGGAAAGAATATCTCTGCTTTATACTGTGATTATTAGAGTAGTAGCTTTATCTCATCAAGGTTGCCAACGTGTTTTCTTTTTAACGAAAATTTCAAGACCATTAAAAATATTCAACCTTAATTCCTAACTTTTTATAACAGGGAGAAAGTTTGCATAGGGGCCCTCCCCATTACTGTCCAAGGGGGAAAGCCAGAGAACTTGGGTTGGATTTGGAGAGGAAACCCGGGTGTCAACTCTCGAAATGACTTTAGGTAAAGGTAAACATTCCCCTCTCTCACATATGTGTTAGTCGTTCCCGACTCTAGGGGGCGGTGCTCACCTCTGTTTCAAAGCTGAAGAGCCAGCACTGTCTGAAGACATCTCCGTGGTCATGTGACTGGCATGACTAAACGCCGAAGGTGCACAGAATGCTGTTACCCTCCCACCAAAGGTGGTTCTTATTTTTCTGCTTACATTTTTACATGCTTTTGAACTGCTAGGTTGGCAGAAGCTGGGGCAAGTAACAGGAGCTCACTCCATTACGCAACATTAGGGATTCGAACAGCTGAACTGCCAACCTTTCTGATCAACGAGCTCAGTATCTTAGCCACTGGGCCACTGCGTCCTGATTGGAATGACTCTAGTGGAAGCCATATTTTTCTTGCTTCGTTTCCAAGTTGCCCTACTTATGGGGGGAGGGCTACTTACATAATGTAGGATGTTTTCATCCAATGTGCCAGTCATAACAATGATAAGGCTCCTGAGAACCAAGGTCAGATCAATATCACCTAACAACTCCAGGAGGGAGTGCTGAGAAGTTCATCACCAGCTTGGTTGGATAACGTGACTTGTGACATGAAGGGGGTGGCCAGTATCTATTCTTTAATTATACCCAAAACGAGGAAATTATTCATTGATGTTTCACCTTTGATTGTGCCAATTTGATGTACCCAATAAACAGGATTTTTTTTGAGGAAGCCAAGGCCTCAAAGTCTAGAATTGTTTGGGAGCATTACTTGGAACCACGACACTGGGTTTAAGCCCACTCTTATACCATCGACTTCCAAGGTATGTTGTTTTAAAGAAAATGAAAAGAAAAGTGTTTTGAATGTCATCCTGAATTCCTGGAGGAAAGGCAGGATAGTAGTACCATGCATCTTTCAAAAATGTTTTAACTGAATGAAAGACAAACACAGCGACAGCTGGTTCTTTGGTGGTATCTACATGACCTTGTGGAAAGGATTTTCACCGCTTCAAGAAATGTGTTAAACTCATGTTGGGAAAAATGTCCATCTGGGTTCAGTTCCCAAGTGGGGAAAAAGACACTGGAAACATGGAGGCTGCTTAGAAAGATGATTCAATGGTGGACAGAATCACATGGCTTGAGCTCCTGTGTGGAAAAGGGAGGAAATGCTGAGAGTGCCCTGGTTTTATGCCCTCTCTGGGTCCCACCCCAGAGCTTCCCATTCCAGTGTAAGAAATGCATTCTGATTGGTTGTCAGACTCCCAGGGGGTGGGTGGTCTTAGCTAACTTTATAGGCTGTCCTGAGACCCAAGCTTGTTTGCCTTGCTGGCTAATGTAATCTTCCCAGGTGCCTTGTGGTGGGTTTCTGTTTGCTAGGTGAAATCCTTGTTATGTAGAATAGACTGGCTCAGGTCTTAATGGCCCATTGACAAAGATGGTGGGGGGATGAATTTCTGCCTCCCTTTTAGAGGAAATATTCTGCTCTTTTAATATTTCCTAAAATATTTCATTTTCTAGTAGAGGGGTGGGTTTTAACTTCCTAGAAACAAGGACCTGAACAATGAATTCAAAGCATCTGCATGTTCCTCGACTCCCCAATATATACCCCCTGAAATAAATAGCCATGGTGGGGCACAGTCTCATTTTAATCTCTTTTAATTCTAATTTTGTGCATTTCTTCATTGCAGAGTTTTTAATATTAGCAGTGTTAATATTAAGTTGTACATTTTTTTTTTACTTTCTTGTATACCACCCAGAGCAGGGGTGGGTTTCTGCCGGTTTGCACCGGTACACCAGAACCGGTTCGTGAAATTTAGCGTACCTTTTGGAACCCGTTCATCTGGTGGGACAATACCGGAACGCTCCCTCCTGTCTGCCCCCCCTTGCTCACTCCACCCACCTGCCTGGTCGCTGCTCAATCTCCCTCTCTCCCCGACTCACCATGCTTGCAAAGCCTGGCATGAGGGGCAGAAGCCCCCAAACCCAGCTGGGAGTCTAAGCAAAGAAGGCAGAGAACTGGGCAGAGGAAGGGGGAAACCCTAGCGAGGGCTGCCTGCTGCCAACTGGACTCCATGAAGAGCAGGCTGCAGAGGGTGCCATAAGGCAGGTTGATCAGGGCAGCATGCTGCTGCAAGAAGCTGCACTGCTACTGCTGGAGCTGTGGTGACCCACTGGGTTTGTGGACTTCTGCCCCTCATACCGTGCTTTGCAGCCGCTAGAGCCCTGCATGGATCTCTTTGGGGTGCTGGGCAACCTGGCTCTGGGAATCCCTCCTCCCCAGAACCAGGTTGCCCAGCACCCCAAAGAGATCCGTGCACGGCTCTGGCGGCTGCAAAGTGTGACACAAGGGGCAGAAGTGCCCGAACTTGGGTTTCTCCCTTTCTCTGCTCAGCTCTCCACCTCCTCCTTTGCTTAGGGGAATGGACTGTATTGCCGAGGACAGGCACCAGACGGGATGCTGGCAGCGCTGGCAGCAGGGCTGCGCACAGAGGAGCCAGCAGGCAGGGCACCCTGAAGCAGTGCCAGCCAGCATGTCCCGCAAGAGGACCCCCAAGGGCAAGGGTGGCAGTGCTGCACCCTCCTCCTCCCTGCCCACCGCCCAGCAACGCACCACTGCCAATGCTGCTCATGGAGGAGCCAGCAGCCGGGGGGCCCTGAAGCAGTGCCAACCAGCATGTCCCTCAAGAAGAGCCCCAAGGGCAAGGGCGGCAACGTTGCTCCCTCCTCCTGCTTGAACCGCCACGCGGGGCACGCTGCCTTGTCTTTGAGAGCCACCTCGTTTCCAATTGGGGTGTGTGAAGAAATCCATCTTTTCCGTCCCTCTCCATGGATCCCCGCCCAAATTGGAAACGAGGCGGCTGTGAAAGACAAGGCAGCGTGCCCTGCGAGGCGTGTTCAAACAGCAGAAGGATAAGGTTCGCTATCTGCATGGATTCCCTCTGCATGGATCTCCCCCCCACCCCATTTAAACGAGGCTGCTTTCGAAAAGAAGGGAGCGCAGCAAAAGCCACATGGGCTTGTCCAAGAGCCGAAGAAGGAACAGGAGGGGAGGATTCGGTTCTTGGACAAGCCCACGTGGCGTGCGCTGCGTTCCCTTCTTTTTGAAAGCTGCTTCGTTTAAAATGGGTTGGGGGAATCCATGCAGACAGCAGCGCGCAGAGAGCAGCATGTGCCCATGGGCTTGTGCAACAGCCAAATCCTCACCTCCTTTTCCTTCTTCCAAAACCCCCCAAATCCCCCAAACCAGGCGTGACTTTACCCAAAAGAAAGAACTTCTTCCCTTGGCAAGCTGAACGCTAGGAAGGTCACTCCGCATTTGGGAACACCTGAGCTGCGTTCACCCCCAAGACCAGGCATGTCCAAAGTGCGGCCCGGGGGCCAAATGTGGCCCTTTTTCAAATTTCAAGCGGCCCGCAGCCTCTTCTCCCCACTGGAGTTATTTGTTTAGTCTTTCATAAAATACCGTAATTTTCGGAGTATAAAGATGCATCTTTTTCCCCGCAAAAAAGAGGCTAAAAATCTGGGTGCATCTTATACACTGAATACAGCATTTTTTGCCTCCCAAAACTCTGCCCCCTTCACCAAAATGGCTGTGCATAGCCTTTAGGAGGTTTTCAGAGTGCTCCTGGGGGCTGTGGAGGGCATAAATGAGCAAAAAACGGGCTGTTTTTTGCTCAACTTTCTCCCCCCCCCCAGCCCCCAGGAGCACTCTAGAAGCCTCTTAAGGGCTATTCATGCCCTTTAAAAAAAAGGCCCGTTTTCACAAAAAATGGGCCGTTTTGGGAAGAGTGCAAAAACTTTTTTTTTAATTTGCCTCTTCAAAATCTTGGTGCGTCTTATACTCCGAAAAATACGGTAGTCAATTCGCATTTAATGTTAAGGGTTCAAAGAATGTCAGGCTGAATGATCGGCCCCACACATTTTCACCTCACCAAATCTGGCCCTCCTTGCAAAAAGTTTGGACACCCCTGCCCAAGACGTTTGCGGGATGGTGATTTAGAGAGTATTTTCCGGGGTCTCCTAATTCATCACAGGAAAGAGGTTGGTGGGTTCGCATCCTCCCCAGGCTAAGCCTCTGAAAAAAAGAGGGGGGAGGGAGAAGCAGAAGGAAGCCCATAAGCAGAACCGGGGTTCTAAATTCACCAAACGGGCTCACCACCTTTTCCCTTAAAGCGGTGAAACATCTTGTGCCAACGCAGCCTTTGCTTCGGGTTTCAAAGGGGGTGAGGGTGAAGGTTTTTGTTGGTTGCGACGCATACAAAGAAGTCTCGGGTGCATGTGTGTGCGTGTGCGTGTTTCCCCGTGCACACCTCTATCTCAAACAAGCCACTTGAAGGGTGTTGGTTGACTCTTGATTGCCACCAAGACCGGAGCTCCGCAGAAGACCCAATTCTGGATGTTGGTTCTCTCCACTTTGGGAGGGAAAGGGTCAACAACTTCAGCCTTGACCAAAAAGAAAAGAAAATAGAAAAGAAAAGAAGCTCAAATTCTTTCTCTCTTCCTTTCGCACCTTCTCCTGCTTTCTGGATCAAAAGGACCTTTATAGAGGGTCTTTTTACTATTCTGGGCAGTTCACTTCGTGTTTCTCTCCCCACTCCCCTCCAGCAAAACAGCAGAAAAGACTGAGATTTTTGAAGGGGTCTCTCTTAAAAACTCCCCTAAAACTTTGGTTGTTTTAAACGGCAAAGGGGAGAGTAACATACATACACACCGCATGGCCGCTTTCCCGGCCAGCCACCCAGCCAGGCAGAGGCAAGCGGTAAATGAAGAGAGCATCGGCCAGCATCCCTGCCTCCTTCTTCCTGGAGCCCTGGCAGCAGAGAAACAGAGGCTTCTTTTTTGCCAGCCGCCCAGCTGATCCAGTTCCTCTTACACATGCTCCTTGCATTGCAGCAATTGTGTGTGTGTGTGTGTGTGTGTGACATGCATGCCTTCCGTGGCATGCCCAACATCTTCGGACACCCACCAGGTCACTCACCAAGTGGCAGAGAAATCGGGCTTCAGCAAAAGAAAAGAAAGCCGTTTGAAATCAGCCCTCTCTGCCGCTCTGCTAAAATGGCAGGAGCCAAGGCCAAGAGATAACAGGATGACTAGCCATATTCGGTTAACCCCCAGAGCGGTAAGAGGCTGAATTGGCTTGTAGGACACAGAATGGCGTGATCATAGGATTTATTGGGCACCAGTTTTAATTTATAGAATATATCTACTACGAATATAATTGGAAGGGATATGTGTGTGTGAGAGAGAGAGAGGGAGGAAGAAAGGAAGAGGGAGGGAGGGAGGAAGTGGGAAAGATACAAGAAAAGGAGGGAGGGAGGGAGGGAGGAAGGATGGAAGGAATGGAGGGAAGTTGAGAGAAAAACACAGAGAGACAAAGATGGAAAGAGAAAAAGAAAGAAAGAGAAAGAAAAAAAGAAAGTGGGAGAAAGAGACGAATGAAAGAAAGAAAGAGGGAGAGAAAGAAAGAAAGAGGGAGAGAGACAAAAGGAAGGAAAGAAAGAAGAAAGAAAAAAGAAGGAAAGAAAGAAAGAAAGAAAGAAAGAAAGAAAGAAAGAAAGAAAGAAAGAAAGAAAGAAAGAAAGAAAGAAAGAAAGAAAGAAAGAACTTATGACCACAATTGAGCCCAAAACTTTGGTTGCTAAGCTTGAGCTTTGTTAAGTGGGTTTCGCCACATTTTCCAAATTGGTTACGCCCACCTGGCCACACGCCCAACAAGCCACACCCACCCAGTCACATGACTGCCAAGCCACTCCCACAAAACAGGGCACACCTACAGAATAGGTTCAAAAAAAAATTTGAAACCCACCACTGACCCAGAGTCACTTGATTATGAGATAGGTGTCTGTGTAAATAAAAATAAATACAATACAATACAATACAATACAATACAATACAATACAATACAATACAATAGTAGAGTTGGAAGGGACCTTGGAGGTCTTCTAGTCCAACCCCCTGCCTAGGCAGGAAACCCTATACCGTTGTAAAGTTGTAAGTCTCCCCTAGGCTAGATGATGGCATATAAGTTTAATCAATGAAATAAATGAAGTGTATTTTGGGAAAGAAAGCCATGGAAATGCCAAGTTTTCTCCTCCCAAGTTTTCAAACTGGCTACTGGTGTTAATTACCCCCAATTCTCAGTAGATGGCGCTGTACAGCAATCCTCTCAGTTCATACTGACTTGAGATTTTGTGGGAAAGAGACTTTTCTAATCTACTGTGCTTCTTGTTTCCTTGAGTTTTTGACCAATGCCTGTTAATAGCACCAAGAGGTCAAAGGTGATCTGATGGATCAGTTTTGATGTTTAAGAAGACTTTGACTAACAGTGATCCTGAGCTTGAAATTCATGGCCAGCTTGATATAATGGTTAGTTAGGAAGTCCGCACACACCCCTCTCCTAGAAAAATGAGATATTTTAAGAACTATTAAAAGGCAGAATATTTCTCCTAAAAGGGAGGTAGAAACTTAGCCCTCCACCTTTGTCAATGGGCCATTAAGGCATGAGCCAGTCTATTCTACATAACAAAGTTCTATCTCCTTCAGGCAGAGCCATAGTAGGAATTGCCCAAAGCCTCTTACCCATCTCACCACATGGCACCAGGGAAGATTACATCACCCAGCAAGGCTCAACCAAGCCTGGGACTCAGGACAGCCTACAGAGTTGCCCTTGCATGGCCCCATGGGAGTCTGACAACCAATCAGAATTCAAGCTCAAATTCAAAAGCCCAGAGAGGGCATAAAACCCAGGCACTCTCAGCATCTCTTCCTTTTTTTTCTTCACCCAGGACCTCAAACCATGTGATCCTGTCCACCATTAAAACCATATTTCCAAACAGCCTCCATGTTTCCAGTGTCTTTCTCCCCAGACATTTTCTCCCAGCCCTAAGAAGGCGGCGACGCAGTGGTCAGAGTGCAGTACTGCAGGCTGCTTCTGCTGGCTGCCGGCTGCCTGCAATTTGGCAGTTCGAATCTCACCAGGCTCAAGGTTGACTCAGCCTTCCGTCCTTCTGAAGTGGGTAAAATGAGGACCCAAAGTATTGGGGGCAAGAGGCTGACTCTGAAAACCGTTTAGACAGGGCTGTAAAGCAGTATATATGCCTAAGTGTTATTGCTATCACTATTCCTGAAAACTATCAGGGAAGGGAGCAGTCTGACCTACATGAAGATATATTGTTATTTCTGAAATCCTGCCAAGAAAACTGCAGGGACTTGTTCAACAACAACAACAACAACAATAATAATAATAACAATAACAACAATAATAACAACAATAACAACAACAACAACAGCAACAACAACATATGAAACATATGAAGAATGGTTGCAGGAACTGGGTATGTTTACCTTAAGAGAAAGAAGGACTAGGGGAGACATGATAGCAGTGTTCCAATATCTCAGTGGCTGCCACAAAGAAGAGGGAGTCAAACTATTCTCCAAGGCACCTGAGGACAGAACAAGAAGCAATGGGTGGAAACTAATCAAAGAGAGAAGCAACTTAGAATTGAGGAGAAACTTCCTGACAGTTAGAACAATTAATCAGTGGAAAAGCTTGCCTCCAGAAGTTGTGAATGCCCCAACACTGGAAGTCTTTAAGAAGATGTTGGATAGCCATTTGTCTGAAATGGTTTAAGGTCCCTTCCAACTCTGCTATTGTATTGTATTAACAACATTATTATTATTATTATTATTATTATTATTATTATTATTATTATTATTATTATTATTATTATTATTATTATTATTATTATTATTATTATCATTATTATTATTATTATTATTATTATTATTATTATTATTATTATTATTATTATTATTATTGATTAGTCTATGTTCTAAGTTCTCTATTCTGTCATTCTATGTTCTAGTTGCCAGGAGTCAAGACTGACCTGAAGGTACCAAACAAACAATACAATGACATTGCAAATTGGTGAAAACGCTGTGGTCACTGTTCCAAAGTCTGCTCTCGCCTCACAATCAGGAGGTTGTAAGTTCGATCCTAGGTAGAGACAGATGTAGGGTCTCCTGGTTGTGCAGGGGATTGGACTAGGTGACCTGCAAAGTTCCTTTCCAACTCTGTTAATCTGCTAACTACAGTAAATTGAGGATGTTATGGTAAGTCACATGGACATTGTTAAGTAATTAATCTCCCCGTTAGAAGAGCGAGTATGCAGAGATGTGTAATGAGAGTGATATGGAATAACACGCACAAACCAGCATACAGAGACACTGAATAGTATTAAAATATAGTAGTTTACTATGTAGAAATATAGAAGTATTCAGGGTCCGGTTAACAGTCCAAGTCATACACGGTTCAGTAATTCAGTTATCAAAATAGTCAGTCTAACACACAAAATATATCTAAACAGTAGCAAACCACAATACCTCAGTATACACCAACCAGCTTCTAACAAAACAGAGAGAGAGATCTAACAGCCATTCTGGCTCCCTCTTATGGCTGCTTGAGGTAACAAGCCAATTACATCTGTTAAGCATTTAAAGTAACAGTAAAGCAATCATAGCTTATATACATTGCCAAGCCAAGCCTAGGGTTACATCCCTAACAGACATGAAGAATTTTGTCTGCAATCCAACAAGCCTTAATGTTACCTAACAGAAGCCAAACTTAATTATGGGTTAATTTATCACTTTCATGTCTACCTGTTTTGTAATTTTGGCAAAGCTCTCCGGTATTGCAGATAGATATTTATTGGCTGATCTTAATCACAGCTGCTTTTTCCAAGAAAAATAAAAAAAACTTAAAAAGTCTTTTCCCCCCCGCTCTATAACCCAGGTGTGAAATCCTCCTGGTTCAGTCTGGTTCGGTCGATTGTCCCTGGTTCTGCGAACCAGTAGTAAAAAAAAGCACCTTCATCGATCGAGCGGCTCAGCTGTGAGCGTGCGATCATTGGAAGCTTCCTCCCCCCACTTTTTAAAGCATTGCTTTCCTGTCTAGTCGCCCAAACCAGATGGCCACATCCACCCAGTCACATGACTCCCCCCAAGCCACGCCCACAGAACCAGTGGCCAAAAAAAATCAGATTTCACCACTGCTATAATCACATGCAAAATGGTTTTATTATAATACAGTTGCTGTTCTTCAGCAAAGAAACCAACTAATTTTAAAATAGAAACAAGCCATATGGTTCTTTCTTTCATGTCAGCCCAGGAAGACAAATCATTAGGAGTGTGACAGTGTTTAATATTCAATGGAAACAGTTAACAATACTTGCCTCAGGACCATTAATAATAAAAAATAAATGTTATTTGCCTCAGGACAAATAATGTTTTGAGGGACAGAGTGAAAAATCCCGCCACATTACGAAAACCGGATCCCCCAAAATAAGCGCAGGCCTATCTCCATGTACCCAATTTGCTGAGTAACGAAACTTTATTGATGCTCATAAGGAACCCATCAAAGATCCTTAAATTTTTCTAAACGACAGAGATTTGCCAATTAAGGAGAAAATTACAAAGTCTGATGGGGCTCATTTTGACTGTACTTAGTCACAAGCTGGCGCACAGGTAGGTATGAGAAGAATTTCACACTACGTTGTGAATTTAAGATCGAGAAATTACCTATCAGGCACACACAAAAATCAGGTCTTCACATGAAGGTCTAATTAAACCGATTTATTCAATGGTGTGATCTTACCGGTTTAACAACTGGTTCGGTGATTGCATGCGCACATGCACAGTTTGAAGAAAACTTGGCTTCTGCATTACTGCTGGGGAGGAAATCAGCTCTGCCGCGTGACTCAGCTGCGATGATATACCGCATTTTTCTGAGTATAAGATGTACCTTTTTCCCTTAAAAAAGAGTGTGAAAATCTGTGTGCGTCTTATACACTGAATACAGCATTTTTTCCCTCTTTGCAAAAATGGCCATGCATAGTCTTTAGGAGGCTTCCTGGGTTGGGGCTGGAGAGGGCAAAAATGAGCAAAAAAAGAGCATTTTTTGCTCGTTTTTGACCCAGCCACCCCGAGGAGCATTCTATAAGCCTCCTAAAGGCTATGCATGCCCTTTTTTGACAAAAAGGCCCATTTTCACTAAAAACTGTCTGTTTTTGAGAGGTCTGCAGAGTGCAAAAAATTTTAAAAAAATTTGCCTCTTCAAAATCTTGGTGCTTCTTATACTCCGGTGTGTCTTATACTCCTGTGCGTCTTATACTCCGAAAAAATATGGTAGGTCAGTATAGTGCTGTGGCAGTCAGGTGGTCCCACTTGATTGTGGTAGTGAACAGGTTTCATTGCCAGCTGATCGTTGGAGCTACCGGTTCGCCAGAACCGATCCGAACTGGTAGAATCTCACCCCTGGATTTATTGCTACTGAGGCCTATGCACAGGAATCTTCTCAACTAGAGATAAGGTTCAATGGAATCCAAGGGGTGTTGGACTTAGTTTGCTTGTGGCTATGTAGCAATTCTCGGCTGATCCCTCCTTTAATTCTGCCCCAGGGTTCTGCCACATCTTCTCCTACATCACCCAACATTTAAGTATTCCCTTCTATAGCCAAAAGAAGCACTTGCTGCCTTCCCACCCCCTCCCCTTCCATCACGAAAATGCCCTGGAAACAGAACACCTTAGTTGACATGCAATTCCATTCTGTGTTAAGGATGTTTCACCTGTCAAAAGATCCAGGGATGCTCCTGTCAAATTATTGTCACCAGAATTACATGTCACCCTTGAGGACATTGCAGTTGATAGGGAGTCAATGACCCTAGGTGTGTGCACAGGGGGACCTACATCGCCACGCCAGCCTGCTCGGGCAGTTCCTGTAATGTTAAATTAAGGGGGATGTCAATCAAAGCACTACCTGGGGGAGGGCATCCGAATGGTAAGAGAAATGAAACACTCTAAAAGCATATTGGAGAAGGGGAAGAGTTGCAGAAGGAACCATTTGTGCAGCTGCTGAGTGGTAACCAATCTTTGGCATCTGAACTTCCAAGGGTCCATCAAATCAAAACTTGATCTTGAAGAGATGGAGAAATGAGTTGGAGGGGAGGAGAACTGCCTGGTGAACATTACCTGGAACAGGAGGGCATTTTCTGCTTCAGAAAAGTAGGAAGTCTTGGCCACACACCTCTATAAGTCGTCCCTGAGTTATGACCATAATGGAGCCTGCCCATTATGGTCATAAGTCCTAATGATCGGAAAATTGGTCGCTTGTGTGAAATCTGCCGTTGTAAAAGCCATCTTTTACAGTGGTGCAAGTTCGCTGCAAACTGGAAGTGAGTGCAAAGATCATGTAAAATGTGGTCACATCAGACGTGGTATTCAAACAGTTCTGACAGGTTCTGGAGAGGAAATTTTGAGTAGTTTGGAGAACCGGCAAATAGGCTGGCCCCACCCCTGCTGCCTCCCAGCTGATCTTCTTTTGTTGCCCTGAACAGGAGAACGCAGCTGGAAAGCAGGTTAGTGGGATGAGAAGGGAATGGGGATTTTGCAATAACCTCCCCCTGCCACGCCCACAAAGCCATGCATACCCACAAAGCCATGCCTACAGAACTGGTAGCAATTTTTTTTGAAATCCACTACTGGGTCACATGATTGCAAATGGTTGTAAATGTCACCATGTTGCCAAGCATCCAAAGTGTGGAGAGAAGAGAGAGAGGAGGGGAGAGAGGGGGGAGAGACAGGAGAGAGAGGAGGGGGAGAGGGGGGAAGAGAGTGGAGAGAAAGAGGAAAGAGAAAGAGGAGAGGCAGTGTGAGAGAGAGAGGGAGGAGAGAGAGTTAAGAGAGAGAGAGAAAGGAGAAAGGGAAAAAGAGGGGGAGGGGGAGAGGAGAGGGGGAGAGCGAGGGGAGGGAGGGGAGAGAGAGAGGAGAGAGTTGAGAGCGAGAGAGAGGAGAGAGAGGGGGGAGAGGGAGGAGAGAAGAGAGAGAGAAGAGAGAGAGTTAAGAGAGAGAGGAGAAAGGGAAGAGGGAGGGAGAGAGGGGAGAGAGAGGAGAGAGAGGGGAGAGTTGAGAGAGAGCAAGAGAGAGGAGAGAGAGGGGAGAGAGAGGGGAGAGAAGAGAGAGAGAAGAGAGAGAGTTAAGAGAGAGAGAAAGGAGAAAGGGAAAAAGAGGGGGAGAGAGAGGAGAGGGGGGAGAGAGGAGATAGAGTTGAGAGAGAGAGGAGAGAGAGGGGACAGAGAGAGTTGAGAGAGAGAGGAGAGAGAGAGGAGAAAGAGAGGAGAGAGAGAATTAAGAGAGAGAGAAAGGAGAAAGGGAAAAAGAGGGAGAGAAAGAGGAGAGGGGGGAGAGAGAGTTGAGAAAGAGAAGAGAGAGGGGGGAGAGAGAGAGTTAGGGAGAGAGAGGAGAAAGGGAAGAGAGGAGAGGGGGGAGAGAGAGGAGAGAGAGAGAGGAGAGAGAGAGGAGAGAGGAGAGAGAGGGAAGAGAAGGGGTGAGAGAGGGGAGAGAGAGAGAGAGAGACCATCACACCTTCGTTTCCAAATCCTAAGCTCCCTTTATCAGGTAGGTCATAAATTTGAATGGTCATTAAATGACTGGTCGTAAGTTGAGAACAATCTGTATGCATGATGCATTTTTGGTCTCTATGCATCATTTCATTGAATATGATTCTGACTCCCCCAAAGGTTCTTCCCCAACACCTTACAAACAATAAACCTAACAGCATTACATTTGCTGGAAAGGCTTGATATGCGAACAGTGGGTGGAGGCTGTCACACTGATGAATGGTGTCATTTAAGAAGAGGTGTAACTGCAGGTTTGTGATGGAATTTTATTAGAATTGTGAATACAGAATAAAAACTAAGTCAAGATGATAGATAGGACGTGGTGGCTCAGTGGCTAAGACACTCAGCTTGTCGATTAAAGAGGTTAGCAGTTCGAATCCCTGGCGCCACGTAACAGAGTGAGCTCCCGTTACTTGCCAGCTTCTGCAGTTTGAAAGCACGCAAAAAATGCAAGTAGTAAAAATAGGAAGGGAATTGGTGGGAAGGGAACAGCGTTCCGTCCGCCCTTGGCGTTTCATCATGCTGGCCACATGACCACAGAGACCTCTTCGGACAGCGCTGGCTCTTTGGGTTTGAAACGGAGATGAGCATTGTGTCACTGCGTTAATAGGTTTGCTTAGCTGTGCTGAAAATTTACTGCGCAGGTCACAGTTCTTATCTGCAAGTGATTTAGTATGCATGCTCCTTCACATTCCTTAACTTTCTCTTCTGATCTTCCGTTCACCTGCCAAGAAGGTGGGTAACATAGCTCTTGCCGAAAAGTAGTTAATTGAGTTAGCACTTTTGTATTTTTATTTTCTTTTATATTAAAGTGTTTTTATTAGAACATGTCTCGGGTTTATTTTCGCTTATTCAAAAGTATGCTACAAGAAATGCCTAGAGAGCAGGTGGAGGTCCTCACGCTCCAAGTCTGACCGAACACAGGTAAGAGCCTATTTACGGACCTACCTTGTGGCATTGAGAGCGGCCAAACGCAGACATTGTGCCGCTCTCATTGCGTCTGCGGATAACCACCCTGCCGCCCTGTTTAGGGTGATCCGCTCCCTCTTGTCGCAAGAGACGCGGGGGGCACCCTTGCAGGGAAGAGCAGAGGAGTTTGGGGAATATTTGCAGGACAAAGTCGCTCAGATCCGGAGCGGATGGGGCCCCCCCAGTGGACCGGACGAGCCGTCAACAGTGAGTCTTGTGAGACCATTCTGGGAGGAGTTTGACTCTGTTGCCCCCGAGGATTTAGACAGGTTGCATGGATGGCTGCGACCCACCACATGTTTAATGGACCCGTGTCCCTCCTGGCTGGTACTGGCATCCTGGGAGGTGACACGAGGCTGGCTTCTGGGCCTGGTGAACGCCTCATTGGGTGAGGGATCCTTACCAACTGCCTTGAAAGAGGCAGTGGTGAGGCCCTTACTCAAGAGACCTTCACTTGACCCAATGGAGCTAGCTAATTATCGTCCAGTCTCCAACCTTCCCTTCTTAGCGAAGGTTGTTGAGAATGTGGTGGCGCAGCAATTTCCACGTCACCTTGATGAATCCGAATATCTAGACCCACGCCAGTCTGGCTTCCGACCCGGGCACAGCACAGAGACAGCCTTGGTCGCGTTGGTTGATGATCTCTGGAGGGCCAGAGATAGAGGTTGTTCCTCTATCCTGGTCCTATTAGACCTCTCAGCGGCTTTTGATACCATCGACCATGGTATCCTATTGCGCCGGCTGGAGGGGATGGGAGTCGGAGGCACCGTTCTACGGTGGTTCGGCTCTTACCTCTCCGGCCGGATGCAATATGTATTGACAGGGGGACAGAGGTCGACCCTGAGGCCACTCTCTTGTGGGGTGCCGCGGGGGTCGGTCCTCTCGCCCCTTCTGTTCAACGCATATGTGAAGCCGCTGGGCAAGATCATCCGTGGTTTTGGGGTTGAGTACCATCTGTACGCTGATGATACTCAGCTGTACATCTCAACCCCAAGCCACCCCAATGAGGCTGTCGAAGTGATGTCCCGGTGTTTGGAAGCCGTCGGGGTCTGGATGGGGGACAACAGACTCAAACTCAACCCCTCCAAGACTGAGTGGCTGTGGCTACCGGCACCTCGGTTCAGCCAGCTGACTCCATCGCTGGCCATAGGGGGCGAACAATTGCCCCCTGTGGAACGGGCGCGCAATTTCGGCGTCCTCCTAGATGCCCGGCTGTCAATGGACGACCATGTGGCAGCCGTGGCAAGGGGGGCGTTCCACCAGGTTCGCCTGGTGCGCCAATTGCGCCCCCTCCTGGACCGGGATGCCCTACGCACGGTCACTCATGCGCTGGTGACGTCTCGCCTGGACTATTGTAATTCTCTCTACATGGGGCTTCCCTTGGGACGCGCCCGAAGACTGCAGCTAGTCCAGAACGCAGCCGCGCGGGTAGTCATGGGGAGTACCAGGTACTCCCACGTAACACCGCTCCTGCGCGAGCTGCACTGGCTGCCTGTGGTCTTTCGGGTGCGTTTCAAGGTTCTGACCACCATCTTTAAAGCGCTCCATGGCATAGGGCCTAGCTACCTGCGGGATCGCATCCTCCCACACACATCCCTGCGGCCAATTCGCTCTCACAGGGAGGGGCTTCTCCTGGTGCCGTCCACTAGGCAATGCCAACGGGCAACGCCAAGGAGTAGGGCCTTCTCTGTGATGGGCCCAACCCTCTGGAATGACCTCCCCCCCGACATTAGAACCACCATTGACTTCCGCTCCTTCTGACAGAAATTGAAGACACACCTGTTCCGACTGGCTGGCCTGGCATAATTATAACGTCTACCTCCTGGCATACATATGTCTTACTGTTTTTTAGAGGGATTGTTTTTTAAACTTAATTTTATAGGATATTGGGGTTTTAAATTTTGTACATTTTAAATTATTTACTTAGCAGTGCAGTTCTGTATATCATTTTATCCTCCTCTTATTTATGTATCTATCTATTTAATAATTTTAATTGTCTTTATGATATGGACTGTACACCGCCCCGAGTCCCTTTCGGGAGAGGGGGCGGTCTATAAGCGCTAAGAAATAAATAAATAATAAATAAAGATCCTCACCTCCTTAATTCAGGGCAGAACTCCACCCTAACACATTGCTTCCTAGAGTCAGGAATAGCTAGCACATATGTGCAAGGGGAACCTTTACCTTTACCTTAAAGATGATAGATCTTGCAGAGATGGCGAAATCAATTGCTTTGATTCGAGATACGACATCATCTAAGTTTAAGGATGATTGGAAATCCCTTGTTGAGTTTTTGTGAGAAACATAAAAGCCAGTTCTGATGAGGCAGTGATACACATGGGTGTACTGCCCTGATGTCCTGGGTGTGATATCACACCTTGTTTGAAATTTTCTTCTGATTATGCAGTGCCTGAATTGGGCTAATAGACAGTCCCCCAGCAAGGTAGAGCAAATGGCAATTTAGTATTGGAAATCACAGCTTAGAAAAAGTCATTGATGAGGCTGAGAAGGAATGAAGACTCTTTTATAGTAACAATCCCAGGAAGGGATAGACATGACAGACAAGGACAGATCATTGGACAACCAAATGAAAAATCTACATGGGTTATTGGGAGGGACACTGAAGGAGCCCTAACTTAGAATAGAACAGAGCTGGAAGGGACCTTGGAGGTCTTCTAGTCCAGCCCCCTGCTCAAGTAGGAGATCCTATACCATTTCAGATAAGTGGCTGTCCAGTCTCTTCTTTAAAACCTCCGATGATGAAGCACCCAAAATATCTGAAGGCAAGCTGTTGCACTGGTTAATTGTCCTCACTGTTAGAAAGTTTCTTCTTAATTCCTAGTTGATTCTCTTCCTAATTAGTTTCCATCCATTGTTTCTTGTCCTGCCCTCTGGTGCTTTGGAAAATAAATTGACGCCCCTTCTTCTTTGTGGCACTCTCCTAAATACTGGAATTCTGCTATCATGCCCCCCACCCCCTATTTCTTCTAGTCAAACCCAAATCCTACAACCATTATTCATATGTTTTAGTCTTCAGGCCTTAATCCTTTAACTTAGAATAGAATAGAATAGAATAGAATAGAATAACAGAGTTGCAAGGAAACTCGGAGGTCTTCTAGTCCAACCCCATGCTTAGGCAGGAAACCCTACACTACTTCAGACAAATGGTTCTCCAACATCTTCTTAAAAACTTCCAGTGTTGGAGCATTCACAACTTCTGAAGTAAAGTTGTTATATTGATTATTTGTTCTAACTGTCAGGAAATTTCTCCTTAGTTCCAAGTTGCTTCTCTCCTTGATTAGTTTCCACCCATTGCTTCTTGTTCTACCCTCAGGTTCCTTGGAGAATAGTTTGACTCCCTCTTCTTTGTGGCAACCCCTGAGATATTGGAACACTGCTATCATGTCTCCCCTGGTCCTTCTTTCTATTAAACTAGACATACCCAGTTCCTGTAATCATTCTTCATATGTTTTAGTCTCCAGTCCCCTAATCATCTTTGTTGCTCTTCGCTGCACTCTTTCTAGAACAGTGGTTCTCAACCTTCCCAATGCCATGACCCTTTAATACCGGTCCTCATGTTGTGGTGACCCCCAACGATAAAACTGGTGTCTCAGTTCCTAAGACCATCGAAAATTTGTGTTTTCCGATGGACTTAGGCAACCCCTGTGAAAGGGTCATTCGACCCCTAAAGGGGTCTCGACCCACAGGTTGAGAACCACTGTTCTAGAGTCTCAACATCTTTTTACATCGTGGCGACCAAAACTGGATGCAGTATTCCACGTGTGGCTTTACCAAGGCCTTATAAAGTGGTATTAACACTTCACGTGATCTTGAGTCTATCCCTCTGTTGATGCAGCCTAGAACTGTGTTGGCTTTTTCCATCTTCTTCCATTGATGATGAACAAGCTGCTGGCATTCATGTTACCTGCAGGAGAGCAAGTAAATCACATATATTATCATGTAAATAATATGACTTTTATAACTTCAGCTTTGGCATCATGATCCTTTTGATGTAAATGGGGCATCAAATTGATATCTTATTTTAGCATCCCTTCCTTCCTCCTACATGACAACAATCATAGCTTTCTGGCATCACTGTGCATGGGGGGGGGGATTTTTCATTGTACATATAGCTAAGCATTATAACAGATGACAAAAGATAAATTCTATGGTTTTCCTAAATCAGTCTACGATGCTCAATAGGTTAAACCATTCTCATCAAGGAAGGCTGGCTTCATACATCGTGTGGCAGTGAATTTGGTGGTTTTGCATTGCAT
The DNA here is from genome assembly GCA_029891615.1 of Natrix natrix natrix. Lineage (NCBI taxonomy): Eukaryota > Metazoa > Chordata > Lepidosauria > Squamata > Natricidae > Natrix > Natrix natrix. The sequence goes on from JAKRSK010008698.1 coordinate 376,354, forward strand.
TTGGTTTTTGCTTGACCATCCAAATGGGCTTATTAGTGAGCTGTGATTAATAAACAGTGACTCTGCTGATTTTTGAACAGAGCTGATGAGTCACTTTAAATCCCTTTGGGGACAGCCAAGATTTGATGAGACACATTCAGCACCATGGAGAGCTCCCTTTACAAAACAAGGGGGGGAGAGACAGAGAGAGAGAGAGAGAGAGAGAGAAGGAGAGATACACACACAGAGAGAGGGAGGAAGGGAGAGGGAGAGAGAGCAACAGAGAGAGACAGAGACACACAAACAGAGGGGGGAAGAGAGAGAGACAGAGAGATAGAGAAGAGAGAGAGAGAGAGAGAGAGAAGAGAGACAGAAAGAAAGAGACAGAGAGAAGAAAGAGAGACAGAGAGAGACAGACAAATACATAGAGACAGAGAGGGAGGGAGGGAGACAGAAAGAGACAGACAGACAGACACACACACACAGAGAGGGAGGGGGAGGGAGAGCAACAGAGACACACAAACAGAGAGGAGGGGAGAAAGACAGAGAGAGAGACAGAGAGAAGAGAGACAGAGAGGGAGAGAGAGACAGAGAGAAAACACACACACATACACACAGAGACAGAGAGAAGACACACACGCACACAGAGAGAGACATAGAGAGGGGGAGAGACACACACAGAGAGACAGAGAGAGAGAGAGAGAGGTACTCACAGAGAGAGAGAGAGAGAGGGAGAGATGGAAACAGAGTTGGAATTATATATCCTATATTTATATATCCTAGGTTTAGGGTTAGGGTTACCTTGTATTTGGCAGTATCCAGACTGGGCCAGCCTATTTGCAAGACAAAAGAACTTCAGCTCCAGGGTGATGGGATAAAGGACGGGGCATTGAGAAAAGTGGAAACAATACTGGCCCATTAAGAAAAGCAGGCTAGAGGCAATGGACAACAGGATAAAATTGATTACAGATGCCTTACGGCATTAGGACTAAGGAAGTAATAATTAAGACCCATCTTGAGCCTTTGCTCAAGAAACAAGTAAAACCAATCAAATCATAAAAACATATAAAGCAAGCCTTTGGATTACGAAATGCTGCAAAAACAGTACAAAAGCCTATGTACAAGAACAATCAGTTGTTCAGCTGACTCAGAACAGCACGCTGTCTTTATGTGGTTCTGTTCACCAATAAATGGACCTTCTTGTCAATCAGCCTCCAGCCTCCATTTTATTTCCAGCGTCTTTCTCCCAGCTTGGAACTGAACCAGATGGATTTTTCTTCCAACCAAGCTAATAACAAGGACTGATCTCTCTCTCTCTCTCTCTCTCTCTCTCTCTCTCTCTCTCTCTCTCTCTCTCTGTGGGTGGGTGAGAGAGAGGGAGAGAGGGAGAGAGAGAACCAGAGTTCTTGTTAAAAAGGTGAGTTAGAACACAGGCAATGATCAAGCAGAAATCAGAATGAACTGCTTAATCATGTGTATGAGAAATCAAGCCAGTCTTGTATTTTACTGTCAGTGGAAAGTCTCTTTTTTTTAAATAGGAGAGTATGGACTATTAAACTCAATTATCCTGATGGGTCCTGTGTCATGAGCTGTAAAACTTGTCCAGCCCGGATAATTGGCAAGAGATCAAGTCACAGTTTCCCCGTCAGTCATCAGAAATGGACTGCAGAATCTTTGATCAGGGAACAAGCTCTCTGCCTCTTTTGTCTCCTTTAGAGGAAGTTACTTGTTAAGGTTATAAAGCTAATGTGAAAACAAAAAGAAGGAAGGAGGGGAAAATAAAGAGATCATATCCAAATTTAAATAAAAAAAGCCAGAAGGGAAGTGATGTTGAGCTCGTAAAACAGTACAGCCCATAAAGAGTTAACAATTAAACACACAAGAGAATCGTGTTCAAATTCAATTTCTCACGTAACCATAAGCATGCGGTGGCTCAGTGGCTAAGACGCTGAGCTTGTCAATTAGAAAAGTTGGCAGTTCAGCGGTTCAAATCCCTAGTGAAGCGTAATGGAGTGAGATCCCATTACTTATCCCAGCTTCTGCCAACCTAGCAGTTTCAAAGCATGCAAAAAAATGCAAGTAGAAAAGTAGGGACCACATTTGGTGGGAAGGGAACAGTGTTCCATGTACCTTCGGTGTTTAGTCATGCTGGCCACATGACCACGGAGACGTCTACAGACAGCGTTGACTCTTCGGCTTTGAAACGGAGATGAGCACCGCCCACTAATAATAATAATAATAAATTTAAATTTATTAGCCGCTCCCTTTCCAGACAGGACTCGGGGCGGCGTACAATGGAGCATATAAAACATATACAACACATAAACATACATATATACAGGACATACATGCACGGAGGAGGTAACAAATTACATCACACGGACAATTAAAAGTCACCATTAAAATACCCCAATTGTAAAACACAATTTAAAATTTAAACTTTTAAAATTTAAAAGAACTGTCAGGAGGAGTAAGAAAAATTTACGGTTGAGCCAGGCCAGATAATTGAAAGAGGTGGGTCTTCAGCTGTACACGGAAGGAGCGGAGATCGGAAGTAGTCCTGATGTCACGGGGGAGGTCATTCCACAGGGCTGGGCCCATCACAGAGAAGGCTCTGCTCCTGGGTGTCGCCCCCCGACACTGTTTGGCGGACGGCACCCGAAGAAGTCCCTCTCTGTGTGAGCGGATTGGTCGTAGGGATGTATGGGGCAGGATGCGATCCTGCATGTAACTAGGCCCTGTGCCATGAAGCGCTTTAAAGATCATAATCAAAACCTTGAAACGCACTCGGTAGACTACAGGAAGCCAGTGCAGCTCGCGCAGGAGAGGTGTTACAGGGGAGTATCTAGTCCTCCCCATAATCACCCGCGCGGCCGCATTCTGGACCAACTGCAGTCTCCGAGTGCATCTCAAGGGAAGCCCCATGTAGAGAGCATTGCAGTAGTCCAGGCGAGACGTCACTAGCGCATGGGTGACTGTGCGAAGGGCATCCCGGTCCAATAAGGGGCGCAATTGGCGCATCAGGCGAACCTGATGGAACGCCCCCCTTGCCACGGCTGTTACATGGTCATCCATGGACAGCCGGGCATCTAGGAGGACGCCCAAATTGCGCACCTGTTCCATGGGGGCCAGTTGCACGCCCCCGATGGCCAGAGATGGAAGCAACTGGTTGAACCGGGAGGCCGGAAGCCACAGCCACTCCGTCTTGGAAGGGTTGAGTTTTAGTCGGTTGTCATCCATCCAGACCCGTACGGCCTCCAAACACCGGGACATCATTTCGACGGCCTCATTGGGGTGGTTCGGGGTGGAAATGTATAGCTGAGTATCATCAGCATACAGATGATATCCCACCCCAAAGCCACGGATGATCTCGCCCAGCGGTTTCATGTATGTGTTGAACAGGAGAGGCGAGAGTACCGACCCCTGAGGCACCCCACATGTGAGTGACCTCCGGGTCGATCTCTGCTCCCCTGCCAACACACGTTGCGTCCGGTCAGAGAGGTAGGAGCCAAACCACCGTAAAACGGTGCCCCTGACTCCCAGCCCCTCTAGCCGGTGCAACAGGATACCATGGTCGATGGTATCGAACGCCGCCGAGAGATCTAATAGGACCAGGATAGAGGAACAACCCCTATCTCTGGCCCTCCAGAGATCATCAACCAATGCGACCAAGGCCGTCTCCGTGCTGTGCCCGGGTCGGAAGCCGGACTGGCGCGGGTCTAGATAATCATTCTCCTCCAGGTGACGTGGGAACTGTTGTGCTACCACACTCTCTACAACCTTCGCTAAAAAAGGAAGGTTGGAGACTGGACGATAATTGACTAGGTCCATTGGGTCGAGGGAAGGCTTCTTGAGCAGGGGCCTCACCACCGCCTCTTTCAAGGCGGTCGGTAGGAGCCCCTCACCCAACGAAGCGTTCACTAGGCCCAGGAGCCAGTCGCGTGTAACCTCCCAGGATGCCAGTACAAGCCAGGAGGGACACGGGTCCAATAAACATGTGGTAGGTCGCAGACGTCCACGCAACCTGTCCAAATCCTCGATGGCAACCGAGTCAAACTCCTCCCAAAGCGGTCCCTCAAGACTCGCCGCGGGCGTCTCAGCTGGACCACTGAAAGGGGCCCATCCCATCCGGATTTGAGCGACTTTGTCCTGTAGATATTTCCCAAACTCCTCTGCTCTGCCCTGCAAAGGGGCTTCCCGCGGTCTCTCAAACAAGAGGGAGCGGGTCACCCGAAACAGGGCGGCAGGGCGGTTATCTGCGGACGCAATAAGAGCGGCACAATATTGACGTTTGGCCGCTCTTAATGCCACAAGGTACGTCCTCAAATAGGCTCGTGCCTGTGCTCGGTCAAATTCGGAACGGGAGGATCTCCAACGACTCTCTAGGCGTCTCTTGTGGCGTTTCATCACCCTTAGCTCCTCGGTGAACCAAGGAGCCAGGGTGGTTCGTCGCCGCAGGAGAGGCCGCAAAGGCGCCACCCGGTCTAGGGCCCCGGTAGTCGCACTATTCCATGCGTCTACCAGGTCCTCTACTCGGGGGCGGGTCAGGTCCACAGGAGGTGGCCCAAGCTCCGTCTGGAACCTATCTGGTTCCATCAGGCGCTTGGGGCGGAACCATCTAATACCTTCCGGCTCCGCCTCCCCGCAGCGGGGTGTAGCACCAGGGAAGTCAAGCCGGAGAAGTGAGTGATCTGACCATGACAGGGGAATAGTAATTGGATCCCCTATTCCCAGATCACTCGTCCACTGGCCAGAGACAAAGACAAGGTCCAGCGTGTGGCCTCCCTCGTGAGTAGGGCCCTGAATTAACTGGGTCAGGTCCATGGCTGTCATGGAAGCCATGAAATCCCGAACCCCCTCAGATGCTTCTCCCATCGACGGCAGATTAAAATCCCCCATCACTACAAGTTTGGGGGTCTCAACCGCCACCGATGAGATCAGCTCGAGGAGTTCAGGCAGGGCCGCTGATGTATAGCGAGGAGCCAGGTATACTATCAGCAGGCCCAACTGCCTCCCTGGGCCCCATCTCACGACGAGGGACTCACACCCGGATGTCTGTGGCACAGTCAACTCTCTCGGCTCCAAGTCTTCCCGGATAATCACTGCTACCCCACCGCCCCTTCCCTGGGCCCGAGGCTGGTGAAATGCTCGATAACCTGGCGGGCACATTTCCACGAGGGGTAAACCTCCCTCGTGGCCCAACCAGGTCTCGGTTATTCCTGCGAGGTCCAGCTCCCCCTCCAAAATTAGATCGTGAATGAGGGGGGCCTTATTGACAACGGACCTCGCGTTGCATAACAGCAGTCTCAGGCCTTGGGTCTGTAGATCCTGACCACCTAGTATGCAGGGGTTGGTACAAACGACCGGGAGTGACCAAAAACCCCGGTCTCCCAACCGACTACGCGCTCTTGATCTGTCCTCGCACCTGCCCCTCCCCACGACCGTTGGTATCAGAGAGCCCTGCGCAAGAATGCTATCTTCCCTCTCCTCCCCCACTCCGCTCCCTCCTCCTTCGACCACACCTAGGTGCCTGGCTCTCCCATCCCTCCTGACCTGTTCCCCCCCCCCATCCCTATAACCCCTTACAACTTTTAAAAAACATTTAATTAAAAAGCCCCTCAACGTGCGCTTCCTCCACCTCTCTGGGTTAATGAACCCGTCCTCAAGGTGGGCCCTCGAAAGGGCAGGAGGCCATAGCTGCGAGAGGGGGGAATCTCGTAGCTGTAGTAGGTCTAGCCTCGTATATAACATAATAAGACAGGGGCAAGTTCATCAAGTGGGAGCTGTAGATGTTAATATGTATCAGCGGCCGCAGTTCCCACTAAGGGGATGGTCCTGGCAAGAAGATAGTCCAGGCAAGGGGATAGGCTGATGAAAATAGTCCATATCTGGATGGAAATGATGGCTGATGGAAACATGATAAAGTAGCCAGCTGATGGATAAAAAATTGCAGCTAAGAAGTAGTTCATAATGGATGGTAAGTCATAATAAGCGGTAGGGCAGACAGCCCGTAGTAAGTAGATGGTCAATGAGTGGGGGGGGGGGTAGTTGTGAGCACAGCAAGGCACTGGGTCTGACTTTCTGCATGGGCCTCTGATGTTCCAGGCCTCCGTTCCATGGCCTGCCTTAGTTGAAAATAATCCTCTGTCCATTTGGCAACCCAGGCGTTGTTATTGGGCCCGGGAGGGCTGCATCGGCCTCCCTGCGGCCTCCCTGCAGCCCTTCCATCGTTCTTTCAACTCTCTACTTCCTCCGGCGCCTCAGGCCTCACCCTCCTTCCTTCTTCCCTTCGGCGCCTTGGGTCTCTCGGGCCTCCCTCGGGCCTTACATTCCTTCACACAATCACCGGCCAGTTTAGAGCTCAGCGATCCATAGTTCGTAATTTGGGCCGCTCGGCTCTCCTGGGTTGCCAACATCTCTCTCTCATGTCTCAAGCCAAAAACCGCCCAGTCACACAATCACGCAGACCACCCAGACCACCGCCGCTGTCCTCCACCGCTGTCCTCCACCTCCTCCAGCCTTCTCACCCCCTCCAATCCAGTCTTTACCGCTACGCTGCTCCGCTGGCGCTGGCGCTCCGTTGCTCTGCCGCTCCGTTGCTCTGCCGCTCCGACTCCGACAGAGAACGTCGGCCGTCATGCTGGTTTAAAAACGCCAGGCGCCATGCCGCCATGCCGCGCCCGACTGGCGCGCTATCTTCCTCCTGTCCGGCTGCCCGGCCGACCCAACGGGCCAGCTTGGAGCCGGGCAGGGTGCCAGGATGTTCGGCGCCGAAAATCCCCGACCCTCAGGGTGGAAATGAGGGTCTGCAGCGTCCCACCCGGCAAGAAACCCTCCGCATTTAGCGGAGTTCAGAGGCAGTCCTCCATTCCCTCCGGAAGCTCCTCCTCCTCCTAGAGTTGAGAACGACTGGCACATATGTGCGAGGGGAACCTTTATCTTTACTGGTTGACTCTGAACTAGTTACTGCATGCTTTCATACACAGATAACAGATTAACAGAGTTGGAAGGGACCTTGTAGGTCATCTAGTCCAACTCCATGCCCAAACAGGAGACAGTGCACCATTTCTGACAGAAGGCAGTACAGGCACTCTTCCTGAAAGCCTCCAGTGATGAAGTTCCCACAACTTCCAAAGGCAACTTCTGTTCCATTGGTTGATTGCTCTCACTGTCAGAAAGTTCCTCCTTGTTTCTAGGTTGAATCTCTCCTTGGTCAGTTTCCATTCATTATTCCTTGTCTGGCCTTCAGGTGCTTTGGAAAATAGCTTGATCCCCTTCTTTTTTATTATCTTTTCCAGTATCTTCCTGGGTATTGATGTTTGGCTGAATCTGGGTGGTGGTGGTTGTTTATCCCCCCCCTTTTTTTTTTTTGAAGATGGGAACCACATCAGCTCTTCTCCAGTCTTCTGGTAGCTCCCCGGTGCTCCAGGATTTTTGAAAAATGTGGTACAGTGGTTCTGAGAGGACATCGGCCAATTCCTTTAGAACTCTGGGATGTAATCCATCAGGTCCCAGTGATTTGTATTCATCAAGAACAGACAGTGATTCTCTTACCTTTTTGTTTTGTTTTGTTATTTTAACTTTTATTCCGTCTTGTTCAGTTTGGGTCCGTACGATGTGCAAACGTACCCATTCCATTTTATGAATGAATGATTCACACTACACTGCACTACATGTGAGCCAGATCACATGACTTGTTGAACACATTGGGAATTCTTTATTTCAACTTTCAATGTAAGGTTGCATCAAGTTTATGAATCTGTCTATGGAGACCTGTAGAAGAATGATGCACCAAGCCCTAAACCTGAGCAGAGCTTCTGAATTGCTTTGTTTGTTGCTGCTGTAGGAAGTTATCACCCAGCCCTCTCGCAGAAAAAAATGAAATATCCTAGGAAATACTGAAAAGGCAGAAAATTTCTCTGGATGTAAAAAAGGAAGAAACATATTATAAAGACAGAGTAGCTCCCTGTAGCTTCCTGCCCATCTCCACTTTGTCAATTGGCCATTAAGGTGGCCAAGCCAGTCCCTTTACATAATAAAGAGTTCTCCCCTTCAGCTCCAGGGGGCTGGGATTAAGGCATGATAATATTGGCCCTTTACCCAACTCACCACATGGCATCTGAGAACTCAACCAAACCTGGATTCAAAACGCAGACTAGAGAGTTGCCCCTGCATGGCTCCATGGGAGTCCAACAACCAATCAGAAGACAAGCTCAAGATCAAAGGCCAGAGAGGGCATAAAACCAGGGACTCAGCATCTCAGTCCTTCCTTCTCTTCTCTTCTCCACCAACATTGAAGCGTGCAATCACCTTTTCTGTTCAGGACTCAAGCCAAGTGATCCTGTCCACCATTTAAACCATCTTTCCAAGCAGCCTCCATGTCTCCAGTGTCTTTTTCCCCACTTGGAGCTGAACCCAGAAGGACATTTCTTCCAACACACGCTAATTGGACATCAAAGCAGGTGACTTGAACAATTTTGCTAGTCTGCTAGTTTACTAGTTTGCTAGTAACACAGTTGTTCAATGAATCTCGCTTCTCCATTCACTTTGATGGCCAGGAGGTCACAAAAGGGGATCCATTGACCCTGCAAGCATCATATATGTGAGTCATTTGCCAAGTGTCCAAATTTTCCTCAAGTGACCACGGGAATTCTGCAACAGTTGTAAGTGGGAATAGCCCATTTTTGCAGTGTTTTTTGTCACTTGGTCCCAAAGGTGCTTTTTCAGGAGGCACCTTTCCTGTTTTTTCTTTGAAGACGTTTCACTTCTGATCCAAGAAGCTTCTTCAGTTCTGACAGGACAGTAGGGAATGGAAGGATTTATATTCTTTGCAGACAGCTGGTCATTTGCATCCTTTAAATGGGTCAATGAAGTGCTTGGAAGCTTGCCTGTATCTTTAGGGTCAAAGGGTACAAAGGACCAGCTGTCTGCAAGGAATATAAATCCTTCCATTCCCCACCATCCAGTCAGAGCTGAAGAAGCTTCTTGGATCAGAAGTGAAACGTCTTCCAAGAAAAAGAAGAAAGTCCGGTTGCCTTCTTTCTAAACCATAATCCTTCACTTTAGAGGCACGCTGGCTCAATGGCTTAAAGATGCTGGAGAAGGCCTGTGCATCAGCAGTTCGAGTCCTAGCACAGTACGACGGGTGAGCTCCTGTTACCTGCCTTGCCTTCTGCAGCTGAAAACCATGCTATATGCAAGCAGATAAACATTTCCCATTTTGGTGGGGAAAGTAACAGTGCTTGATGTGGAACTACGAACCCAACTGGTGTTGGACCTGCCCAGTGGTAGGATTCAAATAATTTAACAACTGGTTCGCAATGGCCAACCTGATCCTGGGAGAACTGATTGTTAAATTATCTTGGAATACTGCATTCAGTTCTGGTCGCCACAATGTAAAAAAGATGTGGAGACTCTAGAAAGAGTGCAGAGAAGAGCAACAAAGATGATTAGGGGACTGGAGACTAAAACATATGAAGAACGGTTGCAGGAACTGGGTATGTTTAGCTTAAGAGAAAGAAGGACTAGGGGAGACATGATAGCAGTGTTCCAATATCTCAGAGGTTGCCACAAAGAAGAGGGAGTCAAACTATTTTCCAAGGCACCTGAGGGTAGAACAAGAAGCAATGGGTGGAAACTAATCAAACTGCTCTCTACATGGGGCTCCCCTTGAGATGCACCCGAAGGCTCCAGTTGGTTCAGAATGCAGCCGCGCGGACAATTATGGGGAGTACCAGGTACTCCCATGTAACACCACTTCTGTGCGAGCTGCACTGGCTGCCTGTGGCTTTTCGAGTGCGTTTCAAGGTGTTGATTGTCATCTTTAAAGCGCTTCATGGCTCGGGACCTAGTTATTTGCGGGATCGCATTCTACCCCATACATCCCTACAACCAATCCGCCCACACAGGGAGGGTCTCCTCCGGGTACCTTCCGCTAGGCATTATGGGCAGGCGGTGCCCAGGTATAGGGCCTTCTCTGTGATGGGCCCAACCCTCTGGAACGAACTCCCCCCTGATATTAGAACTACTGTTGATCTCCGCTCCTTCCGTAAGAAACTCAAGACCCACCTGTTCCGACTAGCCGGCCTGGCCTAATTGTAACCACAAGTACAATCTATTACTGACCTTCCTGGATGGCTTTTTAATATTGTAAATTTTGGGGTTTTAATTTGGTTTTAGACTGTTTTTAACTATAAACGAGTTCGGGCATTATACAGACTGTATGTTTACGTTGGTTGTCTAATGTTTCGTGTTCTGCTTTGTTGTCTTTATATGTACTGTCTGTACACTGCCCCGAGTCCCTGTGGGGAGAGGGGGCGGTATATAAATTTAATAAAACTCAAAACTCAAGGAGAGAAGCAACTTAGAACTAAGGAGAAACTTCCTGACAGTTAGAACAATGAATCAGTGGAACAGCTTGCCTCCAGAAGTTGTGAATGCTCCAACACTGGGAATCTTTAAGAAGATGTTGGATAGCCATTTGTCTGAAACTAGGGTTTCCTGCTTAGGCAAGGGGTTGGACTAGAAGACCTCCAAGGTCCCTTCCAACTCTGCTATTGTATTGTATTGTATTGTACTTTTATTGTATTGTATTATCCCCCACCCCTGCTATCAAAGTGGATCCTGGGTGCTGCACTGCAATGGAGAAACAGGAAACAGCCACTGGCACAAGGGAAGGAGGAGGAGCAGGGAGAAGAAAGAGGGAAAGAGGCCTTCTCCTTTCCTCGTGCCAGCTGCTCCATTGCCCATTTCTCCATCGCAGCACAGCGCAGCGCCCAGGATCCAATTTGATAGCTGGGGTGGGGGTAACTTAACCACCAGTTTGCTGAAATAGGTGCGAACCGGCTGAATCCCACCACTGGATGAGCCCGAATGTAATGCCTGAATACAAGGCAACATCGGTGGAGGGGAAAAGGCTTGGATGATGCTGCAGAATGCCCTATGCCATTCTACATGCAAAATTAGTTCACCCCTCTGGTGCACTTCTGGACTACATGTGAGCATGATCACAAAGAACTAGCAATCTTAGGCAGCCAAACAAGTACTCTGTATTGTAGTCTCCTGCCTAATGCACCATTGTGCTACACTAAACAGACAAACCTAAGTTTTATAATATATTTCCTGTGCTATTTATTATTACATGGCTTGGATGGATTGTTTTAATGCCTTTGCTTTTTGCTAAAATAGATTTGGGATCTTCTAAATACCCTCCTGATATTTAGTGAAGGACCCACTGAAGGAGTCCCTGGAGAAGAGCCTAATGCTGAGAACGATGGAGGGCAAAAGAAGAAGGGGACGACAGAGAATGAGGTGGCTGGATGGAGTCACCAAAGCAGAAGGCGTGAGCTTAAATGGACTCCAGAGGATGGTAGAGGACAGGAAGGCCTGGAGGAACGTTGTCCATGGGGTCATGATGGGTTGGACACGACTTCACAACTAACAACAAGAACAAGAACAACAAGAACAGATATCCTCCACCAAATCTCTGAGTTTAGACATTATGCATGGGATGAACTGAATTTCTTGGATTAGAAGCAAAACATCTCCAAGAATATACAGGGGATTCTGCCAATTTTTTTCAGGAATCCCATTCATGATGAAAGTAATATGATGGGGATCACAGGCGTAATTTCATTTCATGTTGTCTCTTGAGATTTTATTGCAACTATGGGAATTTATGGTACCTTGGCCTTTCCACCCACACCCTTGTCAATCTCATCCCTAAAGAAGTGCAACAACTCTATTCAAATGTTCCTCTTTGAAATAACTGCAAAACAAGTTATCTTTCATCGCATTGAATGAGAACTGGCAGAAAAGTAGCAGAAGGATTTCTCTGGCAAAATGTAATGCTTTTAAATAAATATGGGACCCACTTGAGTTATTGAGTAGATTAAAGATGCCCACAAGTTGAGCTCTGCTAAAAGCATGTTATTTTCATGGTAATGATATGGAATTTGGAGATCTTTATTCTCAGATGTTTCTTTTTGGTTCCCAATCTAGTGAATAATCCTAAGTTTCCTAGTGGACTTCCATTCAAGTACTAACCAGCAGTGGTGTTTATGGTTAGACAGGGTTAGCTACCTGAAGATAAGAAGCACAATAAAATCAACACCATTTAGTTTACTCTAGATATCAAGTCTAATTTTCAGTAATAAAACTCCTCCTCCTCCTCCTCCTCCCCCTTCTTCTTCTTCCCCTTCTCTTTCTCTGGTTCTCCTTCTCCTTCTCCTTCTCCTTCTCCTTCTCCTTCTCCTTCTCCTCCACCTCCTCCTCCTCCTCCTCCTCCTCCTCCTCCTCCTCCTCCTCCTCCTCCTCCTCCTTCTTCTTCTTTTCCTTCTCCTCCTCCTTCCCCTTCTTCTTCTTCCCCTTCTCTTTCTCTGGTGATTGTTGTTGTTGTTCTTCTTCTTCTCTTCCTCCTCCTCCTCCCATACTCTGTTATGAAGAGGGTGCTGTTCATAACACCATTTGACCCAGTTCCAAAATACCAAAGCAATCAGATGCACATGGTGGAATGGACCCTACAGTCCCCATTCTCCATGACTGATTTTTATTTAAAAAATAGAAAGCGCCTGAGTACTCTTGAAATATTTATAAACAGAATTTCACGCATCGGTGCCAACATACCCCATTCTGCACAGATGTGTGTGCGCGCACACTTATGTGTGCATGTGTGAAGATACACAGAATGTGAGAATGAATAAAATAACATACATCTGGAAAAACGAGCTCAAAACACCCACAGAAGAAGAACTTCTTGGCGATGAAACTAAAATAGAAATCAAAGTTTTCTGAGCTAAGAAAAGGCAATTTATTCACCCCAGATGGCCACATCAAAAATTCATGAATGATTTGGGAAGGCTATTGCTAGCAGAGTCGAACATTTAGTTTTGAGGCAATCAACCGCTCCCTTGTGACTGAGTTTGACTTGTCTATGCTTGGAAACGGAGCAGAATCAGGCCTGTTGAATGCTTGGATGATCCTCATTGCTGTAGGCTAAATTGGGAAGTCAGAAACATCCCAGATAAAAACCATTACAAACCACCTCCATACTTTTGCCAAGAAAACCAGCAGAAATGGGTCCATGGAATTACAGACAAGGATGAATGATTTGAAGGAGCACTTTTATTATTCTGCTGTGGTTGTTGTGTCTTTGAGTCAGTCTTGACTCGTGGCAAATGCCTGGGTTAGTCCCTGTACTTTTCCTGGCAATATTTCTTTTTCCAGAATTGGTTTGCCATCGTCTCCTTCCTAGGATGAGAGAGAGGGAGAGTAGCCCAACAACACCCAGCAGGATTTGTGCCTAACATAGGACTAGAACAGAGTCTCCTGCCTTCTAGTTGGTGTCTTCATAACTACATCAAACTGGCTCTTTTTTAAAGGACAGGAAGTCCTTGACCCACAGTTGAGCCCAAAATGTTTGCTGCCAAGCAAGGGAAAGGTAAAAGTTCCCCTTGCACATATGTGCTAGTTGTTCCCGACTCTAGGGGGTGGTACTCGTCTTCATTTCAAAGCCGAAGAGCAAGCACTGTCCGAAGACGTCTCCATGGTCATGTGGTTAAATGCTGAAGGAGCACAGAAGCCCATTACCTTCCCACCAAAGGCGGTTTCTATTTTTCTACTTGCATTTTTACGTGGTTTCGAACTGCTAGGTTGGCAGAAGCTGGGACAAGTAACGGGAGCTCACTCCATTACGTGGTGCTAGGGATTCGAACCGCCGAACTGCCGATCTTTCTGATCAACAAGCTCAGCATATGAGCCACTAAGCTATTGCGTCCCTCTAGCTGCTAAGCAAGGCCGTTGTTAAATGAATTTTGCCCCGTTTTATGACCTTCCTTTCCACAGTTGTTAAGTGAAGCACTGCTGTGGTTAAGTTAGTAGCAAAATTGTTCAATGAATCTGGCTTCTCCGTTAACTTTGATGATCACAAAAGGGGATCCCATGACCCTGTAGGCAACATATATGTGAGACATTTGCCAAGTGTCCAAATTTTCCTCAAGTGACCACAGGAGTGTTGCAGCAGTTGTAAGTGGGAATAGTCTGTTTTTGCAGTGCTTTTAATCACTTTGTCCCAAAGGTGCTTTTTCAGGAGGCAACTGGACTTTCTTATTTTTTTTTCTTTGAATATGTTTTGCTTCTTACAGTATAACCTTCATTGTCATTGTACAAAATAAATACAACGAAATTCTTTTCATCCAAGACGCTTCTTCAGCTCCGACAGAATGGTGGGGAATGGAAGGGTTTATATTCCTTGCAGACAGCTGGTCATTTGCATCTTTTTAGAGGGTCATTGGAGCACTTGGAGGTTGATCTGTATCCCTGGGGCCAAAGGATGCAACAAGGAAGTCCAGTTGCCTTTTCAAAAAAAGCACCTTTGGGACAACCATGACCTGGATGATGGAGAATCTCTACAGACTGTTGTCATTTTGAACTGCCCGAGGAAGGGGTTGGACTAGAAGACCTCCAAGGTCCCTTCTAATTCTGTTATTCTGTTATTATACATAAGAATACACTTTAGAGGTACGAACCTCATCCTGTGTCAGGCCTGTAGTTATGTTTCTTTTAGGATCTTTGGCCTGCCACACTTTATATTAATTTCTTATGCTGTTTCATTAGTGTAGTAGTTGGGAGGGGGGAATAGAAAGGAGTAGGATTGTGGAATGCATTGTTGTCATTTTTTCTAGAAGCTCAAGGTCATCTTTGTCTCCGCACCTTGACACCTGAGCGGAAGCAGAGGGGTGTAGATGCCAGCGTGGAAGATGATGATTGGAACATGTGATGGGATTATGGGGTGTGGGGATAGATCATGAACTTTCAACTGGGTGGAATTCCAGGATGAGAATCAGAGTTGGAATTCCACAGAAGTGCTAACATGCCTGTATGATTAAATTGGAACTTTAAGGATGATTCTGCCTTGGTCTCTGATTGATTTCATGCATGGTATTTAGAATGCTGACATCCTGTAGTTCTTGAATTGGTAGAGAAAAGGATCTTGGCAGAGGTGGTATTCAGCCAGTTCGGACCGGTTTGCCTGAACTGGTAGTGAAAATTGTGGGTGGGCCCTAGGGGTGAAATCCAACAGGTTCTGGAGAACCGGTAGCAGAACTTTTGAGTAGTTTGTAGAACTGGCAAATGCCACCTCTGGCTGGCCCCACCTCCATCTATTCTCTGCCCCAGCTTATTAGGAGGAAATGGGGATTTTGCAGTAACCTTCCCCTGGAGTGGGGAGGAAATGGGGGATCAAGCCACACCATGCCACGCCCAAAGAACCGATAGTAAAAAAAAAAATTTGAATTTCACCACTGGTGGGCCTGCCCCTGCTCTATGCTGTCCTATTTAGGCACGTTTACAAGGCACACAGATGCATGCAAGCCATGTGCATGATCAAAGTGAATGTGTGGAAGGCCGAGCACATGCGAACTGGTAGGGAAAGTAAGTGAACACTCCCCCTGGATCTTTGCCAATGTTCTTTGTGAGTGGTTCATTTCTGTCAATCTATTTGTTTTGAGTGATGGGAACGAGGTTCACACAGGCATCAATGGATCATTTCTCATCTAGCACTGGAATTATTAGGGAGGAGAAATGTTAGCTGTTGGAAACAAAAGGACCGGGGTACTTTTGCATACAGATTTTATAGCATAGTTATTGATGTGTTATGAGTTATTCATAAGATGCACAGTTTCCACCTATATTCCTGGCACAGCCATGCACTTGGAGATTCATCATTATGCTTATATTCCTCCACTGTTTATAAGAGTCAGAAAATAATTCTCCTCCTCCTTAGTATTATTAGACCAATTGTTACTCTTGGCTTTTTCTGCAGAGAAAGGAAAAGAAAATCCACAGACTAAAAAATGCATTAGCCTCCAGCCTACATCCCTGCTTTCCTTCCAACCAGGAAATCTCAAAGCTCAAAAATCAAGACCCCATGAAGTGTTAATACCACTTTATTATGTTTTGGTAAGGCCACACTTGGAATACTGCATTCAGTTTTGGTCACCATGATGTAGAAAAGATGTGGAGAGTCTAGAAAGAGTGCAGAGAAGAGCAACAAAGATGATTAGGGGACTGGAGGCTAAAACATATGAAGAACGATTGCAGGAACTGGGTACGTCTAATTTAATGGAACAGAAGGACTGGGGGAGACATGATAGCCGTCTTCCAATATCTCAGGGGATGCCACAAAGAAGAGGGAGTCAAGCTATTTTCCAAAGCACCTGAGGACAGGACAAGAAGCAATGGGTGGAAACTAATCAAGGAGAGAAGCAACTTAGAACTAAGGAGAAACTTCCTGACAGTTAGAACACTTAATCAGTGGAACAACTTTCCTCCAGAAGTTGTGAATGTTCCAACACTGGACGTGTTTAAGAAGATGTTGGACAACCATTTGTCTGAAGTGGTGCAGGGTTTCCTGCCTAAGCAGGAGGCTGGACTAGAAGACCTCCAAGGTCCCTTCCAATTCTTCCAATTTCTATTCTATTCTATTCTATTCTAAAAAAACATAAATATATGGAGTTGCTTTTCTAACTGTGTTCAATTTTCATACTGATCCTGATTTATTTTACCATGGTCTGTTTGTAAGACACAATGGGCTAGGTCCATCCAATGTGCTAAGTTACAGATCCTGCTTTGCAAAACTGGAAGGCCTGAGTCACTCAATAAATAAAGACCAATCCCACCTGATAACATTTGGTGCAGTCCTCAAATCCTGTTAAATTGGTGAAGTTTTCAGTACAAGAAATTTCCCTCAAATGTCACAAATATCAATTCTCATCTGCCCAAGATATCATGACCAATTTGTAAGGGTCTCTTGGGATCTGTCAAGCAAAACACTTGGAGGGTTTTATAGTAATTATAGCAATAAAAAGGTAAAGGTTCCCCTCACACATGTGTGCCAGTCGTTCCCAACTCTAGGGGGAGGTGCTCATCTCCGCTTCTAAGCCGAAGAGCCAGCACTGTCCAAAGACGTCTCTGTGGTCATGTGGCTGGCATGACTAAATGCCGAAGGCACACGGAACGCTGTTACCTTCCCACCAAAGGTGGTTCCTATTTTTCTACTTGCATTTTTTACATGCTTTCGAACTGCTAGGTTGGCAGAAGCTGGGACATGTAACGGGAGCTCACTCCATTACGCGGCACTAAGGATTTGAACTGCTGACCTTCTGATCGTCTGAACCACTGAGCCACCGTGTCCCAATTATAGCAATAGCGGTTAAACTTATATACTGCTTTACAGTGCTTTACAGCCCTCTCTAAGCGGTTTGCAGAGTCAGCCTCTTGCCCCCAACAATCTGGGTCTCATTTTACCACCTTGGAAGGATGGAAGGCTGAGTCAACCTTGAGCCCATGAGATTTCAACTGCCAAATTGCAGGCATCCGTCAGTCAACAGAAATAGCCTGCAGTACTGCACTCTAACCACTGTGCCACCATGGCTCATTATGCCTGGATTATAAATTAGGCTCTCTTTCATGATGATGATTTTTCTTAAGAAAAAGCAAGTATATATGAGAAGTTCAGACAACTGAACTGGGTTGACTCCTGAATTCTGTATGGACAAATGCTCATTATTATTATTTTTTTTCAGAAAATTTTATTGGTTTTTATACATATATGGGAAAATGTAAGGGGATACAAAAATTTTTGGCAGCTCCCACACTAGTGATAGAAACCCATCCAAAACTCACAATTTTTACAATCTTAAAAACAAAAGATAAAAGATAAACAGAAAACAAGGTCTTATTCTATATTGTCAACCATGTGTTCATTCATTTTCCTTTGTCACTTTCTAGAGTATCACCAATTGCTATTATTTCAAATACTTTTATCTTTGTGATCTGAGCCTTTTCGATATTGCTCCTTCCTCCCTGTCCCCAGAGGAAGCCTCAACCCTCCTCCTTCTTATCTTGCACCTTGGTGTCCCTTCCAGTACCTCCGCTATGTTCATCCTCTAGGAGGGGAAATTATTTTTAATGAAGGCTTCTGCCTCCTGCACTGTATTAATTCTTATCCTGTTCCCCTTCCAAAAGATCAACATTCCTTCTGGCAATAACCATCTAAACCAAATTCCTTTATTATATAGTTTCTTTGATAAAGAGGAATACTTCCTCCTTTTCTCTCTTATCTTTTTTGGAATCTGCTTAAGGATGGTAATTTCTTCATCTTTATATTTCAATGGTCTCTCCCTTTGGATCCCAAGGATCTCATCCCTTGTGGTCCTCCTGAGAAATTTAACATGTACCTCCCTTGGAACATTATGACTTCTAGCATATGCTGAATTTATCCTATAAACTAAGTCCATATCCCACCACAGCTGTTTTTTCTCTCTCTTAATATAATATGCTAAGATTGTACTCATGATATCCTTAAGGTCTTCATTTTCTGTCTCTGGTAGGTTCTGGAATCTAAGAAAAAAGGACATTCTTTCAAATTCTATTTTTGCCAAAAAGTTTTCCAAGTCTGCATTTCCTTTCCGGATTGTTCTAATCTCTTCCCCCAACCCAGCCGCACCGTCCTCCAACACCACAATCCTTTGTTTATTTTCTGCAATATGATGTTTAACATCTCTGAGTTCTTCTTTAAGCTCTGTCATTTCTTTTTTCAATTCATTTTGACCCCTCATAAGTTCTTGAAACATTTGAGAGACAGACAGTTCTTTTGGTCCCCCTCCAGTCCCCTCTTGCTGTAACAGTGAGGTAATTTTCGTTTGTTGCATACTGGGACTGGAAGAGGCAGATGAGGGGGCCGAAAGTGACTTGCCCGTCAGTGGCTTCTTAGGCCCCATTTGTTTAAAATTCAGAGGTGTAAGTCTTTTCCCAAGAAGATGGCATCTGAGGATTGCGCAGCTGTGCTGATCCCAAGAGGCAAACAGAGCCGAAAGCACCAGTTCACAGTTCCAAGGCACCGAGGCAAACCAAAAGAAGGGGATCAAATAGTCAAAATTCAGAAGAGCCACATATCAGGGAGGGGTCTCAGTTTCCCTCAGAGAGAGTAATAAGGCTGAAGGTAGTTTCAAAGGGCAGACTTCATTTATAAGTAGACAAGCGAAGAAGGGCGGGCGCCATCTTGGCTCCTCTTTCCACAGGGAGAAAGAAAACAGAAGTCTCTATCAAAGCTTTTAAAGGAAAAATGGCTCCACAGTCATTTCTAGCAGTTGTGAAATGATCTTTCTCAGTTAGCTAGCTCAAGTGACAGGTCAGCCTTTGTTCTCTCTCTTCTAAGAGAGATCGTTCAAATGCCGCTTAATCCGAGGGGGGGGAGAAGAAAGAAACACCCCCCTCTAATCTCCATTCAAATAGGTTGAACACAGCACTTACAAAAGTCTGCTGCCTTTCTTTTAAACGATCAGAGAATTCAGGATGGATTCCCCAGCCGCGCTTCTCCAGGTAGACTCTCTCCTCTGGATCCATTTGGCAAAAGGGCGGACAGCGCAACGCTGTCCCTCACCCCCCCTCCGCTCCCCAGTTCCTAGGCGAAGCTGAAAAGCACCCTCGCCAGCTGCCACCGATTCCAGGGGGCTTCAGCAAGCCGCCCTTCAGCAGGGGACCCCTCCAGAGCCCCCTGTGCTCCTTATGGAGCCAACCAGGGAGACGAGCAGCGGACAGCATGTCCGTCGCCAGCAGGAACCGGAAGACTATCCGACAAATACTCATTATTTTTGACTTGTAGTGCTGCCAATCATCTTTATGATGTGGATCAGGTTATCTGAGGTACCATCTCAGTGCAATGGCCCACACCATTTGGTTCTGCAGAAGGAGCACGTTGCAAATCCCATTTGTCAATGAGTTTCAGTTGGTGGAATCTAGGAGAAGGACCTTTCCTTCCATGGCTCCCAGACTTTGGACAATCTTGCCATTGGAGGCAAGTCTACTACTACCCTTTCGTCTTTCCAAAAAGGTCTTTAAAACTCTGCTGGTTGTCTTGTGGGCCTGATGAGGGTGCCGTATGCTGGTGGATAATTAGATCTCATCACTATATTCTTGGTTAGCTAGTTTTTTTCTTAATTCCTGCTCATGTTAATGTTTTTATATTTATGATTTTATGGTAAGCCTCCCAGAATCACTTTTGCTAGTGAGATGGGTGCAGAGGTGGTATTCAGCAGGTTCTGACCAGTTCTAGAGAACCAGTAGCGGAAACTTTGAGTAGTTTGGAGAAAAGGGAAATACCACCTCTGACTAGCCCCACCCCCATCTAGTCTCTGCCTCCCGAGTCCCAGGTGATCGGGAGTGGGCTGGGATTTTTCAGTAACCTTCCCCTGGAGTGGGGAGGGAATGGAGATTTTACATTAACCTCCCCCTGGAGTGGGGAGGGAATGGAGATTTACAGTATCCTTCCCCTGCCATGCTCACCAAGCCAGAACCGGTAGTAAAAAAAATTGAATCCCACTACTGGATGGGTGTCATATAAATTTAATAAATAAGTACATCAACGTGATCTTGTCCATCTACTGCATTTGTCATCATTGATTCTAGCCCATTATTTGCTTGTAATAATAGTGCATGAACTTCTGCTTCTTTGAAGACCATCTCGAGGGAGCAGCCAATCTTTATTTGATCCAGAATTGATTGACTAGCTCCTCTTATGATCCATGATATGGCCAAACTCCCCAAATTCATAATTCATCTACCTTTTCTTTCTGTTGTTCTCAGTACATTGCCACTGGGAAATACATTGCTTTAACATGCTTTAACTATATTGAAATTTGCTGTCATTAAAATACGCTCGGCTTTCATGATCTTTTCTAAATTTGCTTTTCATCTTCCTCCTTAGAGTTAATCATCTCTTCTCTAGCACAGGTTCCATCTTTATCTGTTGCGGAGCCTAAGAAAAATCAATCTATCTGCCATGTTCACTCTTCTACCAATTTAATGAGAATGCTGGCTGACATTATCTTCGTCTTTTTCCAATGTAGTATTAGCTTGAATTTTCTTTCTTTCTTTTTTTACTTTCAGTTTCCAATTATAAAGTTGCTTTGTTTTGAGTTAATAAAATGATGTCATCTGCATGTTTCAAATCATTAATGTTTCAGTTTTTATTTCAGTGGCCTCTCTTTCAGTCCTGCTGTAACGTAAGAACATAACACGTTATTGAAAATACAATATTCAGTGAAGATGTGTTAAATATCTTTCAACAAAATAAACAAGCTTGTCTGACTCTCGTTTCTTTTGTGAAAAATGTTGATTCTCCATATTCCATACTTATAGTTCCTTCTCTGTTGTTGCAAAGGCTCCTCAGAAGTACGTATAATTTTTTTTCTATTTTTTTTTCATTTTGTGAAGTGATCTACCAGTCCTTGCTATAGTTACTGAAACATAAACTAAAACTACAGCTTGTATTCTCTTGCTCTTTACATTTTTTCATTATTGTCGTGACTCTAGACAAAGTGCAGAGAAGAGAAGCCGGGATGATTAGGGGACTGGTGTCTAAAACATACGAAGAATGGTTGCAGGAACTGGGCATGGCTAGTCTAGTGAAGAGAAGGACCAGGGGAGACATGATAGCTGTGTTCCAATATTGGAGGGACCGCCACAGAGAGGAAGGGGTCAAGCTATTTTCCAAGGCACCTGAAGGCCAGACAAGGAGTAATGGATGGAAACAGAACAAGGAGAGATTCAACCTAGAAATAAAGAGGAACTTTCTGACAGCAAGAGCAATCAACCAATGGAACAGAAGTTGCCTTTGGCAGTTGTGGGAGCTTCATCAATGGAAGCTTTCAAGAAAAGTTTGGACTGTCATTTATCAGAAATGGAGTAGGATCTCCTGCCTGGGCGGGGGTTGGATTAGATGACCTACAAGGTCCCTTCCAACTCTGTTAATCTAATCGAATCTAATCTAATTCTATGTTACTTCTCAAACTCACATCCTTCTACCTTTCATGAAATCTGGCTTTGATTTTGTGTTTATTCTAGGAACTTAAGCAAAACTTTTCTTGCTTGAAGAATTAGTGCAATGGTTGGTGATTTGACTATTCTCTTGTATTTCCTTCATCAGTAGAAAGATATTCATTGGTGAACAGGTCCTCTGTTGTAGTTCTGGCTTGTACTTGCAACATTACTTGAGTTTTCAGAACCAACATCCCTGGACAGCAACATTAGCTTACTTGCAGGTAGTGTGTCATTTGCAACTACAATTGAGCCCCAAATTTTCCTTGCTAAACAAGACAGTTGTTAAGTGAGTTTTGCCCCCATTTTACAACTTTTTTGCCCCAGTTAAAAAATCACTGCAGCTGTTAAGTAAATTGTGTGATTTCATTTTGTGCGCTTACCAACCAGATCACATTAACTGCCATTTGCAGCATCCTGCGGTTGTGTGACCATGATATTCTGCCATTTACATCTCATTTCTGGGCGGGGGGGGGGAAGGCCCATCGAAGTAAACAGGTTTGCTTCACGACTGCGGTTTTCGCTTAACAACCACTACAACAAAAGTTGTAAAAACAGACACAGTTGTGTGGTGATCCCCGAAACGACTGCCACAATTTGGGACCGCAATTCCAGGCTCGATTATGGTCACAAGTCAAGAATGACCTCTACAGTTGCAACATCGTTGTGGTTGGTTTAGGAACAGATATAGTTGATGTTGTGTAGGAATCCTAGTTTTTTTTATACTCTAGATGGCTCCTTCTTCATCCTCTTCTTCATCTCCTGCTTGAGTAGAGGGTCGGGCTAGACGACCTCCAAGATCCCTTCCAGTTCTATTCTGATTGATTGATTGATTGATTGATTGATGTGCTTGTTAAGTGAATCTTTCTTCCTTTGACTTTGCTTCTCAGAAGCAGACTGGGAAGGTTACAAATGGTGACCTGGGACAATGTGACTGTCATAAACACATGCTACAACAATCATGGGAAAACTGGTCATAAGTCACTTTTTTCAATGCCATTGTAGTCACTAAACAGTGTAGTCACTTCACACAGTCACCAAACAGATGGTTTAAGGTCAAGGACTACCTGTATAGAGGTCAGTAATGTTTATTTATTATAAAACACTTATATAGCAGCCCATCTTATATCTTCTGCTACCAGGCTCAAAACTTTAGGCTTGGACAACCTAGAACTACACCGTCTATGGTCTCACCTGAGCGTAGTACACAAAACTATCTGTCACAAGGTCCTACCTGTCAATGACTACTTCAGCTTCAACCGCAATAATACACGAGCACACAATCGATATAAACTCAAGGTAAACTGCTCCAAACTCGATTGCAGAAAATACAACTTCAGCAAGAGAGTGGTCAATGCCTGGAATGCTCTACCTGACTCCCTTGTTGCATCATCAAACCCTCACAGCTTCAACCTTCAACTGTCTACCATGGACCTCACCCCATTCCTCAGAGGTCTGTAAGGGGGCGTGCATAAGTGCACCAGCATGCCTACCATCCCTGTTCCACTGTACCTATTTATTTGTACTCATTTCCTGTGTTCTTATTCATCTTTGTTCTTTCCTGTTATCTTGTACATGAGTGACAAACTAAATACATAAATAAATAAATATATTAAACTCTGAGTGCTTCCCAGTTAGAATAGCATCAATACTAATACAAATACATAATCTGTATTAAAGTCCAGTAACTTTCCAGACTTAATGACAGCTCTGCTAACATTTCTTTCATTCTTCTCTTTCAAACTTCCTTGTGGAGACATACACGGAGGGCACACACACACACCTTGCAACCTACCCAACCAGCCTGGGTTAGAGAAGGGTAACTGAGGCTGGGGTGGTAACATGCCCAGATGGTGCAGTTTCTCAAATGGAGCCTTTTGCTATCGACATCCATTAAACTTTCCTTTCTCCCAATCTTTCAGCCTTTTGTTGACCTTGACATGGCTTGCTGTCTAACAGTTCTTATTTTTAGTACATCATTCTAGATCTTGTTTAATTTTGATGTGATCTGCTTCACGGCAGTCCTTAACTCGGACAACTGATAGCCCATCCTGTTGTGGTTGCTTCATTGCATTTCTTCTCCTCTAGTCCCTGGCATTTTTTTTTTCTTGGATTCAAATTCCATCAATCTATTTCTTTCAAGATTTCACCTGTTGTAATGTACTGATTTCTTCCGATTGCTTATTCCATATTGAGCCCTGGTGGCGTAGTGGTTACAATGCAGTATTGCAGGTTGACTCTGCTCATTGCCAAGAGTTCGATCCTGAGCGGCTCAAGCTTCACTCATCCTTCCATCCTTCAGAATCAGTAAACAAGGACCCAGAAAATATTGGAGGAAAGATGCTGACTCTATGAATTGCTAAGAGAGTTCTTTAAATCGCTATGAAGTGGTATATTGCTATATTTGCTGTCACAGAGCTATTAGCACTTCACCTGGCTCTTTAAGAAACTGAACAGGTATTATGTCTGCACCTGGTACTTTCCTCTTTCCCGGCTTGTCTAGATCAGGGGTATCAAACTCAATTTCATTGAGGGCCGCATCAGGGTTGTGTTTGACCTCAGGGGGCTGGGTGGGCATGGCCAGGGTGGCTGGCCAGCTCAATGTCACTCATGTCAGGAGCGCCTGTGGTGGCCCCCGAGCACTCTGCCTGTGAAAATGGGCTCCCAAGCTCCATTTTCAGCTATGATGTTCTCTTGCAAGCCTCTGCCAATGAAACAAAGCTCGGTAGGGCCACGCGTGGCTGTCCCGAGCTATATTTTCACTGACAGATGCACCACAGGCCCATCCTCCACTGTTTCCAGGGCAGCTCCATGGGTCAGATCTAAGCTCTGCAGACCAGATCTGAGTTTGACACCCCTGATTTAGCCTCATAGTAAGGTAAAGGTTCCCCTTGCAGACATGTGCTAGTAGTTCCTAACTCTACGGGGTGGAGCTCATCTCCGTTTCAAAGCCGAAGAGCCAGCATTGTCCAAAGACGTGTCCGTGGTCATGTGGCCAGCATGGCTAAATGCCAAAGGCACACAGAATGCTGTTACCTTCCCACCAAAGGTGGTTCCTATTTTTCTACTTGCATTTTTACGTGCTTTCAAACTGCTAGGTTGGCAGAAGCTGGGACAAGTAATGGGAGCTCAGTCTGTTACGCTGACCTTTCTGATCGACAAGCTCAGCATCTTAGCTACTGAGCCACCACGTCCCTTTTAGATGCATAGTATATGGCTACAAATGGGGTTTTTTTCATACTGTTTGTAAAGAGATTTAGGATAATTTTCATCTTCCTTTAATCTCTATCAGGTTGGTTCTTATTAGATGCTTTTTAGTCTTGTATGTTCTTCTCTTAATTGCATTTTTTTTCCCTGTGACTTCCCTGATCTTAAAATCATTTCTCATTTTCCCCGTCCTTGCTAGACTGCTCCGTTTGTTGGCACTTTTGAAAAAGCGGAGCGATTGCTTATTTCATTTAAACGAAACAAAATGGTTCCGCTAATTTTAAGAAAATAATTCAGGGAAGGGCTGTGAGATCAAGAGCTTATCGGGCCCACTACAGGTTCATAGGTTGCCCACCCTTATTTCTACCCTCTAGGGCTCCTAAGCATTTATTCTGACATTTCCTGGTCTCCATTTATTAGAACTGCTGTTTTCTCAATGAGAAAATTATCGGAGAAGAGCTCTGATGTATACAATGAGCAGACTTTTCTGAACCGAACGTGAGCAAAATAGCTAAACAGGTGGCTTCTGGAGAGACCCAGTGAGGACAACAGATGGAAAGCCAACCAGGAGAAACTCATGGAATTCATTTGCATGATAAGCCTATATCCTCAAGGCAATCGTTCCATACTGCAGCATGTATAATAAATATTTGGGCACCTGATTCTCCCCTTCTAAGGAAGTGAATTCCTTTGGTTTAAAGAAGTACCACGAATAGATCTCAGTTATAGACCAGATGTTTTCAACATGTCGGGTTCTGGTTGCAAACCGTGAAGGACAAAGGGCTAAAGGATAGGAAGCAGAGACTCATTTGACAGAAGGGAAGATGTCTGGATGGCTGAGTTCTCATAACTCGCTGTCAAAGTCTCCAGGGTAGCCTGTCAAACTATTAACTAAGGCTGCATTACTATTACTATTAGTCTTCTCATTGTTCCTGTCACCCATCTCCCCCCACGTATGACTGCAGGACTGTAATTTTGTTGCTTGTATCCTTACAATTTATATTGATTGATATTGATATTGATTGTTTCCTGATGGCTTATTTGTACCCTATGACTATCATTAAGTGTTGTACCTTATGATTCTTGATGAATGTATCTTGTCTTTTTATGTACACTGAGAGCAGATGCACCAAAGACAAATTCCTTGTGTGTCCAATCACACTTAGCCAATGAAGAACTATATTCTGTTCTGTCCTATTCTATTTTGAAGGATGGAATATACATTTTCATGAGAGAAAGTGAAAAAAATGCTCAGTCCCGTTGTGTCTGGTTATTTCTTTTAGATTTTTTAATGCCATTATTTTATGAATAATTCAAAGTTGCAAATATACCTTATGTCAGGCCTGGAAGCCATCTTTTGCATTGGGCCTTCAGGCTTGCCACATTCGATGCTGTGGGGAAATGGGGGGAGTGATTATATGGAGTATGGGAGATTATATAGTCCAGGGGTGGCGAACACGCGGCTCGCGAGCCGCATGCGGCTCCCGGCCAAAATAAATGAGGCTCTTTGCCTCTTATCATTATTTAGTATACTGTGGCTCGGATCGCGCGCTCCCTTTCGGAAGCTGGGGAGGTCCTTTGCAGGCAGCTAGAACGGGCCGCCTGCAAAGGACTTCCCCAGACTTGCTTTGAGGAGCACGGGGCGACTGAGGCTAGTTGTGAAGCCCCAAAGCCCCCACCGCCACCGGAAGAACTGCTGCCACCTCCTCCTCATCCTCCTCTAACAGGCAGCACTGCCGGATTTGCCGCCCGGCGCTGCGGCTGAGATGAAGCCGCCAAAGCTCCAGCCTGCATCTCCGCGCGTGGCAGCGGCGCCTCCCCTCCACTCGGAGCAGCTGAGCTCAGTCAGCACTGGGTTACCCCTGCCCCCTCCTCCTCCTCCGCCGTCCTTTTGAGGAGCCATGAGGCTGCAGGAGCCAGTAGGAAGGCGGGGGGGGGAGCAGGGGAAAAAAAGCCTCATGGCTCCTCAAAAGCACGGAGGAGGGGGAGGGGGCAGAGGTAACCCAGCGCTGAGCTCAGGAGCAAATCTGGTCATTCTGTTGGAGGAGGAGGAGGAGGAGGAGGAGGTAGCAGCAGTTATTCTGGTGGCAACTCGTACTCGTCGGCATCTTCAGCAGAAGCCCTGCCCACAATGAAGAAAGCAAAGATGGAGCAGATCCACGCAGATGACGTCGCTGCAACATGACTGGAGGAGGAATTCTGGGAGTTGAAGTCCACAAGTGTTAAAGCTGTCAGGTTTGAAGACCCCTGGGGGTTTTTTTCCCTAAAGGGTTAGGGGTGCAAGGATCTTGTAACTTGACAGCTTTAAGAGTTGCGTGCTTCAAATGCCAGAGTTTCTGGGTCAACATTTTGGTTGCTAAGCAGGAGCGTTGTTAAGTGATACTGATATTATATAACACTTTGAATTAAGCGGGTACCTTGAAGAAACATAACTTTGAGTTTCAAATAATACTGATTTCATTGTTGTCTTAGGTGACATCTGTGAAAAAAATTCGGGTGCTCAGGCATGAAAATGTGCCGCTCAAACACTATACATTTCTGCTCACATCTAAAAAAAATTAGAGGGAACATTGCTTCCGGGTCTGTTTTGGCAGGTCACTGCGTGGTGTGGCTCTCTGACTCTCACAGTTTAAAATTTTGGCTCTTTTTGTCGAACTTGTTCGCCACCCCTGATATAGTCAAAATAACATTCCTTTCTCAGAGAGTCAAGGACGTTTTGTCCTACACCTGGAGTGGTGGAGCTGGGAGGCATCTCCAGCTGGGACGATGCCTGATTGGGCCTTGGGATGGACATGTGGAGGCTGAGCAAGGACTTGGACTTTCACTTGGGTGGGGGAAACCTGGAAGCTTTCAGATTCAGGTTGTCCCAGCCATGCCAATATGACATCTCTAATAAAATAGATCTTTGAGGAAACTCAAGCCTTGGAGTCTTCTTTCGCTGGGGGTGTTACTTGGAACCCTGACATTAGCTCAAATCTTCTTTAAAAACTTCAACCAGCTCCCCCAAACTCCTGGGGGCTGTCCAGGGTCCTGAGTCCCAAACCTCAACCCGAAAGCGGGTGCTGCAAAGACTCAAGGAATATGACACCTAATACTCCTCCTATTTGTTCCACAACAACAACCCAGTGACGTGAGTTGGGCTAGGACAGGGGTGTCCAAACTTGGGAACTTTAAGACTTGTGGACATGCTGGCTGGGGAATTCTGTGAGTTGAAGTCCACAAGTCTTAAAGTTCCCAAGTTTGGACACCCCTGGGCTAGGAGAATTTGACTGGCCCAAAATCAGCCAGCTGGCTTTCATGCCTAAAGTGAGACTAGAACTATCAGTCTCCTGGCCTTAAGCACTAGACCAAATTAGCATTTTTTTTTCACGGCATTTTGGCTGAGTGCATAAAATGAACAGTGACATATTGATCAAGTGGACCTCCATGCAATGAGCTGTGGCTGCAATGGATACATTCTCCTTGCATTGAAATCATTTATGTTATTTGCATCATGATGTCACAACACCAAATACACAGATGACATAACTTACATCAACTTGCACCTAACATTAGCTGCAGAAGACATGACCTCTGATTTAACAGACTATCTGGAATAAGAGATACCCCTTCCCTTCCCTTACCTGCTCCATTGTATCAAGCTTCCAGTGTACCAAATGATGCTGAACCAGGTTTGGAGGGTTTTTGGCTTAATATTGTTGGGAAAAAACGTCCTTCTGGGTTCAGTTCCAAATGGGGAAAAAGACACTGGAAACATGGTGGCTGCTTGGAAAGATGGTTTTTAATGGTGGACAGGACCACATCGGTTGAGGTCCTGGGTAAAAATGGTTCACACGCCTTGAAGATTTTGAAGAAAAAAAGGACAGAGATGCTGAGAGTGTCTGAGTCTTATACCCTCTCCTGGGCCCACCTTAGAGCTTCCTGTTCCTGTGTAAGAAATGTATTCGGATGGGTTACCAGACTCCCAGGGTGCAGGGGTCTTAGCTAACTTCGTAGGCTGTCTGTGTCCCAGGCTTGATTGAACCTTGCTGGCTGATGTAATCTTCCCAGATGTCATGTGGTAAGTTTCTGTTGCTAGCTGGATCCTATTATAATGGATCCCACTTTATAATGCCTTGGTAAGGCCACACTTGGAATACTGCATTCAGTTCTGGTCGCCACGATGTAAAAAAGATGTGGAGACTTTAGAAAGAGTGCAGAGAAGAGCAACAAAGATGATTAGGGGACTGGAGACTAAAACATATGAAGAACGGTTGCAGGAACTGGGTATGTTTAGCTTAAGAGAAAGAAGGACTAGGGGAGACATGATAGCATTGTTCCAATATCTCAGAGGTTGCCACAAAGAAGAGGGAGTCAAACTATTCTCCAAAGCGCCTGAGGGTAGAACAAGAAGCAATGGGTGGAAACTAATCAAGGAGAGAAGCAACTTAGAACTGAGGAGAAATTTCCTGACAGTGAGAACAATTAATCAGTGGAACAGCTTGCCTCCAGAAGTTGTGAATTCCCCAACACTGGAAGTCTTTAAGACGATGTTGGATAGCTATTTGTCTGAAATGGTATAGGGTTTCCTGCCTAGGCAGGGGGTTGGACTAGAAGACCTCCAAGGTCCCTTCCAACTCTACTATTGTATTGTATTGTATTATTGTATTATGGCTCTGTCTGAAGGAGGTAGATCTTTGTTATGTAGAATAAATTGGCTCAGGCCTTAATGGCCCATTGACAAAGGTGGGGGCTATTAAGAGTGAGTCTGTTTCCTGCCTAAAACATGTTTCTCCGTTTCTCATCCAGGGAAATATAATATTCTGCCTTTTTAATATTTCCTAGAACATTTCATTTTTCTAGGAGAGGGGTGGGTGCTGATTTCCTACAGGATATTATAAGAATTAGAGGCAATCACAGGATATGATAGTTCCACCAGAATGACAAAGTAAATAATTGTGACTAGCACCTTGGTCTCCCTACTGCTGGTTCGGGGGTCTCCAAGATTGGCAACTTTAAGACTTCAACTCTCAGAATACAATAGCCAGCATTGTAGGAGGTGAAGTCCACTTTGTGGAACATCATTAACTAGGAGTGGGATTTGAACTCTGGTTAAACTTCTAGTGATTTTATGTAGGTTACTCAAGTTGAGTGAGGAAAGATGCAAAGGAATCAAAGAGACACATATAACCCCTTCCCATGATTGAATGAGCTCCATCAGCAGTGGTTCTCTAAAACAGATTTAATAGATTAACAGAGTTGGAAGGGACCTTGTAGGTCATCGAGACTAAACCCACCCACCCCGCTCAAGCAAGAGACCCTACACCATTTCTGACAAATGGCAGTCCAATCTCTTCTTGAAAGTCTCAAGTGGTGAAGCTCCCACAACTTCCGAAGGCAACTTCTGTTCCATGGGTTGATTGCTCTCACTGTCAGAAAGTTGCTCCTTATTTCCAGATTGAATCTCTCCTTGTTCAGTTTCCATTCATTATTCCTTGTCTGGCCTTCAGGTGCTTTGGAAAGTAACTTGATCCCCTCCTCTCTGTGGCAGCCCCTCTGATATTGGAAGACTGCTATCATGTCTCCCCACGTCCTTCTCTTGACTAGATTAGACATGGCCAGTTCCTGTAATCGTTCTTCATATGTTTTAGTCTCCAGTTCCCTAAACAAGTCCAGTAAATAGAAGACCCCAAAATTGGAAGCTTTGGTAGGAAACGGCTTCCAGAAAACCATAAAAGGCCAATTTCAACCGAAGGCTAAACATGACCGACTTGGGAAACCACTGAAGGAAATCTGGAACTTCCACAATCCTTCAAGGACTTATTTTAAGAGAATCCACAATTTCTGATACCTTCATATAAATAAATCACTGATGTTAGTTAACGTCAGTGGGTAAAGGATTACCTTTAAACAAACAGGATGACATTCATTTGAAGAAAGCTCTTTTTAAAAAATTAAAACTATTGTGTTTTTTTTTTAAATACATAAACAGCATGTGCCTAGTTATTGAAATACAAAAATAAGAGTTGTGCTACTTTTATTTAAATGCC
This sequence comes from Natrix natrix natrix, assembly GCA_029891615.1. Classification (NCBI taxonomy): domain Eukaryota; kingdom Metazoa; phylum Chordata; class Lepidosauria; order Squamata; family Natricidae; genus Natrix; species Natrix natrix. The sequence goes on from JAKRSK010008698.1 coordinate 407,445, forward strand.
ACATCTCTTATTTAATTTTCATTTATGATAGCAATAGAATTTAGACATATATTGTTTTACAGTGCTCTAACAGCACTCTAAGCAGTTTACAAAGTCAGCCTATTTCCCCCAACAATCTGGGTCCTCATTTTACCAACCTCAGAAGGAAAGAAGGCTGAGTCGACCTTGAGCCTGGTGAGATTTGAATTGCCAAATTGCAGGTAGCCAGCAGTCAGCAGAAGTAGCCTGCAGTACTGCACTCTAACCACTGCGCCACGGTGGCTCATAATGAAAGTTATTTGCTCCATCTCATATCCAATGACTTCTTTTTTCTTCTTCCTTCTCCTTTAGTGCTCAAAACAAGTTTTGAGGAGAAAAAAAATTAAAAAAAAAATTAAAGCAGTATGTTCCAAACTTGTAAATACCTCTGGGCAAGTTCATGTTTTATAATTACATCTGAAATATCTTCAAAGGGGGGAGGGAATGAAAGCAAATCCACCTAATTTGAATGAATTTACTTGCAAATATTTGAGTCTATTTCCCTGCCGTTATTATAATGTACATATAAGAAGAAAAGGGAGGGAATGAAAAAGGGCTGTAAATTGAATAGCATGAATTAGAAAGGATTTAGGAAATGGTGTGTTATATCACCTGTCGGTAAATTCATTAACTTTGCTATTTGCCTGATATTAATTTGCAAAAGTGTTGGTTGTTTGGTTGTTTATTAAAATTTTAAAGCTCCCCTACTCCCTGGAGAGACTAGGCAGAATACAGTATTAAAATGATTTAAAGATACAAGCAAAACAGACAACAGGCAGCCAGGAAAAAAAAATGTTAACTCTCTTTTCAACATTAAAAGAAAACAAATCCAAAAGTAGAAGATTATATTATTATTTTCCTGCAATAATCTCCTTTTCTATACTTTAGATTCTCATAAGGTATAGGCAAAGGTTCTCCTCGCACATATGTGCTAATTGTTACTGACTCTAGGGGGCGGTGCTCATCTCCATTTCAATGTCGAAGAGCCAGCGCTGTCCGAAAACATCTCCATGGTCATGTGGCCAGCATGACGAAACACCGAAGGGCCCAGAATGCTGTTACCTTCCCACCAAAGGTGGTCCCTATTTTTTCTACTTGCATTTTTTAAGTGCTTTCAAACTGCTAGGTTGGCAGAAGGTGGGACAAGGAGCCAGAGCTCACTCCGTTACGTGGCACTAGGGATTCGAACCGCCAAACTGCCGAGTTTTCTGATTGACAAGCTCAACGTCTTAGCCACTGAGCCACCGCATCCCTTCTCCTAAGGTAGAATGGGCCAAAACCAGGGGCTTGTTATAATCCTGGTTTCTCAAATAAGCCATAGTTGCTTGATTCAAATATAATGATAAACATAAATCATAGATTACATGATGGTTGGTTTGCTATTGTACATCAAGTCACTGCCAAGCAAATCACATTACAACTTAAAGCAAAATAAAAATGGATATGTTTTATTGGATTTCTAAACCAACTTGGAATTCTTTGCAATGAGGAGTGATCTAGAAAGTTCACTATTTAGTGATCAAATAAATCCAGTTTTGATCTCTTTCTGAACTCCAAAGCTGAATAAAGATTCAAAACTAAGCTGGAATGAATCTAGTTAACCTGGAAAGAAGACTAGAGAAGACTAGAAAAGAAAAACAAAGATGATTAGGGGACTGGAGACTAAAACATATGAAGAACGGTTGCAGGAACTGGGTATGTCTAGTTTAATTGAAAGAAGGACTAGGGGAGACATGATAGCAGTCTTCCAAAATCTCAGGGGTTGCCACAAAGAAGAGGGAGTCAAGGTATTCTCCAAAGCACCGGAAGGTAGGACAAGAAGCAATGGGTGGAAACTAATCAAGGCGAGAAGCAACCTAGAACTAAGGAGATATTTCCTGACAGTTAGAACAATTACCAGTGGAACAACTTGCCTCCAGAAGTTCTGAATGTTCCAACACTGGAGGTTTTAAAGAAGAGATTGGACAATCATTTGTCTGAAATGTATAGGGCAGAGGTGTTGTCCCCAATTTGGGTCTGAGCCTGTTGCCGAAGCCAATGATGGACGCCAGACACAAGGTGCAGGTTTTCTGATTGCTTTTTATTGGAGTACTCCAAGGAAAAGGACTCTTGGTCAAAAGGCCAAGAACCCAGAACAAAGGATTAAGAAAGCTTTATACATTTTCACTAAAGGAGAAGACGGGACAAGGTGAAATAATAAGAAATATCCTCTAATAAACATTTTAGCAATAATTCTACAATTTGTTCTATAGGTCTATAACTGTCCCATTCCTAAGCCTTAGCTGATGAATGCTCCAGGAGTTATCGAAAAGACATTTCATTTGCTGAAGACCATCTCCATTGCTAACTTGTAGCTGAGGTCTGCAAGTTGTCTAATCCTTGTTACTTTTATCAACTTTCTAACTACCCATAATTTTACACATGCATATTTCCTGTTGATAAGCATTCTTTGTTCTTGTGAGACAGACAGGCCCACACACCCCAATTACAGTCTTCCTGATTTACTTTCAAGTGTGTGCCATGACCTTGCTTTAGCAACCAGCCCATCGGAGGTCTTCAAACTTGGGAACTTTAAGACTTGTGGACAGAATTCTCTAGCCAGCTCTGCAGAGCTGGCTGGAGAATTCTGGGAGTTGAAGTCCACAAGTTTTAAAGTTGCCAAGTTTGGGGACCCCTAGTATAGGGATTCCTGCCTGAGCATGGGGTTAGACTAGAAGACCTCCAATGTCCCTTCCCACTGTGTTATTCTGTTATTCTGACTACCAGGACATACCAAGGCTACAAGCTGCATGTGAGGAGGGTAAAAAAATAACTGCAAACCAAGTACTTTCTTATTGTTATCAAGAATATGGTCACCAGCCATTGGATTCAGCTCAGTTGTATACAGACAGTGGCCAACTTACAGCTGGTTACTTAAAATCACAACAGGCCCAAAATGAATGCTTTATGGCCTGTAAAACACTTCTGTCCCTTGCAAAATATCATGTTATCCCCCTGGTCACGTGAATGTGAGCATTCCAAGTAATGCACCCAAAGAAAGCAGAACTCCAATAATTAAAAAGTAAAAGTTCCCCCTTTCCACAAGTCGTCCATCACATTGTCCAATCAAGGTGCTGGCTGATTGCTTGGTTACCATTCCTCCTCTCCCCAGCCACCTGTTGGAATGTCCTTGGTTCTCATAGGAAAACTTTTTGTTTCGACTACAAACCCTGGCTAGCTATTTCTCCCATCTTTGTCCCTTCCTCCTTGTGGCAACCCTGAAACTCAAAGATGGCCTAAAGCCAGGTTTGCTTCAGGGTTGACAGTGACTGCATTTCAGACACTTGGCAATTGGGTCATCTTTATTTATTAGTTGCAGTGTCCCGTGAATGCATGACCACAATTTGTGATGGTTTTTTTGCCAGCCTCCAGCAAATATACTCATTCAGAAGAATGGGTTCGCACTTACAAGGGCAGCATTCACATAGTGACCACAGATTTGCAGTAATTTGCTTAACAACTGGTGCAAAAAATGTTGTAAAATAGGGTCCTGCCACTTGGGTGTCTCCGCCTATGACCACAACAATTGTAAACTGAAATCTGGCCTCAGTTGCAGTCATACACTCAACACTGTTTGGATTTAGCTTTACCAACTAGCTTGTTTATGGCTATTGTCAAATGGGAATCAGCTTGGTCTTGCTTAACACTTGGACGGAAGACCATCAAAGAATCTCAACATTACAGGCTAGACGAGGGTTCCCAAATCAATAGCAGAAGAAGACCATACCATAACAAGCCTCTTATATATGGTGCCTGCTGGTCACAGAATCTGGAAACTACTGTTGGAAGAAATATCCATCAGGTTCAGTTACAAGCTGGGAGAAAGACACTGGAAACAAGGAGGCTGATTGGAAAGAGAATTTAATGGTGAGCAGCTGACCACATGGAATTGAGAATTGTGTGTGTGTGTGTGTGTACACACACATACACCTGATCTTGGGCTTTGCACTTTAGCTTCCTGTTCCTGTTCCAGAACATGTATTCTATTGGCTGTTGTCAGACTCCCATGGGGTCATGTGGGGTCATGTTTGTCTGAGCTCCCAGGTTTGGTTGACACTTGCAGGGTATGGGGAATACACCAGTGCCAGAACAGGGAAGGACAGTGCCAGAAACCTCATAGCACCAGAAACCTCAGAAACCTCAGCGCCAAGAAACTCAAGGCAGCTCTTGCCCCTTTAAGAAAACCAAGAAGCACCAACTGAAAGAAAAACTCAGAGCAGCCCTGCTAACAGGGCTGGCAATAGAAACACTTAAGTAGAGCCATTAAGATAAGGAGAATCAGGTTAAAAACAAATCATCAAGGCAAAACCAGAACTCCCTTTATCCTGCCCCCTGACAAGAGTAACTCCCAGAATAGGAAAGACAAAAGTCGTGGGACAGGATTAACCCATTAAGGCAGGAAGACAGAATCCAGGGCAATCACTTTAACTAGAGGCAGGCAAATAAATCCATCAAGCTGCAGAAGCTCCGAAGCGGAATTAAGCATTAAGGCTCAGAGCCACGCCCTCAATCTCCTTGCAAGCCAGGTCTCTACTTTTCTTGCCTTCCTGAATTAAAGGATCCCCTTTCTGGCAGCTGGCTTCCATGTCTATTTCTTCTCAGCATTGGTGATTGCTTCCCAGCTGGGAAAGGAACACAGGAAATTTTTTGCAACAAGGATGATGATGTAATTTATTTATTTATTTATTTAATTAAATTTTTAAACCGCGCCCTTTCCTAAACAGGACTCGGGGCGGTGTACAGTCATATTAAAACAGTATAATACAAAATATAGATATACATTCAATATACAAATATACAAATAGGTACGCGGAGGAGGTAGGATGTAGACTGTACAATATGTAAAATAAAATACAAATAAATAAACATTAAAATACCCTTAAAAACTGCCCAATAAGATGTTTGCCAGGAGGTTAAATGGGACTATGAATCGGTTAAGCCAGCTAACTGGAACAGGTGGGTCTTAAGCTTCTGTCGGAAGGAGCGGAGTTCTGTGGTAGTTCTAATATCGGGGGGGAGGTCATTCCAGAGGGTTGGGCCCATCACAGAGAAGGCTCTACTCCTGGGCGCCGCCCGTTGACACTGCTTAGTGGACGGCACCCGGAGGAGTCCCTCCCTGTGAGAGCGGATTGGTCGCAGGGATGTATGAGGTGAGATGCGATCCCGCAGGTAACTAGGTCCCGTGCCATGAATGTAATGAAGAGGCTTGTGCTCTGAAAGGGTGTTGGGCAATTCCTATTGTGTCTTAATGGCTTTGTCCTGATTTGGATCTTGAGTGAGGACTAAGCCCAACACCCTGGACCTGAAGGTCTTTTGTCTTGTAGATAGGCTGTCCCAGTCCTGCTGGGGCGATTAAGAAAGGTGGGGGCTGCTTTCCAAGAGCATGTTTCTCCTTTAGGGAAATATAATATTCTCCCTTTTTAATATTTCTCAAAATATTTCATTCTTCCAGGAGCGGGGTGGCCGCTAACTTTGTACACCGCCAACAGATTTCCAGTAAGGCATTAACAAGTTGCTAAAAGCTGCAAGCTACTTGTGTTACTCATATGCACAGGATTATACTTGCAGATTTTTCCCCCTCTGGGAGCAGAAAGGCTGGCTGGATTCGTAGAATCCCTGCTTGTGAGGCCGTTCACTGCATAGATCTTGATTTGCCTTCAGAACAATGCAGTCGCCTCTTGAAACTGCCAAATCTATGTACTGTCAAAGCTGGGGAAGAATGAGATTGCCTGCACTGCAAGATGATGGAGATGGCATTTCAGCTTTAGATGCCACTTCTGGGAAGATGATAGGAAATAAAGAATCTTTTAACCAAAGAAGTGCACTCTATTCTTTCAGGAAAAGACAGAGCCTTTCTCTTTAATGTTTATAATGCCCTAAGTTATTTATAACTCTGTTGCTCACTGTTGCCTTAAATTTGTTCCATCTTGAATTCTGTGTTTCTAGAAAAAATGCTTTCCTGGAGGGAAATGGTTCATAGAACATAGAATAATAGAGTTGGAAGGGATCTTGGAGGTCTTATCATCCAACCACCTGCTCAAGAAGGAGACTCTATATCCATGATGGCGAACCTGTGGCAAGCGTGCCACAGGTGGCACACGGAGCCATTTGTTAGCATGGGCGTGCTAGCCAGCTGACTTCTGCCTTCTTTTGAGGCCATTTTTCGCCCTCCGGAGCCTTCAAGAGGCTTCAGGAGGCTTCCCTGAAGGCTCTGGAGAGGCAAAAAATAGCCCTACGAGCAAACCAGAAGTCACCATTCCTGAACTTCCAGGTTCCCTGTAGGTCCATTTTTTGCCTTCCGGGGGCTTCAGGGAAGCTCCTGAAGCCTCCAGAGGGCCTCCAGGGGTGGGCAGGGAGGCTGTTTTTGTCCTCCCCAGGCTACTAGAAAGCCTCTGGAGCCTGGGGAGGGTTAAAAAACCATGCCAAAAGCAGGGGGGTCACGCATAGCATTAAAGGTTTCACACACCAGCGCATGACCCCCCCTGCGTTCCCCCTGCTTTTGGCACGGGAGCCAAAAAAGGTTAGCCATCACTGCCCTATATCATTTCAGACAAATGGCTCTCCAATCTCTTCTTAAAAACCTCCAGTGATGGAGCACTCACAACTTCTGAAGGCAAGCTATCCCACTGATCAATTGTTCTCACTGTCAGGAAATTTCTCCTTAGTTCTAGGTTGGTTCCCTCTTTAATGATCTTCCACCTGTTCACGTGTTGGTTGATCTTGTAGCAAATCTTCACCAATTATTCAGGAAGGAAGAGAGCAAGTGGATTTTGAAGGATAGAAAATGAATGGGCTGGGGAAAAAGCCATAATATATAAACATATGTATCATGCGCCAGGACAAAACAAATCTGATTTCTTGGGGAGCAAATAAATTGCTTTCATTTTTTTTTTCTACCGAGAAAAGATCATTGAAATTCTCTTTAGAATAGAATAACAGAGTTGGAAGGGACCTTGTAGGTCTTTTAGTCCAGGGGTCGGCAACCTTAAACACTCAAAGAGCCACAAATGTCCTAACCGGAAGCTCCCTGTTCCATTCTGGAGCCAACCGGAAGTCCGATTCCCCCAACATAGAGGCTCCTTCTAGTGCACTGTCCTTTTTCCTCTACCTGTCCTAACCAAAAGCCCTATCAATTGTGGAGTCGACCAGCTACAGGAGCTGCAGCAGAGGGATGAAAGAGCCATATGCGGCTCCAGAGCCGTTAGAACAGTCCAACCCCCTGCTCCAGCAGGAGACCTTATACCATTTCTGACAAATGGCAGTCCAATCTCTTCTTGAAAGCCTTCAGTGATGGAGCACTGACAAGGCAAGCTATTCCACTGATTGATTGCTCTCATGGTTAGGAAATTTCTCCTTAGTTCTAAGTTGTTTCTCTCTTTTTCTTTCTTGCCTTGTGTTTAGTAAAAAATGTACACAATATTTGAGAAGTTAATGTGAGAACTTGAGCCCGGTGTTTGGTTTCTGATTCCACAATAATCTCTTCCAAAATAGGAAATCTTTCAAGAACTTCAACCTCTGCTAAAAGAGATAAACCCGTGGCCTTCCAAAAGCCCTATATGAGAACCAGTTTAATCTAACGGTTGAGATGTTGGATTTTGACCCAGTCTGCGCTTAACCACAGGATATGCTGCAAAGCACTTTTGAAAGAAATGTCCTTCTGGGTTTTGCTCCAAGTGGGGGAAAAGACATGGTGGAGACATGGAGGCTGCTTGGAAAGATAATAATAATAATAATAATAATAATAATAATAATAATAATAATAATAATAATAATAATAATAATATATTTATTTCTTAGCCGCACCCTCTCCCGAAGGACTCGGGGCGGCGTACAACGAAACATTCGAAATAAATATGCAAACAAAACAAACATATAACAAAGGTACACTAAAACATACATACATACATAAGGAGGAGATCGATTGATAAAAACAATAAAATACTGTATTTAAAACCCCTAGAAATTAAATGAAATTAAAATACCCAGTTAAAAACCCGTCAGGAGCGATATGGTTAAATCAAAGTTGAGCCAGGCCAGCTGCTTGGAATAGGTGGGTCTTAAGCTTAATATGGAAGGAGCGGAGGTCAGAGGTATTCCTAATATCCGGAGGGAGGTCATTCCACAGGGCTGGGCCCGCCACAGAGAAGGCTCTACTCCTAGGCGCCGCCCCACGACATTGTCTAGCGGACGGCACCTGGAGGAGCCCCTCTCTGTGCGAGCGAATTGGTCGCAGGGATGTATGGGGCAGAATACGATGGTTTAATGGTGGACAGGACCACATGGCTTGAGTCCTAAACAGAAAAAGGTGATCACATGCTTCAATGTTGGTGGAGAAGAAGAGAAGGGAGGACTGAGATGCTGAGTCCCTGGTTTTATGCCCTCTCTGGCCTTTGATCTTGAGCTTGTCTTCTGACTGGTTGTCAGACTTCCATGGGGCCATGCAGGGGCTACTCTCTAGGTTATGTTTTGAATCCAGGTTTGGTTGAATTCTCAGATGCCATGTGGTGAGTTGGGTAAAGGGCCAATATTATCATGCCTTAATCCCTTCCCCTGGAGCTGAAGGGGAGAACTCTTTATTATGTAAAGGGACCGTCTTGGCCTTCTTAATGGCCCATTGACAAAGGGGGTGGAGGCAGGAAGCTGCAGGGAGCTATTCTCTCTTTAAAACATGTTTCTTCCTTTTCACATCCAGGGAAATATTCTGCCTTTTCAATATTTCCTAGGATATTTCATTTTTCTGGGAGAGGGATGGGTTTTAACTTCCTAGAACACATTGCTGTATCTGGAAATTTGTTTCTTAAAAGAATGCTACGACTAATATTCTATTAAACCAAGTTAGCATAAAATGTACGCTATAATGAAAACCAATACTTCCACAGACAAGAATGTAAATATATGAACAGTGAAAGAATACACATAAAATTAAACTAGATTTTTTTAGAGGGATTTTAAAGACTTCATTAAATGGATGAATCGCCAGTTAATTCATTCTTGTAGTATATCATCTTAATCGTTTTGACACTATTCCAGAATGGAACATTATGTGGCAATATCATGGCCCATATATCTTCCAATTCGCATATCTCTGGCTATGGCACAACATTTTCTTTTATTTTGCTTACATACTGCGTGTAAATAGTTTTTGCAGAGTTTCTTCTAATATGCATGTTGAACTGGAACAGTGCTTGGCTAAATTCAAAAACACTGTGAATATAAAAGGATCATGGACTTCTAGTTCAGAGAAGTGCAACTAAAACTTGGAGACTAAAACATAGGAAGAACAGTTGGAGGATTTGGGTTTGGCTAATCTAAAGAAAGGGATGCGGTGGCTCAGTGGCTAAGATGCTGAGCTTGTCGATCAGAAAGGTCGGCAGTTCAGCGGTTCGAATCCCTAGTGCCACGTAACGGAGTGAGCTCTCATTGCTTGTCCCAACTTCTGCCAACCTAGCAGTTTGAAAGCATGTAAAAATGCAAGTAGAAAAATAGGTACCACCTTTGGTGGGAAGGTAACAGCATCTCATGCGCCTTTGGCGTTTAGTCATGCCGGCCACATGACCACAGAGACGTCTTTGGACAGTGCTGGATCTTTGGCTTTGAAACGGAGATGAGCACTGCCCCGTAGAGTCGGGAACAACTAGTACATATGTGTAAGGGGAACCTTTACATTTACCTTCTAGTCTAGAAAAAAGAGGGACTAGGGCTGACATGATAGCAGTATTCTAGCATTTGAGGAGTTGCCTCAAAGAAGAGGGGGTCAATTTATTTTCCTAATCAGCAGAGGGAGGGACAGGAAACAATGGATGGAAACTAATCAAGGAGAGAAGCAACTTGGAATTCCCTGTGTATAGCCACAGAAGGTGATACCAGTACCATAAATGAATCCACTGCAGTTGGGCTGCCAATAAATTTAAATAATAATTGCAAATAAAGAAATAAAAACTATGAACAGACAACAGCAAAGGTTGCCTTAGTGTTAAAACCACTAAGATAAGATCAAAGAAGAGGACGGTAAAATGAGGAGCCAGATTGTTGGGGGCAATATGCTGACATTGTAAACCACTTAAAGAGGGCTGTAAAGCACTGTGAAGCAGTGTAGGAAGTTATCACCTAGCCCTCTCCCAGAAAAATGAAATATCCTAGGAAATATTGAAAAGGCAGAATATTATATTTTCCTGGATGTGAAAAAGGGAGAAACACATTTTAAACACAAAGTAAATTCCTGCAGCTTCCAGCCCATCCCCACTTTGTCAATGGGCCATTAAGAAGACCAAGCTAGTCCACTTTACATAATAAAGAGTTCTCCCCTTCAGCTCCAGGGGGATGGGAATGAAGGCATGATAATATAAGCCTTTACTCAACTGACCACATGGCATCTGAGAATTCAACCAAACCTGGATTCAAAACTCAGCCTAGAGGGTTGCCCTTGCATGGGCCCATGTGAGTCTGACAGCCAATCAGAATACATTTCTTACACAGGAACAGGAAACAGATAGGTGGGGCCGAACAGATTATAAAAATCCCTGCAAGCCCTTCTTCACTCTCTTCTCTTCCCTTCTCTTCTTCTCCACCAACATTGAAGCATGTGATCACCTTTTCCGTTCAGGACTCAAGCCATGTGGTCCTGTCTACCATTAAAACCATCTTTCCAAGCAGCCTCCATGTCTCCAGTGACTTTTTCCCCACTTGGAGCCGAACCCAGAAGGACATTTCTTCCAACAGCAGTATATAAGTCTAAGTGCGATTGCTATTGATCAGAATAGAGCTAGACGGGACCTTGGAGGTCTTCTGGTCCAACCCTTCTGGTCAAGCAGGAGACCTGTATCATTTCAAACAAGTGATTGTGTAGTCTTTTCTTAAAAACCTCCAGTGATGAAGCACCTACCACTTCTGAAGGAAAGCAGGTGAACTGTATTCAATGTTAGGAAGTTTCTCCTTAATCCCAGGTTGCTTCTCTCCTTGATTTCCATCCATTGTTTCTTGTCCTGCCCTCTGGTGCTTTGGAAAATAAGCGGACTCCCTCCTCTTTGTGGCAGCCCCCTCAGACACTGGATCACTGCTATCATGTCATCTCTAGTCCTTCTTTTCTCTAGATTGGCCATACCCAATTCCTTTCAACCATTTGTCATATGTTTTGGTCTCCACGTCCTTAAGCATCTTCGTTGCTCTTCTTTGCACTTTTCCCCAAAGTCCCAACATCTTTTTTTTGTAACGTAGTGACCAAAACTGGATGGACGATTCCATGATTTGTAGACCATATACTGTAAGTCAGGGGTGTCCAAACTTGGGAACTTTAAGACTTGTGGACTTCAACTCCCAGAATTGGCTGGGGAATTCTGAGAGTTGAAGTCCACAAGTCTTAAAGTTCCCAAGTTTGGACACCCCTGCTGTAAGTGGATAAAACAATTGACCATTTGATCAGTGGCTTTCACAAAAGTTCCCCGATGACAAGCAACGTCAAGATCAAGTTGACAGAATTATTCGATTGGGAGCTTGGCCAGAGGTTTGGATTTGAATCTACAGGTTGTCTTTGACCTACAACACCAGGATTTCCATTGCTAAGCAAGATGGTTGCTAAGAGAGTCATGCTCAATTTTACAAACATTTCTGTCATGATTGTTAAGTCAATCACTGACGTTAAGTGAATCATGTGGTCATTAAATGAATCCAGCTCCCCCCATTGACTGGCTGGGAACATAAATAAGGAATCTGGTCGAATATTTGGAGGAGTTTTTAACAAGCCTGGGACATTCTACCTCATGATGTGTTGTCTTCTCCTTCACTGCAAGTCTTCCTACAGGCTAGATCAGGGGTGTCCAAACTTGAGAACTTTAAGACTTGTGGACTTCAATCCCCAGAATTCCCCAGCCAGCATGGCTGGCTGGGGAATTCTGGGAGTTGAAGTCCACAAGTCTTAAAGTTCTCAAGTTTGGACACCCCTGGGCTAAATCATAGAATCATATCATAGGATCTGATCATAGAGTTATAGGGCTAGAAAGCACCATAGAGGCCATCTTGTCCAATCCCCTTCCCAACATAGGAATTCACATACCACCTTGAACAAGTGGCTGTCCAATCTTTTCTTCCATGCCTCCAGTGATGAAACATGCAACTGATTAGTGGTGGGATTCAGAATTATTTACTACCGGTTCTGTGGGCGTGGCTTGGTAGGCGTGGCATGGCATGGCTTGGTGGGCGTGGCAGGGGTGGGATACTATAAAATCTCCATTCCCTCCCCACTCCAAGGGAAGGTTACTCCAAAATCCCCATTCCCTCCCAATCACTGGGACCTGGGAGGCAGAGAATAGATGTGGGCGTGGCCTGTCAGAGGTGGTATTTACCAATTCTCCAAACTACTCAGAATTTCTGCTACTGGTTCTCCTGAACTGGTCAGAACTTGCTGAATATCACCTCTGCGTCTGACCCATGTGACAAAAATTAAAGGGGCCAGAACTTCAATCCAATTGCACCATCACTGACCTCCCTTGTGCATCCCTCTGGTTAACCACATTAAATATATTATAAAATTACAGTTAAATCTTTTCTGGGTTTATGGAGTAAACATGTCTGATCTTCATGACTGTGTCATGGCTAACCCACTACACACTCCATTCACAACCAGGTAACAAAAACAGGGAAAGGGGTGGGCAGTTTTGGAGCGTAAGGAAGGGATTGGAAGGGAATTGTGGGATGCAAGAGAGCCAATGGTTGCCTGGCAATGTCCTAGTCCCTGAGGTCAAATGATGGGGAAGTTCCAAGGTGCTTCGACCAGTGGTGGATCCCTACTGGTTCGGACCGGTTTTTCTGAGCCAGTAGTGGTTTGGGAGCCTTGGTCATTGGAACCGGCAGTGACCCAGGCCTGCCATGCCCCAAAATGGTTCTGTCAGGCCTGTAGTTATGTTCCATTTAGGATCTTTGGCCTGCCACACTTTCTTATAATTCCCTATGTGTTTCATTAGTGTAGTAGTTGGAAGGGGGGGAATAGAAAGGAGTAGGATTGTGGAATGTATTGTTATGGTTCTTCTTAGAAGCTCAAGGTCGTCTTTTGTCTCCGTACCTCGACACCTGACCGGAAGCAGAGGGGTGTACATGCCAGCATGGAAGATGAAGATTGGACCATGTGATATATTATGGGGTGTGGGGATAGATGATGAACTTTCAACTGGGTGAACCCACAGGATGTACATTAGAGTTGAAATTTCACAGCATAATGCCAACATGTCTGTCTTATTAAATTGGAGTTTTAAGGATAACTTTGCCTTGGACAATGATTTAGTTCTGCATGATATTTGGAACGCTGACAGGTTCCATGGGTGCCGCCATAGGCGTCGCCATCTTGTTTTTCAGTTCTGCACATGCGCAGAACAATTTTAATTGCACTGTGCATGCACACGCATCACACATCAAGCACCCCGCGTGCACATCAAGTGCCCCGCACACACATCAAGTGCCCCGCATGCACATCAAATCCCCCCCACGTGCATCAAGTGCACACATGAGTAAACCAGCAGTAGTGCCTGCCAGAACCCACCCCTGATTTGGACTGTTTCTCAAAACAAATTGACTACAGGTGATTGGTGGACAATGAAGAGTGGGCGGCCCAGGGGAGAAAATGGGAATTTTACCTATGATGCTTTGTGCACAAAATCTTCAGAACTGGCTTTGCTTCTTCTCTGCCTATGTGGAATTATCAGTATATAGTGAAATAATGTCCCAGGAGTTTCTTTTGCTGCGTATGTCAAGGGATGGTTGACATACTGATTTTTTTAAAAGCAGCACGTCCCACTGAAAGACAGGGTGGGGAAAAGGGTGAGATTGCCGATAATTCCCCTAATCATTTGCTTTGCATTGCTATAACCCCCTCCCCGCCCCCCCCCCCAAATAAAGTATAAAAGACAAGAAGGATTATATGCCATCTTTTTGATAAGCTGTCCTTAAGGTATCATTATATGTGCATGAAAGCTGAGCATTAGAAAACCTGCAGGGAAAGATCCCAGCCCATCAAATCCCTCCCCAGCTAAGCCGTATTCCCTCGCCAAAACTAATATCCAGCTCAGGACCGAAATAAAATCTTCTTTCTCTTCTTATGCCTCGTTCATCATTATTAGGATGCTTGCCTGCTCGTCTTAATTAAAACTTGTCTCTGAATATACAATCAATGATTTGGCCATGCATAGAGCTCAACCTACAAGGTTTAATTTTGGAACCTGCCACTCTTATCTCCAGGATTTTCTTCCCTTGCCAAAGATGCCTTAAGGCAGCATTTCTCAAACTTGGCAACTTCAAGACGTGCAGACTTCAATTCCCAGGACTGCCTAGCCAGCATGCTGGCTAGGGAATTCTGGGAGCTGAAGTCTGTAGATCTAAAGCTGCCAAGTTAGAGAAACATTGCTTTAAAGGATCAATCATCCGAAACAGCCATTTCCCACAGCAGCCTCTCCGAGGGTTTCTGATGTGTTCCAGTCTTCTCTTCTGTCTTGCAAACTTTTTAATCATAGTTTTGGTTTTTTTTTTTTTTAATATATTATTAGGAGGGGAAGCAGAGAAGGATAAAACAATGCAGCGAGATGCTGGACCTCTTGCTGTTTCTTCTTGGAATCTGAAGTCAGATCATCTCCAGAACACAGCAGGTTTCACATTCATTCATTCATTCTCTCTCTCTCTCTCTCCCTCCCTCCCTCTCTCTCTCTCTCCCTCCCTCCCTCTCTTTCTCTCTCTCTCCCTCCCTCTCTCTCCCTCCCCCTCTCTTTCTCTCTCCCTCCCTCTTTCTCTCTCCCTCCCTCCCTCCCTCTCTTTCTCTCTCTCCCTCCCTCCCTCTCTTTCTCTCTCTCTCCCTCCCTCTCTTTCTCTCTCCCTCCCTCTCTTTCTTTCTCTCTCTCTCGCTCCCTCTCTTTCTCTCTCTCCCTCCCCCTCTCTTTCTCTCTCCCTCCCTCTTTCTTTCTCCCTCCCTCCCTCTCTTTCTCTCCCTCCCTCCCTCTCTTTCTCTCTCTCTCCCTCCCTCTCTTTCTCTCTCCCTCCCTCCCTCTCTTTCTTTCTCTCTCTATCCCTCCCTCTCTTTCTCTCTCTCTCTCTCCCTCCCTCCCTCCCTCTCTTTCTCTCTCTCTCCCTCCCTCCCTCTCTTTCTCTCTCTCTCCCTCCCTCCCTCTCTTTCTCTCTCTCTCTCCCTCCCTTCCTCCCTCCTCACAATCTTTCAGTCACCTTCAGCTTTTCAATCTATGCTCATCAGGCTGTTGATAGGCACATGAAATCAGGGCAATGATTTCTTTTTTTAAAAAAATGGTCATAGTTTTTTAATAAACTTTTTTATTTTTTTCATTTTCATAACATATAATCGCATGTATACATAACCAACATCACATTGTATTATTAAATGTTTACATCGATTCATCTTACCAACAACTCCCAAAAGAAGAGAAGGATGGGAGAGAGGGCAAGGGGGTGGGGGAAGAGGAGGAGAGAAATGAGGAGTGGAAACGGGAGGGAGGAGAAAGAGGGAGGGAGGGGAGGTAGAGAAGGGAAGGATGACAGAGGGAAGAAAGGAGATCAGGAGGGGGAGGAGAAAGGGTGAAGAAAGTGATGGATAAGGTATAAATATGGTGTATGGAGAGCAGAAGAGCCAATAATTGTTTTTGGGAAAATTGGTCATACTTTGAAAGAGATTTCTTTACCAGAATATCAGAGCTGGAACGAACCTTGGAAGTGTTCTAGTCCAACCCCCTGCTCAGGCATGAAACTCTGTACCAGGGGTGTCAAACCCAAGGCTCGGGGGCCAGATCTGGCCTGTGAGGTACTTAGATCTGACCCATGGGGCCACCCTGAAAACAGTGAGGGACTGGTCCGAGATGCCTTTGCCAGCCAAAATGGCACCCTGGAGGGCCTTAGGAGAGTTGCAGGAGGTTGTTGTAGCCAGAAACGGAGCTCAGGGGCCCGTTTTCGTTGGCAGAGTGCTCAGGACACCACAGGTTCCCCCAAAACAAATGACATCAAGCTGGCCACGCCCACCCTAGCCACGCCCACCCTGGCGCCCTGAGGTCAAACACAACCCTGATGCAGCCCTCAATGAAATCAGGTTTGACACCCGTGCCCTATATCATTTCAGACGAATAGTTGTCTAATCTGCCCCAAAGGTGCTTTTTTCAGGAGGCAACTGGACTTTCTTGTTGTTGTTTTTTCCTTTTGAAGACGTTTCGCTTCTCATCCAAGAAGCTTCTTCAGCTCTGACTGGATGGTGTGGACAGAATGGAAGGATTTATATACTCCTTGCAGACAGCTGGTCATTTGCATCCTTTTAGAGGGTCCTTGAAGCACTTTATCTGGGTCACCTGAATAGAGCTCCTGGTTCCTGAAAGTCCAGTTGCCTCCCGAAAAAGCACCTTCGGGACAACCGTGACATAAATTACTAGGAACGTCTACCGATATTAGTTGTCCAAGTTGATGTACTGAAAGTTTATAATAAAAATTAAGTCAAACTTAGCTAAATTTAGAGTATTACATATAGTCATATAAATGAGTAATATTGATAATAATACATATATTGGTACTAGTTTGAGGATATGAAATTTTATACAAACTGCAAATGAGGACTACGAGAGGAGACTTAAAAGTATTTGTTATTAAATATAATCATTTTTTAATTTAGAATATGTTGCGCACACTCGGACAGTGTATAAATATAGTTATAATAACAATAATTCTATTGTTATTTGTTACTCCAGAAACACACACACACACAAGCACACCCCTACACGACCCATCGGCAGTTCAGCCAAGGTGTATTGTAGTACCGGCGAGAGGGGAGTGTGTGTCTTTTTGTGTATGTGTGCGAATGCCTGGGTGAATGTAAAAGTGCACGTCGCATTCTTGTTTTATGTGAAGAGGGAGAGGGGGCATCCATGCCTACACTTAGAGAACATTAACTGCGACATCTGGATGACTAGTACAGCTTGCAGCAATTTTCATACAATTGCTTTGAAAATCCCAGGAGCAAATAGCATCACATTTAATTTATGCTGTAATAACATCTCCTATTGATTTTAATAAAATTGAAGAGGATTGTTTTGAATGAAATCCCTGAGGCATTTATTCCATTTGAAAAACCGCAACAACCCAAATCCTTTCTTTGTTTTAGCGTACACTTTGGGCGTGTTAAGATTCCTATCTTCTAATGAGCACTAGCATCTATTGTTCCTTTTGAGAGTGAGTGAGTGAGTGAGAAAGAGAGAGGGAAAGAGAGAGAGAGAGAAACAGAGAGAAACAGAGACAGAGAGAGACACAGAGAGAGAGAGAGGTGAGAAAGAGAGACAGAGAGAGAGATACAGACAGAGAGAGACTGAGAAAGAGACACAGAGAGACAGAGAGAGAGAGAGAAAGACAGAGACTGAGAAAAAGACAGAGAGAGAGATGAGAGAAAGTGCTTTTAAGGGGGAAAGTGATTTGGGCGTGTTAAGATTCCTATCTTCTAATGAGCACTAGCATCTATTGTTCCTTTTGAGAGTGAGTGAGTGAGTGAGTGAGTGAGAAAGAGAGAGGGAAAGAGAGAGAGAGAGAGAGAGAGAAACAGAGACAGAGAGAGACACACACAGAGAGATGAGAAAGAGAGACAGAGAGAGAGATACAGACAGAGAGAGACTGAGAAAGAGACACAGAGAGACAGAGAGACAGACTGACAGACAGAGACAGAGAGGAGAGAAAGCGACAGAGAGAGAGAGAGAGAAAGACAGAGACTGAGAAAAAGACAGAGAGAGAGATGAGAGAAAGTGCTTTTAAGGGGGAAAGTGATTTGGGCGTGTTAAGATTCCTATCTTCTAATGAGCACTAGCATCTATTGTTCCTTTTGAGAGTGAGTGAGTGAGTGAGAAACAGAGAGGGAAAGAGAGAGAGAGAGAGAAACAGAGACAGAGAGAGACACACACACACACACACAGAGAGAGAGAGAGAGAGGTGAGAAAGAGAGACACAGAGAGAGATACAGACAGACAGAGACTGAGAAAGAGACACAGAGAGACAGACAGACAGACAGACAGACAGACAGAGACAGAGAGGAGAGAAAGACACACACAGACAGAGAAAGACAGAGACTGAGAAAAAGACAGAGAGAGACAGAGAGAGAGATGAGAGAAAGTGCTTTTAAGGGGGGGAAAAGGAACTTCAGAAAGTGCTTTTAAAGGAAGAAAATAAACAATATAAGTAAATGTGGCAATGTTATTCTTCACAGATTATTTTCATCAGGGTTTCCCTGGAAAGTCACACGAAACCTCTGGGTGCAAGTAGAAAGAAGGTGAACGAATTACAGAGTGCGGTGGTGAAAATAGTGAAATAAGGCTGAACAGAATGGAGTTCAACTCTTCCTTTGACTACCTAACCCAGGGGTGTCCAAACTTGGGAACTTTAAGACTTGTGGACTTCAACTCCCAGAATTCCCCAGCCAGCATGGCTGGCTGGGGAATTCTGGGAGTTGAAGTCCACAAGTCTTAAAGTTCCCAAGTTTGGACACCCCTGACCTAACCGAAGATATAATGGATATCAGTTACAAGAAGGCAGATTCGGAGGGAATGTTGGGTGAAAAATTGGCAGGAGCAGTTCAACAATGAAACCAATATATCAGACAGATAAGTAAAATAAGAGGGTTAAAAATGGTGAAACTCAAATGAAATGTATTAGAAGGGGAAATAACATAAGGAGAATTTTACCGATTTGAGACTGCTATAAGAAGGAGCAGGAAGTTCCAATGTATTGTGTAAATGTGGTTTATGTCTAAGTTTTGTTTGTGTGTATTTTGTATGTTTGAAAATAAAAAATATATTAAAAAAACAATGAAACCAATTATCCAAAGAAGGTGCTGACCCTCATTTCCTGAATAGGTGGGAGTAGAGAGTACAAAGCCCTCTGATCAAGATTGTTTGATTTTGGATTCCTTTGTTGAGCTTGACATTGGACTCAACAACCCATCCCCACCCTAGCATTCTGGGCGTGCAACTGAAAAGAAAATGAAATTTGTAAACTGTACAAGATAGACAGAGCCATGGAGGCACCGTGGTTAGAATGCAGTATTGCAGGCTGACTCTGCTCATTGCCATGAGTTTGATCCTGATCGGCTCAAGGTTAGCTCAGCCTTCCATCTTTCCAAGGTTGGTAAAATGAACATTACAGCTGACACTGTACACCATTTAGAGAGGGGCTGTAAAGCACTAGAGACCAGTATATAAGTCTAAGTGTTATTGCTATAGTTAAACTGACTCCCCTAGATTATTAGAACTATATGTCAGGGTTCCAAATAGCATCCATAATTAAATCAGAGTCCAAGGCAAAGGATTCCTCAAAGTCCCAATTTATTAAGACAGCCATGTGGGCACATCTGGGAAAACCCAAATCTGAAGGCTTCCCGGTTTTCCCCACCCAGTTGAAAGTTCAAGATCTTGCCCCCACACCCACAAGTCCATCACATGATGCAATCTTCCACTGCCATGCTGGCAGCTTCCACCTGTCCAGTTCCAGTCAGGTGCAGAGGTGCAGAGAGAAAGGATCACCTTGGCTTTCTAAAAAAGAATTTTGTTATGGCTACCTATCATCTAACCCTATACAATTCCCCCCTCTGATGTTCCCACAATAGAAAATGCATAGTAGAATAATAGAAAGTGTGGCAGGGCTAATGTCCAAAAGAAAAGATGACTTGCATGCCTGATACTATACACTTTTGAGATTGGTTGTAGTAACTCGGTGGTATATAAGTCTAAATGCTATTGCTATTGCTATTCCATTCCTTTCCATTTGGTATAGTGGTTAGTGTATAGTGGTATATAAGTCTAAATGCTATTGCTATTGCTATTCCATTCCTTTCCATTTGGTATAGTGGCCTAGAAACCAGGAGACTGGGAGCTCTAGCCCCACTTAGGAATGAAAGCCAGCTGGCTGACTTGGACCAGTCACTCTCTCTCAGCACAACCCACCTCACAGGGTTGTTGTTGGGAAGAGAAGAGAAGGACAGAGTTGTCTGACCATGAGACCAGCCGTAATATATAAAGAATAGTTGGCATTATACTTTCTCTGTGCCTTTTGTCTGCTTCAGCATTAGGCAAGTCATTTTCTCTCTATCAAATTGCAGGCAAAGTGCTCAGCATAAGTGAAAAAATTGGCTCGCATTTCCAATTGCAATTTTAACCATCCTTGAGAGGCTCCAGCGCCTACGACGCTATGACATACAATCCCATTAAACACTCTTTCTCACTGGGGTTTATGAGCCAAAATGAGATTGCAGAGTGTTTTATATTGCAATGATCATGGGCAACCTCCCACTGATATTTACTTGCATCAACACTCAACAGCAAGGTAACTGTCATGCCAAATATAGGAATGTACTATAGGCTTGGGAGGGGGGGGGAGGTCCCCTACATGCCATGTATTTTCCAGGAACTGATTTAATCCATTGGCACATTGCTTAGATTACCACGTTTAAAAAAGATTTCTCAAGCCATGTGCAATAAAAATTTGGAAAGCAAACTAATGGTAAAAAAAAAAGGCAACAGGCACCAACAGCTGTCATCAATGCAAACATTGAAAACCTGACTGTGGAAAGAAGCTCATATAGACAAATTGGGGGGAGGGGGGATGCAAACTCCTCTTTCCATGTTGTGCGCATGTTGATTTGAAGGGGTATCTGTCAAAAATATAAGCCTTTTCTCCCCCCTGGTTATTACTTATTTGGAATGGAATGGAATGGAATGGAATGGAATGGAATGGAATGGAATAGAATAGAATAGAATAGAATAGAATAGAATAGAATAGAATAGAACAGAACATTGATGGCTAACCTTTTTCTAAAGGTGTATCAAAACTGTGTGTGTGCCCACTATAGCGTGCGCATGCATGCCCACCCACCTGCATATAAGCGAGCGATCCCTCCTGCATGTGTGAGGGATCCCTAACCTGCACATGCGTGAACAACCCCCTCATGGGGGGATTTTCACCCTCCCCAGGCTCCGGAGGCTTTCCTGAAGCCTGGAGAGGTGAAAACTGCCTCCCCTGGACCTCCAGCCTCTGGGAGGCCAGAGGAGGCCTTTTTCGTCCTCCCCAAGCTTCAAGAAAGCCTCCGGAGCCTGGGGAGGGTGAAAAACAGGCCCAACAGCCCGACCAGAAGTTTGTCCCCAAACTTGTTTTTTTCCCCCCTCTCTAGGTTCTGGGGGCTTTCCTGAAGCCTGGGAAGGGTGAAAATGGCCTTCCTCGGACCTCTGTAAGGCCGAAAATCAGCTGGCTGGCATGAGCATGCACGCTGGAGCTGAGGGCTGCCAAGAGCTGCCCTGCAGGAAGATATGACTCATGCGCGCCGTAGGTTCACCATCATGGGAACACAATTATAACTTTATTGTCACTTTGAATATACATTAATCGGCATATATTAAAATGATATTTCACTGCATACAGCTCTCAAAGGGTCACCACTTCCAATATACATTACATAAACATGACTAGATAGATAGATAGATGGATAGATAGATAGATAGATAGATAGATAGATAGATAGATAGATAGATAGATAGATAGATAGATAGATAGATAGATAGATGATAGATTAAAACCAAAATTATGCATATATCCCTATATATTATATGCAGTGGTGGGTTTCAAATTTTTTTAGAACCTCTTCTGTAGGTGTCGCCTGCTTTGTGGGAGTGTCTTGCTGGCTATGTGACCAGTGGGAGTGGCTTGTCAGCCATGTGACTGGGTGGGAGTGGCCAACTTGTAAAATGTGGTGAAACTCACTTAACAACGCTCTTGCTTAGCAACCAAAATGTTGGCTCAGAAATTCTGGCATTTGAAGCACGCAAGTCTTAAAGCTGTCAAGTTACAAGACCCTTGCACCCCTAACCCTTTAGGGGAAAAAACCCCAGGGGTGTTCAAACTTGACCGCTTTAAGACTTGTGGACTTCAACTCCCAGAATTCCTGCTCTCGCTCTTCATCTTGATGACGGGCGGACGGTTGGGGGGAGGGAGCTAGAACCGCTTCTAAATGGCACTGTAGATTAGAACTGGCAGGAACCCACCCCTGATTATATGACACAGAGAAACAACACAGTCTAGTTAGGATATATACATGTACATGGTGAGAAAAACGAATCTTGCGAGTTTTCCTGAAGGATGGCATAGGGTACAAAGCTGTTATGGAATATGGTAGTCCTGCTAGAAGTACTTTGAAACCTCCTTTCAGAGGGGAGCAACAGAAACAGACCATGAAGTAGGTGTGTTGGGGTCTTTGAATGTACATTAATCAGCATACATTAAAATGAAATTTCATTGCAAACAGCTCTCAAAGTGTCAACACCTCCAATATACACTACATAAACATGACTAACTAACTAAATATGCTTATGCATACATATATTATGTAACACAGAGTAACAACACAGTCTAGTTTGGATGTATACATGTTCATGGCAAGAGATATGAATCTTGGGAGTTTACCGGACGGATGGCATAGGGAACAAAGCTATTACAGAACCTGGTAGTCCTGCTAGGAATATTTCAAAACTTTCTCCCAGTGGGGAGCAACAGAAATGGACCGTGTAGTCAGTGTGTGGGGTCTCTGACAATGCTTTGAGCTCTAAGCACGTAATGCTTATAAGCAGTATCCTGAATAACAGGAAGTGAGCTTCCTATAATCTTCTCAGTTGTCCTTACCACTCTCTGTATGGACTTTCTATCTGAGGCACTGCTGCCACCAAACCAAACAGGGATGCAGTTTGTTAATTTTAGGTTTTCTGTCAGAAACCAGAGGTAAATTTTGGTTTCCAGCAAAGTAATGCCAAAAATTATAGCTGTGTGATCGCAGAGACATTCTATAAATGCAGGTAAGTTGCCAAGCACCCAAAATCAATCATGTGACCATTAGGGGTAGGAGCGGCCATTTTGACTTCAAAATCGGGTCATAAGTAATGGGAAAGTCTGTTGTAACTTTGAACAGTTGCTAAGTAAGAGCTACGTGCAAGTTCCATAGCCTCAGAAAGTTTCTAAGTCATGCTCTAAGTTGATTTAGCTAATCTTTGCAGTATTTTTAGAGCAGGAGTGATCCTGAGTCCTTTAATCCCTCAATACCAAAATGGATTCATCTCTCACATGACTCACATCAATTAAGTTAGTCATATATAGCAAAATATTTTCATATCTCACCAAGAAACCTCTCATAGACGTATTCATGCAAGGTAGCAGCTTTTTTAAAACAGAGAACGCAGCGACGGCATTGGTTTCTCATTAAAAATAACACAAAATCCTCACCGAGCATTTTGTATCCTCTATTTGTCTAATACAGTATATTGGTACTTTTCCATGTGATTTTCCCCTGGCACAGTCCATTATTAAGGCATGAACATCACATTTAGTTAAATCCCAAATCCCAGGCTGAATTAGGCCACCCTGGACTAATTCTGTAGCTTCAAAAGGCGAAGGGAGATTTCTCTGAAGCAAACAGAGCAGATCAAATAACCAGAAACTCTACAGAGCAGTGGGCCAGTTCGAGGCCGTCTGCATCCATCGTAGCTTCACCACTGGGGGCTTGAAAAGTTGCCAGTATGGAACAGCTGTGTCACTTTTAGTTCCATGGCACACAGTGGTGTGAAGACCTGATGGTGCACCAGGAAAATGATCTTGTCTCCCGAAAGATAAAAGCCTTGATTTGATCGGTTGCAAAGCATCCTCATGTTATCCTAGAAATGTTGCTCCAGAGAGGTATCATCTGCTACAAAGTACTGGCTTGCAAATAAACTGATGGACTTGGCCTGATGCAAATCCCTAGAGTCTGATATGGAATAGAACCTGGTTGCAAAGGATTTGGATCCATAAATGAAAAGTTGGCTGCTGCTGTTAAATGAATCTAGGAAATAGGATCCATGGAGATGAAGCGTATGGAGATGGAGATCACAGGAAGAGATCAAGTCTTGCTTATAGGCAAGAGGGGAGGAATGAGGGGAAGGGAGAAGGGAGGGAGGGAGGGAGAAGGAAGGGAGGGAGGGAGGGCCTTTACTTGTCAAAATGCCAGAATAACAGAGTTGGAAGGGACCTTGGAGGTCTTCTAGTCCAACCCCCAGCTCAAGCAGAAAACTCTATACCATTTCACACATGACTGTCCAGTCTCTTCTTAAAAACTTCCAGTGCTAGAGCACCCACAACTTCTATAGGCAATTGGATCCATTGTTTCTTATCCTGCCTTTAGGTGGTTTGGAGAATAGGTTGACTCCCTCTTCTTTGTGGTAGCCCCTTAAATATTGGAACACTGCTATCCGGTCACCCGTAGTCCTTCTTTTCATTGAACTAGAATTCTTCTTCTCCCTAGAGAACTCCTGCAGGGGCAGGCACCGCTTTTCAGATCATTGAATGCCACTTTGCACAGTCAGCTTGAATATCTTTGTTGATGGTGTCTTGCCATCTCTGTTTTGGGTGCCCGCAAGGTCACCAGCCATTGACTTCTAGTTGGTAAGCAGTCTTGGCCACAGTGGAAGGTGCTGCTCTCAGGACATGTCCGTACCAGTAGAGTTGGCCTTCTCTTATCTTCTCTATAATTTCATTGAACTAGATATACGGTACCTAATTCCTGCCACTGTTCTTCATATGCTTTACCCTCCAGTCCCCTAATTCTCTTGTCTTTGCTCTTCTCTACACTCTTTCTAGAGCCTCAACATCTTTTTTACATCAGGGCAACCAAAACTGGATGCATTATCCAAAGGTGGTCTTATTAAGGCAGTGGTTCTCAATCTGTGGGTCGGGACCACTTTGGGGGTCGAATGACCCTTTCACAGGGGTCGCCTAAGACCATCGGAAAACACATATTTTTGATGGTCTAAGGAACCGAGCCACCAATTTTATGATTGGGGGTCACCACAACATGAGGAACTGTATTAAAGGGTCGCGGCATTGGGAAGGTTGAGAACCACTGTACTAAGGCCTTATAAACAATGCACACCACAGGCGCTACCACACATCACTGAAAAAGGAGGATTAAGATAAGTAGAACAGCTGTGGCAAGCAATTTAGTTCTCTAGGAAGCCGGATTTTCTGCTTTCTAGTGAATATAAATTGTGCAGCACAGCTGATTGTTGCACAGCTGATTGTTGGAGCTACCTGTTCACCTGAACCAGTAGCATTTTTTCACTACCAGTTCAGACGAACCGGTCCGAACCGGTAGCATTTGACCCCTGCTTATAAAGTGGTATTAACGCTTTGTGTGATGTGATCTTAATTCTATCCCTCTGCAAATGCGGCCTAGGACTGCGTTGGCTTTTTTGGCAGCTTATTTTTTTTTGTCAGTGCATCGCAACACATTCCTGCAAAAGGTAATTCTTAATTCGTTCAATTGTGATACTATTCTCCGCCCTGTGTGATACAGTTTTAATGATCAGCATACCAGCCTAGGTATCTCATTGGCATTGGTAATAAAAGAGCTCCTGTTAACTGTGCAGGCTTACTTTACATTGAATTTTCCAAAATGGAAGGAGAAGAATTTATTCCGTTGTTTTCCCCTGCTGGTGGAAGCCTTACTTGGGCCAAAACACAAAAGAGCTTCAAAGAATCTACTTAAGAGAAGATCAACTCTTGATCTTGGGGCTGACCTCTTCTTCAAAGTAGTCAGAATAACAGAATAAAAGAGTTGGAAGGGACCTTGGAGGCGGTGTTGGGATTCAAATAATTTAACAACCAGTTCTCTGCCCTATTGATTTCTTCCAACAACCAGTTCACCAAACTGCTCATAAACCTAACAACCAGTTCTCCCAAAGTGGAGTGAACTGGCTGAATCCCACCACTGCTTGGAGGTATTCTACCTCCTGCTCAGGCAGGAAACACTATACCAGGGGGGTAAAACTCATGCTGGCTGGGGAATTCTGGGATTTCAAGTCCACAAGTCTTAAAGCTGCCAAGATTGGACACCACTGTTCTAAGGTATAGGAAGTTAGCACCTATTGTATCCATGCAGATGACGTCAGGGAATTTCCCCTGACAGCTGGCATCTGCACTAGAAACAGCCAGGTCGCGTCTGATTGGCTAAGACGCGACCTGGCTGAGAATGGGGAAACTCTGGCTTTGGGATTGGCTGGGTCGTCTGACAGCTTCGTATAAATAGCTGTCAGACGAACCCTGCATTGAATCTCTCCTGTATATTCGTTGAGTCTGTTCGTGTTCAATAAATACTTGTTAATTCTCCTCACGACTCTGATCGCCTTTTGTGCCAACTTAACACTGGCGACGAAGGTGGGATACAGCCGCTAACCCACCGAACGTTCCATCTTGGCACAATCGTACCGGCGACCCGTTCTTTCCAGCCTAGCTCGAACCCTGAGGAGACCATGTCGGCGATGCCAACCTTCGTTCCTTTTGGCTGCGACGGAGAGACATGGGAAGCGTTCCTGGAGCGTTTCGAGTGCTATCTGATAGCCAACGGCCGTCACGATGTTCCAGATGATGAGAAGTGCAGCTTCTTCTTGAGCTGTTGCGGCACGCCAATGTTTAGCGCCACTCACTCACTAGCCGCCCCTCAGCCAGTCCACTCTCTGGACTGGGCTACATTAACGGAGCGTCTTCAGCGCCACTACGCCCCTACACCTTCCTGGGTGGCGAGGCACTACGCTTTCAGGCGCTGTGTCCAGAAGCCGGAGGAGTCGGTGAGCCAGTTCCTCCAGTCGCTTCGCACAGCGGCGATGAGGTGCGAGTTTGCCGACCTCGATCGCAACCTCACGGAGCAGTTCGTCAGCGGCGTGAAAGATCTGCGCCTTCGCCGGCGGCTCCTGTCACAAGCGGACATCACACTGACTGGGGCCATTGAGCAGGCAAGGGCGGCTGAACTCTCCGACGAGTCAATGGCGGAGATGTTCAACCTGCCGCCTCCGCCTGGCCGCACTTGCCTGGTAGACGAACTAGTTCCCCTGCCTATTGACTACCCTGAGGAGGGAGCGGTGGCGCGCATTGGCCAGTCCTCCAGAAGACGCGGCCCTCAGCGAGCCCGGGAAGCTGTGACCGCTTGCCTTGGCTGTGGAGGCAACCATGACCGTTCGGGTTGCCCCTTTAAGGCCGCGGTTTGCCGCCGCTGCCTTAAGAAAGGACATTTGGCCCAGGTCTGCCGAGCGCAGTTCCCTTTGCCACAGCGTCCAGATGACGTCCCGACCACAGCTGCCGTCAAACAGCGACCTGGAAGCCGTGCTGGACGACAGCAGCAGCAGCAGCAGCAGCAGCCTTCGCGCGGAGGCTGCTATGCCGTGGACGCTGACTTCCACGCCAACCCCGCAGAGTTGGCCTTCCACACGGGTGCAGGTGCGGAGCGCATCAAGGCGTCGCTCCTCATTGAGGGCTCCCCCTGCACCATGGAGGTGGACTCGGGGTCATCCCGATCCCTTTTGTCGTGAGCAGAGTTCTCCCGCCTCTGTCCAGGCATCTCAAAGACCCAGCTCTCCTCCCCAGACGCAACCCTACGGGACTACCAGGGGACTCTAATTCCTTCCCTGGGTTGTCACCTGGTGCGGGTGGAGTACGGGGACATTTCGGGGTGCCTTCCCCTCCTAGTAGTGGAAAAGCCTTTGCCGGCCCTCCTGGGCCTTGACTGGTTCCCAGCACTTGGCCTATCAGTGCACGGGGTAAGGCAAGTGGTGGCCACGCCTCCTGACGTGGCCGACGTACTTGCCAGGTTCTCCGATGTGTTCGATGGGCAGCTGGGGGCATATAAGGGAATGCCCATCTCCTTGAACCTAGACCCCCAGGTTGCCCCCATTAGGCTGAAGGCCCGTAGGGTGCCTTTCGCCTTGAGGGCAAAGGTTGATGCGGAGCTGGACAAGCTCGTCGCGCAGGGAGTCTTGGAGCCGGTGGATTACTCCAAGTGGGAGACCCCTTTGGTCATCCCAGTTAAGGCGGATGGGTCCATTCACCTCTGCGCCGACTTTAAATCCACCATCAACCTTGCCCTCCAGGCGAACCCCTATCCAGTTCTGGTAGTGCAGCACTTGCTCCACTCTTTGGGGCAGGGCTGCATCTTTGCGAAGCTGGATATGGCGCAGGCCTACCAGCAGCTCCCGGTGGATGATGAGGCGGCGGCCGCGCAGACCATCGTCACCCACCGTGGAGCTTTCCGTTGCCGCCGCTTGCAATTCGGCGTTTCCGTAGCCCCGGGGATCTTCCAGAGCCTAATGGAGCGGCTGCTCCATGGGCTCCCTGGCGTGGTTCCGTACTTCAATGACGTCCTGATCGCCGCCAGCAGCCGATCGGGCCTCATCGAAGTACTAGTGAAGGTCCTCGAGCGTTTCAGGGGCGCGGGCTTAAAATTAAAGCGCAGCAAATGCTCATTTGCTGTGCCCCGGGTTGATTTCCTGGGCTTCACAATTGATGCCCAGGGAATTCACCCCACCCCTTCTAAGGTAGCAGCCATCAGGAACGCCCCCACGCCTGCCTCCAAGACGGAGCTGCAGGCGTTCCTTGGCTTACTTAACTTTTACGCGCCATTTTTGCCGCATAAGGCGTCACTAGCCGAGCCGCTGCATCGGTTGCTCGACTGATCGGCAGCCTGGCGCTGGGGCAGCCGCGAAGCGCATGCGTTCGCGGCTGTCAAAGACTTGCTGAAGTCAGAGGCAGTCCTCGTCCAATATTCGGACAAGCTGCCTTTGACTCTTGCTTGTGACGCCTCCCCTGTGGGTTTGGGGGCGGTCCTGAGCCATGTGCTGCCCAATGGCTCGGAGGCCCCCATAGCCTTTTATTCCCGGACACTGACTTCTGCAGAACACAACTACAGCCAGATTGACAAGGAGGCTCTGGCTGCAGTGTCAGGGATTAAGAGGTTCCATGATTACCTCTATGGTCGGCACTTTACCTTGTTCACCGACCATAAGCCACTCCTTGGGCTTTTGGCAGGTAACAAGCCGACCCCTCCCATCCTTTCACCGCGCATGACCAGGTGGACAGAGTTCCTAGCTGCATACAGCTACACTCTGCTCTACCGCCCGGGCAAGCACATAGGGCACGCTGATGCCCTCAGCCGCTGCCCCCTGCCCGTTGCAGACCCCCCGACAGTGCCTTGCCTGTCGGTCTTGGCCATAGCGGATTTGGCTCTGCCACTCTCTTCCGGAGAGGTGGCCTCAAAATCTAGGGCTGACCCTGACCTGTCCCAGGTCATGCTTTGGGTCCAAAGGGGCTGGCCTGAGGGTCCGGTGCCAGAGCACCTTCGTCCCTTCAAGGCCAGGCAGCTGGAGCTGTCACTTCACAGTGGGTGCCTCCTGTGGGGTGACAGGGTGGTCATTCCACCCAGCCTGCGCCATCAGGTACTATCTCGCCTTCATGAGGGCCACCCGGGCATAGTGCGCATGAAATGCCTGGCGCGCAGCTATGTCTGGTGGCCTCGCATTGATGACGAGATAGCCGCCTGGGTGGCCGGCTGCTCCCCCTGCCAGCATTCCCGACCGGCGCCACCGACAGCCGCCCTAGGGAATGGGAATTGCCCCGTGGGCCTTGGTCCCGCCTCCACGTGGATTTCGCGGGTCCCTTCAGAGGCCAGGTCTTCATGGTGGTGGTGGATGCATATTCGCGCTGGGTGGAGCTCATCCTCCTGAGGTCCAATACAGCCGAGGCCACGATCAGGGAACTGACTAGGCTTTTCGCCACCCATGGCGTGCCGGACGACATTGTCTCTGATAACGGGCCTCAATTTGCATCCACCGCGTTCCAGCTGTTCATGGCTTCTCAGGGCATCCGCCACGCCCCAGTCGCCCCATACCATCCAGCTAGTAATGGCCGGGCGGAACGGGCGGTCCGCTCGGCCAAGGAGGCGTTAGGCAGGATGGATGGGGCAGACTGGCCATCAAGGGTGGCTGCTTACCTCTTGGTACAGCATGCCACTCCTTGCCCCCTGACCGGGAAGTCTCCAGCTGAGCTGCTGATGGGCCGGCGCCTGCGGACCACCTTGGATAGGTTGCACCCACTCTATTCAAGTGAACAGCCTGGCAACCTGGGGCCCCCTCCCCGTTCTTTCCTTCTGGGCGATTCTGTATGGGCTCAGGCATTCTCAGGGGCGGTTAGGTGGGTGCCTGCCACCATCACCACCACAACCGGCCCCTGTTCTTACAGGGTCCAGCTACATGATGGGACCGAATGGCGGCGGCACCTGGATCAATTGAGGCGCCGCCTGCCCAGCAACAGCGACAACATCCCTGCCAGGTCGGCCATCGACGTCACTGCGCCTGAGCCCTCCAACGTTCCGTTTCCTGGTGCCCTTCCACCAGTCACTGATCACCCGGTCCAGCTGCTCAGGGCCTTCCCGTCCTCGGACGCCGCCTCCCGGCCGTCCATTGTTGAGGAGGTGCCGCCCGTTAGGCGTCTGCCACCCGGTTTCCAACTGGCCTTCCCCGAGTCAGGCCAGGCCTACCCTGAAGTTCCCCGTTCAAGCCCGCCTTCGGCCGCGCCCCCTCGGCCCTGCCTACCTGGTCCGTGTCGTTCTCCGTCAGGGGTGGGCCTCCAAGATGGCGCCCGGAGCTCCACTCCCTTGCGGCAGGAGCTTCAACGGGCACCACCTTCCTCTCCGGCACCTCCTGTCGAACTGAGGCGTTCTGGGCGGGTCCGGCGCCGCCCAGACTATTTGCGTGACTACGTTTGTGCGTCGTCTGCACATGCGCAGTCACTGGGGGGGAAGGAGTATTGTGTCCATGCAGATGACGTCAGGGAATTTCCCCTGACAGCCGGCATCTGCACTAGCAACAGCCAGGTCGCGTCTGATTGGCTAAGACGCGACCTGGCTGAGAGCGGGGAAACTCTGGCTTGGGGATTGGCTGGGTCGTCTGACAGCTTCGTATAAATAGCTGTCAGACGAACCCTGCATTGAATCTCTCCTGTATATTCGTTGAGTCTGTTCGTGTTCAATAAATACTTGTTAATTCTCCTCACGACTCTGATCGCCTTTTGTGCCAACTTAACAGCACCCACCCCTCTCCTAGAAAAATGAAATATCCTGGGAAATAATGAAAAGGCAGAATATTATATTTTCCCTGGATAAAAAAAATGGAGAAACATGTTTTTAGGCAGGAAACAGGCTCACTCTTAATAGCCCACACCTTTGTCAATGAGCCATTAAAAAGCCTGAACTAATCTACTCTACATACCAAAGGTAGGACTGGCCTTCTGCAGAACACAAAGCACCTGGGAAAATTGCATCAGCCAGCAAGGCACCAAAAGTGGACTCAAAGGACAGCCTAAAGAGTTGCCCCTGCATGGCCCCAAGGGAATCGGACAACCAATTAGAATACAAGCTCAAGATCAAAGGCTGGAGAGAGCATAAAGCCAGGAACTTCCAACATCTCACTCTCTTTTCCCTTCTTCACCCAACATCTTGAAGCATGTGATCACTTTTTTCCCTAGGACCTCAAGCCACGTGGTCCTGTACACCATTAAACCGTCCTTCCAAGCAGCCTCCATGTTTCCAGTGTCTTTTTCCCCACTTGGAACTGAACCCAGAAGGACATTTCTTCCAACAAGGGTATCTGATGTTTTCTGCTTATCAAACACATGCAAAACATTGCCCCTAAAAAAAAGAATTCCAATCAATCTGTGTCTCTTTGGGGTTTTGTTGGGTGCCATTCCTTCACTTACATCAGGCAAGAGGGATTCATAAAAGCTTCAGTAAATGTTGAGACACTCACAAATCACTGCTGTTCATTGTGAGTTTGGGTGGGGGGGAGAGCATTCATTTTGCTTAAATGTAAAAAAAACCCTCTAAAAACATACTGGTTATTTCTGGCTCAGGGCTGTATTTTTATTACATGACAATGTATTACATTGAAGATGAAAAGATGGCCCCTACTAAACATATATTAGGCCTGGATGACTGACAATCTCTACACAGAGAGAGAGAGACACACAGACATACACAGACACACACCTCTATCTCTATCTATCTATCTATCTATCTATCTATCTATCTATCTATCTATCTATCTATCTCTATCTCTATCTATCTATATCTATATCTATATCATCTATATCTATATCTATCTATCATCTATCATCTATCATCTATCATCTATCTATCTATCTATCTATCTATCTATCTATCTATCTATCTATCTATCTATCTATCTATCATCTATCTATCTCTATCTATCTATCTATCTATCTATCTATCTATCTATCTATCTATCTATCTATCTGTCTATCTCTATCTCTATCTATCTCTATCTCTATCTCTATCTATATCATCTCTATCTATATCTATATCTATATCTATCTATCATCTCTCATCTCTCTCTCTCTCTCTCTCTCTCTCTCTCTCTCTCTCTCTCTCCCTCCCTCCCTCCCTCCCTACCTACCTACCTACCTACCTACCCACCCACATACATACATACATACATACATACATACATACATACATACATACAAACAAACAAACAAACAAAGCAGCAATAGGGGTTTTGTTTGCATAGGGGAAAAAGTTTCCACGGCGTGTGTTGAAATGACAACTTGAGATAAATGTCATTGCAATCTGTGGCTTGGTGCTCACCCCATGGGGGACATCTCAGGAAAACATCAAGAGCGTTTCATAAATTAAAAGGGAGGGAATTAAAGCAACAACAGTTGGAGGACCAGTCAGTAGGTGGGATGCCCTGACAATTGATTTCCTGTGGTTTGGGGGGGGGGGATAACCGCACTGTTAATTCCTTTAAGAGGACAGGCTCCTGTGGCTTCTGATGAAAGGGTTACTGCTTTGCCTTTTGATGATGGCAATTATATCTAGAACACCGATGAAATCCACCATGGTTTTGGAAGAAGCATTTTACAAGAGGAGCACTCAGCTCCTCTGTTCGTAATAAAATCCCTTCAAATTTTAGGCCTGGATAACCTTGAATTACGCCGTCTACGTTCCGACCTGAGCTTTGTGTACAAGACCATCTGCCATCACGTCCTACCTGTTAATGACTGCTTTTACTTCAACCGTAATAACACAAGGGCTTTCAATAGATACAAACTAAATGTAATCCGTTCTAATCTTGATTTGCAGGAAAAACGATTTCAGCCATAGCTATTACTCCACAGTAAAGGTGTGGAGCACCCTACCTGATCCTGTTGTTAGTTCCTCTAACCCCCCATACCTTTTCCCTTAAACTGTCTACCGTGGTCTTTACTCGTTTCTTAAGAGGTCCCTAAAGCAGTGGTGGGTTCCGGCCGGTATGCCCTGTATGGGCATACTGGTGCCTGCTGGGAGCAAGAGGCACCTTACTGGAATGGTGCTGCAGAGGGCCCACCCTTACCTGTATGACCCAACTGGGCCATTTGCGCATGCAGTGTACGGTGCCTGCACGATGCTCTGCCGATGCGCAGCACGCATGCATGTGGTGGATGCCCAGCCCTGTCACAGCGTACCAGTTGCAATGGGATCCAGAACCCACCACTGCCCTAAAGGGGTGTGCATAAGCGCACCAGCGTGCCTACTGTCCCTGTCCTACTGTCCCATTTATATGTACTCTTTGTATGTGTTTATGGCTATGTTTTGCTTGTTTATATCCATTTCTTTGTGCCATTTTTTCATGTGTTTTCATACTTGATTCATTGTACTTGTTGATGAATGAATGAATGAATGAATGAATGAATGAATGAATGAATGAATGAATGAATGAGGGGTCTTTGGTGCTGTCTGAGCTTGGTAGTTTTTCTTGCAGATGTTTCATTACCCGAACTAGGTAACTTCATCAGTTCTCAGCACTGAAAGCAGGGGTGTCCAAACTTGGGAACTTTAAGACTTGTGGACTTCAACTCCCAGAATTCCCCAGCCAGCCATGCTGGCTGGGGAATTCTGGGAGTTGAAGTCCACAAGTCTTAAAGTTCCACAAGTCTTAAAGTTCCCAAGTTTGGACACCCCTGCAGTAAAGTAAGCGTGCTGCAGGTCCCAATGCCAACCCTGAAGTTGGCCTAACTGTGGCCATTTTCTCCTTGTAGCTTTTCTCTAGGGAGGTTTCTCTTCTCAATGCTTCAAGGCTGACACAGCCAGGACCTGAGGGACCAGGGAGGAGAGGGAGGTGTAGAGATAGCTGGGGGTGTTGTAGCCTAATGTTCTGACCCAGGCTTCCTTAGACAATCTCTTAGGCTTCCAACACGATCTCCCAGTAGCCCAAAAAACCAACCTCAACCCTCAGACAGACCCTGTCAAAACTGAAAGGGCAGAGAGAAACAAGTCAAAGATCAGGCGTCATATCTCGAATGCAATGCAGCAACTGTGTTCTGACCCAGGCTTCCTTAGAAAGGAAGAAGCAAAGTCTTGGTCCCGGCAAAACCTCTTTTATTCACACGACTGGATTCCTTTCATTCACAGTCAGCAAGATAACTAGCTTCCAAACACAGGGCAAAGCAAAACTTGGCACAGATTCTCTTATAATCACAAAGAGAACTTTCCAGACCGAATGAATGAATTGTTTCCTGCAAAAGCCCCCTCCCCGTTCGCTCCTCTTTGGTTTCCTCTGGGAGGGGCCAATCACCTCCAAGGTGTGGCTTTACTCTAAAGTCGACCCTGCTTTCTTAGTTGTGTTGTCTTCTGGCAGCTCTGTGCATGCGCACACTGGGAACAGGCTCCAGTTGTTCTTCTGTCTCACTGCTGTCTAGCTCCCTCTCTGCCCAACACCGAGCCCTCATCTGAGCTTTCCTCAGCCCCCAAGACTGGCCCATGTTCCTCCCCAACCTCCTCACTGTCCAACTCTGCTGCTTGATTCCCCTAGAACAATTAATCAGTGGAACAGCTTGCCTCCAGAAGTTGTGAATGCCCCAACACTGGAGGTTTTTAAGAAGATGTTGGATAGCCATTTGTCTGAAATGGTATAGGGTTTCCTGCCTAGGCAGGGGGTTGGACTAGAAGACATCCAAGGTCCCTTCTAACTCTGCTAGTGTATTGTATCATTGTATTATCGTAAGGATGTTGGTGCAGATGTTCAAAAGGTGGAGATGAGGTCACCTAGCAACTGGACTACATTCTGATTGGAACATGTGACTGGAGTCTCGGGGGGGGAGTGACAAAGTTTTACTTTTAATTGGGTGAAAACTGGCGGGAATTTAGAGCCGGTTTTCCACCAAGAATGTGCCAATTTGATATGTCCCGATAAAATGTTCTTTGAGGAAATTGCTTGCCTCGGAGTTCTTATTGAATGGGATGTAATATTTAGAACCTTGACACCCTACCTCTTTGAACTGTTGCAATAATATCAGAGGTGGGGTTGCTCCTGGTTCGGCCCAGTTCAGGTGAACTGGTTGACAGCATTTCAAATATCATGCAGAATTAAATCAGGCAAAACTGTCCTTCAAGTTCCAATTTAATGTCAGACATGTTGGCAACGAATCTGAAAAGCTTCCTGAGATTCCACCCAGTTGAAAGTTCATGATCTTATCCCCACATCCATAAATCCATCACATGGTCCAATCTTCTTCGGCCACGCTGGGATCTCCACACAGCTTCTTCCGATCAGGTGCAGAGCAGTGGTGGGTTCCTGCCGGATCGCACCGGATCGCGCGCTCCCTTTCGGCGCTAAACCCGGAAGTACGGTCTTGCCCCGCCCCTGGCGACGCGACGGCGCTTGCCTGCGCTCCACCAGCTCGGCTGGGAACGGAGACGTTTCCTCAGCGGAGCGGAGCGCCTGAAAGGGACGCAGGCTCAGCCTGCCAGGCTGCCACCACTCCACTGAAGACATTGCTGAGCAGAGAAACGTCTCCGTTCCCAGCCGAGCTGGTGGAGCGCAGGCAAGCGTTGTCGCGTCGCGAGGGGCGGGGCCAGAACGTACATCCGGGTTTAGCGCCGAAAGGGAGCGGGCGATCCGGTGCGATCCGGCAGGAACCCACCACTGGTGCAGAGGTGCAGAGACAAAAGATGACCTTGGGCTTCTAGAAAGGAATGACAACAACACATTCCACAACTCTACTCCTTTCTATTCCCTCCTCCCAACTACTACACTAATGAAACAGCATAGTGAAATAATAGAGAGTGTGGCAGGCCAAAGATCCTAAAAAGGAATATAACTGCAGGCATGACACTGGTAGTGGCAGTGGTGGGAGGCTCCACCCACCCGCCCAGACGCTTCTGCATGCACGAGCACAAGCGAACTGGTAGCGCCAGGATTTGCAACCCACCTCTGGATAATGTACTCTGAGGTGAGCCTTCTCCAGGGAAACTCTCCTCCTCTGAAGCAATACGGGTAATCCTCGACTTACAGCCATTTGTTTAGTGACCGTTTGAAGTTATAACGGCACTGAAAAAAAGTGACTTATGACCGTTTTTCACATTTATGACTGTTGAGGCAGATCAAAAGTGATCCTCATGGTCACGTGATCAAAATTCAGACTCTTGTCAACTGACTCTTATTTATGACAGCGGCAGTGTCCCTGGGTCATGTGATTCCCCCCCTTTGGTGACCTTCCGATGAACAAAGTCAACGGGGAAATCAGATTCACTTAACAACTGCGTTACTAACGTAACAAGGGCAGCAATACCCTTAAACTGTGGCAAGGAAGGTTGTAAAATGGAGCAAAGCTCACTTAATAAATGTCTTATTTAGCAACCGAAATTTTGGGCTCAATTGTGGTCGTAGGTCGAGGGCTACTTATATTCCCCAGGGAGAAGGATGACCCTATTCTTGCTTGTTTTCTAGGAGGCAATCAAGAACCTGTCTCTTCTGAAGCACCTTTGGGAATAAGAGAATACTGAATTGTTCCTCAGCAACCACACCAGTTAATTGTTGAGTATTGTGATGAACGTGACTCCAGGGTAGTCTATGATCATGATTTTATTGCTGTCATTAGTCATTTTAATTTTTGATTCATGCCTATTTTAATTGTAGTTGTGAGGAGTGGTGTAAGCAGCTCAGAATCACTTTATGGCGAGAATGGCTTAGCCTTTGTGCCTGAATGCATAAATGCTGCTTGAGATTGGTTGATGAGGGTTTTTGTTATGATAATTGTTTCTAAAATAAATACAAATGTAATGCTAGAGATTTAATTTAAGTGAGGCAATTAGTTGTTCCAATAATGGTCTACCATTTATTTATTCTTTTGGCACAGAAATGCGGTGGTTGGTTTTTATAAGGTATTTCCATTGATAATTTCAAATATTGTATCATTGGATTTCATTTTAATACTCTTACAAGTTTCTTACATTGGAAAGCTGACACGTTGTCCCCATTAAGTGGCTGGTTTAATGGATTTAGGGAAAATCACTGTACTTTACTTTACTTTATACTTTACTTTACTTACTTCACTTTTTATTGATTTTCCACTGGTTTCCATAATCCTATGAACGTATTTTCAGGGAGTAAAAAGTGCAGATTAAGGAAAGCAGAGAAAGCTCCATTCTATGATTTCTATATTTTTTTGTTTGTTTATAAAAGGAAAATTAGGAAGTAAAGCAGTGCTGTGAAAAGTGAATCCTCAGCATTGTAGAGATATCACCACTCAATGCTGCAGCACAGATTTTGCTTACGTAAGGTCAGAATAAGGGATGCACGCAGTATTGATTTAGAGATTTGATTGTAAGATGTCCTAAATTTAATCAGCCTTCCCCATGGATGAATAACTGGGGTCAGTTCAGAAGCCTGGGGATCCAATTGTTGATACGGAAAGAGCCTTTTGAGATTCAGGCAATCAGATCAAATTGACCCGATTTTCCACATTAATTCAAGTAATCTAATTGGATGGAACTGAAGATTTAGAGCAAACTGGAACTGATCCAAACACCTTCCTCCAAATGCTAACACAATTCTCCTAGAACAGGCATGTCCAAAGTGCGGCCCGGGGGCCAAATGTGGCCCTTTTTCAAATTTCAAGCGGCCCGCAGCCTCTTCTCCCCACTGGAGTTATTTGTTTAGTCTTTCATAAAATACCATATTTTTCAAAGTATAAAGATGCATCTTTTTCCCCTCAAAAAGAGGCTAAAAATTTGGGTGCATCTTATACACTGAATACAGCATTTTTTGCCTCCCAAAACCCTGCCCCCTTCACCAAAATGGCTGTGCATAGCCTTTAGGAGGTTTTCAGAGTGCTCCTGGAGGCTGTGGAGGGCATAAATGAGCAAAAAACGGGCCATTTTTTGCTCAACTTTGCCCCCCCCCCCAGCCCCCAGGAGCACTCTAGAAGCCTCTTAAAGGCTATTCATGCCCTTTTAAAAAAAAGGCCCATTTTCGTGGGAGAGTGCAAAAACTTTTTTTTTAATTTGCTTCTTCAAAATCTTGGTGCGTCTTATACTCCGAAAAATACGGTAGTTAATTCGCATTTAATGTTAAGGGTCCAAAGAATGTCAGGCTGAATGATCGGCCCCACACATTTTCACCTCACCAAATCTGGCCCTCCTAGCAAAAAAGTTTGGACACCCCTGTCCTAGAAAGAGCTCTTGTTCTGCCACAACTCAGCAGTAAGACCCAAAGGTGCTTTTTCAAAGGACAACTGGGCTTTGCTTTTCCTTGAAGACGTTTTGCTTCTCACCCAAGAAGCTTCTTCAGTTCTGACTGAATGGCAGAGGATGGAAGGATTTATATTCCTTGCAGTTGTCTGGTGGTTATCACTCTTTCTGAGAGTCGTTGAGGCCACTTGGAAGTTTATCTGTGCCCTCAGGGTCACCTGAATAGTGCAAATGGGTGTGGAACCTTCTTGGAACTGCTGAAAGGACTGTGTTGTACATAGGAGGTAGATGGTGCTGTATCCCTCCCACTATTAATGTAAATGTACTCTTTGACTGCAAGGAATATAACTCCTTCCATCCTTCCATATCCGGAACCCACCTCTGACCATTACATATATTAAACTTGGACTGGGGATTTAAACTTTTGAAAAGGCCATATGACCTGGATTTAACGTCCATGACCCTCAGCCTCACAACCAATTTCCTCATCCTCCCACACTAAGTAATTATCCTTTCCATTGCAAACTCACAGCACTGTCACATTTTGCAGCTTGGCAAAAGGTCAAGTATAAAGATTGCTTTCCAGGCCAATCAAGTTTCAAGAGACCATTTTGTAACTGGACATTAGCAAGCTTCTCTGTTATCAATGAAAAAACCAGTTTGCTTGCCAGGTTGCAGGAAGACTGATTACGGGGGGGGGGGGAGTTTCCACTTTAATAGCAGTAGCACTTAAACTTATATACCGCTTCCTAGTGCTTCACAACTCTCTCTAAGCGGTTTACAGAGTCAGAATCAAACTGTTGGCAGTTGGCAGAAATAGCCTGCAAGATTGCATTCTAACCACTGCGCCACCACAGCTCTTGTATTTAATGTAGATAGGGCTACAGTCAATAACTCAATTGCTGGAATACTTGTTACTTTGTGCCTTTCATCACAATAAATCTTGCTAAAAAGTATTTTGTGAAAATCCTGCATAGAAAAAAATAACACTTACAGTTTGAGCTCTGAAAAAGGCTGACACTGTTGTGGCACGCCAGAGGCCAGGAGAGCTGGTGGCAAACTCGGAAAGTGAGGAGGTTGGAGAGGAACATGGGCCAACTCCTGGAGTCTGGGGAAGGCTCTGATGAGGGCTCTGTATCAGGCAGAGAGAGGTCCAGGGCCATCTGACAGTTATCAGCTACTTTGGGAGCCAGAGATAAGTGGGGCAGAGGAACATCTAGAGCCTGTTCCCAATGTGCGCATGCGCAGAGCTACCAGGAGAGGAGATCAATTAAGGAACAAGGGGAGAGGAGGAGCTGAAGTCACGATGAGATGACATGCGATCTCAATGCTCTGAGATTGCAGTCGATACTTTTGCCACTGGGTGGTCCAAACGGACCTAAACCGTCCCGCAGAGATGGTGAACAGGAAGAATACGTCTTGCTGATCTCAGGGACATCGCAAGATCCCTGATTGATCCAAGAGAAGTTCTTCAAGCCAGTGACAAAAAATCCAGCCATTTGGCTGATGAAGTCAGGGTGGCTCCAAAACGGAAGGATATGCAAAGAGAAAGTGTTTCCAGCTGGTGAGGAATTTTTACTGTTTTAAAAGTGACTGCCTATAAAAAAACTTAAAATTAATTTAAATTGGAGAACAGAAGAAATAAGCAGTGAAATTAAATTTGGACTGGTTTTGGACAGTGGGTTATCTTACTTTTTAAATGCTATCTTCACGGATGGAATTTATGCAAGCCTTTTAAAACGAATGGATTAAGTTTCCTTCTTCTATTTTTTTTCTTTTACTATTCTCTGTAATCTATGGACTAAAATTCTCCTCTTTCATTACTGTGGGTGTTTTTCTAACTCATTTAAGAATTGGACTTTTTTTAAAACTTGAAAGACAAAAAAGATACAAAAAGAAACAAAGAAATGTAACATTGCAACACTGCTATCGGAGGCTGGAGATTTGTGTATTGGAAATGAAACACTTTTATTTTTTTTCACTGATTATCCTGGCTTGGCACTTCAAGGTCTCACACTTTGTTTATAGAGAGTGATAAGAAGAAAAGCACACAGATGTTCCTTTGAAGTATATTTTTAACCAGAGAAAGATGAAATGTTATTGTGAATCTATGCTTAATCCTGTTAAAACCTTTAAACTAGAGCAGCAATGTTTGTTAGCTGGAGATAATGACACAATTTCAACAGCAGAAAGAAGTTTTAAGTCTGCAAAAGATACTCTCAGAAATACAGAAATTAGATACACGTGAGAGGATAGAGAAGAAGTTGGAAGACTTAGTGCACCTAACAGCAAAATATGATGAAGAAGTTGAAGATGCTAATCAAATGGAAAAAGTGGGGGTTAAAATCCTAAAAATTGAAGAGGAAAATGAATATAAAAAAATTAAAATTGCTGATATTTATGGTGATTGGTTTGTCTCTGAAAAGGGAAAGAGTGGAATACTGAAAGAGGAATTAAATGGAGGGGAAATCTACCCCAGATGGCAAGATATAGAAGAAGAGAAAACAAAAGAATTTATGGATTTAAAGAGAGAAATTTTATTAGCAATATCATTGATAACACTACCGACAATCAAAGATAAGCTGATTAAGGAAACAAAAGAAAGGCATTGAAATTACATGAGAGATTTTATAAGCAAAGAGTTGCTAAGAGGAGTCCATACAAAGTTGATTAAGGAGATGATTAGAGGACTGACACCACAAATGGCAGAAGATATGAGACTGTTTTGCTACTGGAAAGATACAGGTTGATAGATGGAAGAATATAATTTAAAACTAGCTAAACTTAGTGAAATTTAGTGACAAGAAATATAGTTAAATAAATAATTGATAATGATAATAATGTATACAATGTGTGGTGTTATGATAAGTAATAACTGGATATGAATATTGAATGGTACCCATGAAAGGAAGATTAGAAACCCTTTTGGATTATATATAAAGGTTAATAAAAAAACGAATTAAGTTAGATTCAGTTAAGTTTTGATTATTAGGGGGGGAAATGATATGATGCAGGATATAGTCAAATAAAGGAGGGAATATATATATCTCTTTAATGTATATGCTGGTTTTGTTGTATTCGGGTCTTTTCCCGTGTAAAGTTGAGATTGTCTTTGCAACGTTTCGGCAGGATCGCACCTGCCATCTTCAAGCGTAGGCTCAAAATGTGGGCTTAAAATGGGAACGGAGCTGCCGTCTTTCTGTAAGTCTTGGTGGGAGGGGATGGGGTGCTGGCTTTGTTTCAGTAAGTGGAATGATTGGTTGTGTGGTTGTATCATGATTGGTAGATTGGTGCTGATTGGTGCAGGCTGCGTGTGCATTGTTGTTTTGTATTATAACGGCTTGGGTGGTGGGTGGTGTTCGTTTGTTGGCTAGGGCTGGTTTCCAGATGTTTGGTAGGCGGGAGGTATCATCACGTTTGTTCATGCTGTGGGGGTGTTTCTCTATTTCAATGGCTTCCATGATTATTCTCTTGTGGAGGTGTTCGGTTTTGGAGATTAACCTGGCTCCTTCAAAGTTGATTTCATGTCCTGTAGCTTTAAGGTGCTGGAAAAGGGAAGAAGTTTTTTCTTTTTTTCTTACTGCGTTTTTGTGTTCTGTGATGCGTGCATTTATTCTCCTGTTTGTTTGTCCTATGTATATTGCTGGGCAGATTTTGCATGGTATTTCGTAGACTCCTTGGTTTTCTAGCTGGATTTTGTCTTTGGGGTTTCTTAAGATGTTGGCTATTTTTTGATCAGTGGTGAAGGCTGTCCTGATATTGTGCTTGTGGAGAATTTTGCTGATTTTATCTGTGGTGCCTTTGATGTAAGGGAGGAGGGCGATGCCATGGTCCTGTTCTGTATCTTGGTTACAAATATATAGCTCTCATCAGTTAGCCATACCCTTACTGGGATTAGAACCCAGGCTGTATATATCTTAGGCAGGAGTCTTAACCACTAAGCCACGGGTTATCTTCCTTATCAGTTGAGCCAGGGAAATAAGTATATATTTGTGTTACAACCCCTGGTATGCCCAAATATGGGAGGAAGGTCACACTCCCACTTTCTGTCCTTCGGCTTCATCACAGAAGACCATGCAGGCAGAAAACCATATTTTTATTTTTAATGTTGCCTTTTTTATATATTTGTGTTGTATTTGTACTGATAAATAAATAAAGGGAGACTAGGATAGATCTATTTCGAGCTAATTAGCTCTCATCAGCTAGCCATACCCTTACTGGGATTAGAACCCAGGCTGTATATATCTTAGGCAGGAGTCTTAACCACTAAGCCACGGGTTCTCTTCCTTATCAGTTGAGCCAGGGAAATAAGTATATATTTGTGTTACAACCCCTGGTATGCCCAAATATGGGAGGAAGGTCACACTCCCTCTTTCTGTCCTTCGGCTTCATCACAGATGAATATATATATATATATATATTTGTGTTGTATTTGTACTGAAATATATATATATATATATATTTGTGTTGTATTTGTACTGTATTTGTATTATATATATATTTATATATATATATATATATATATATATAATATATGTACGACATAAGGAAATGGGATGTAAATTGTAAACAGTGATTTGAAAAGAAGAAATAGAAAACTTTGTTATTAAATATTATGGATGTTTAGCTGGAGGAAGCGGAGACTTAGGGGGTTTTTAGTCAAATGTTTTTTAAATTCTTTTAGGGGTTCAGGGGTTGGGGGGTGGGTTGGTCAGATCAGGAGCGATGACGAAGCCAGGTCAC
Organism: Natrix natrix natrix; assembly: GCA_029891615.1. Classification (NCBI taxonomy): domain Eukaryota; kingdom Metazoa; phylum Chordata; class Lepidosauria; order Squamata; family Natricidae; genus Natrix; species Natrix natrix. Next base: position 450,607 of record JAKRSK010008698.1, read on the forward strand.
CAGGTGGGGTCTTGAGCAGAAGGAGCAGAGAGGAGGAGGGGGGAGAGGATACCATTCCTATACAGGGCTCCTTGATTCCAACGGTCGTAGGGAGGGGCAGATACGAGGACAGATTAACAACTCGCAGTTGGTTGGGAGACCGTGGGTGCTGGTTACACCCGGTCGCTTGTACCAACCCCCGCGTTCTAGGTGGTCAGGATTTGCAGGCCCAGGGCCTGAGGCTGCTGTTATGCAATGCGAGGTCCGTTATCAATAAGGCCCCCCTCATTCATGATCTAATTTTGGAGGGGGAGCCGGACCTCGCGGGAATAACGGAAACCTGGTTGGGTCACGAGGGAGGGTTACCCCTCATGGAAATGTGCCCACCAGGTTACCAAGCATTTCACCAGCCTCGGGCCCGGGGAAGGGGCGGTGGGGTAGCAGTGATTATCCGGGAGGACTTAGAGCCGAGGGAGTCCACTGTGCCACAGACGTCCGGATGTGAATCCCTTGTTGTGAAATGGGGCCCTGGGAGGCAGTTGGGCCTGCTGATAGTATACCTGGCTCCCCGCCATACATCAGCGACCCTGCCTGAGCTCCTCGAGCTAATCTCATCGGTGGCGGTTGAGACCCCCAAACTTTTAGTGATGGGGGATTTTAACCTGCCGTCGGTGGGAGAAGCATCAGAGGGGGTTCGGGAGTTCATGGCTTCCATGACAGCCATGGACCTGACTCAAATGATTCAGGGCCCGACACACGAGGGAGGTCACACCTTGGACCTCGTTTTTGTCTCTCGCCAGTGGTTGAGTGATCTGGGAGGAGTGAATTTAACCATCACTCCTCTATCATGGTCAGATCACTCACTCCTCCGACTTGACTTCCCTGGTGCTACCCCTCGCTGCGGGGAGGCGGAACCGGAAAACACTAGATGGTTCCGCCCCAGGCGCTTGATGGAACCAGACAGGTTCCAGACGGAGCTTGGGCCACCTCCTGCAGCCCTGACCCGCCCTCGGGTAGAGGACCTGGTGGCCGCGTGGAATAATGCGACTACCGGGGCCTTGAACCGGGTGGCGCCTTTGCGGCCTCTCCGGCGGCAACGATCCACCCTGGCTCCTTGGTTCACCGAGGAGCTAAGGGTGATGAAGTGCCGCAAGAGATGCCTAGAGAGTCGTTGGAGATCCTCCCGATCCGAATTTGACCGAGCACAGGTACGAGCCCATTTAAGGACGTACCTAGTGGCATTGAGAACGGCCAAACGTCAATATTGTGCCGCCCTCATTGCATCCGCAGAGAACCGCCCTGCCGCCCTGTTTCGGGTGTCCCGCTCCCTTCTGTTTCAGAGGCCGCGGGAGGCCCCTCTACAGGGTAGAGCAGAGGAGTTTGGGAAATATCTGCTGGATAAAGTCGCTCAAATCCGGAAGGATTGGGTCCCCTTCAGTGGCCCAGTCGAGACGCCAGTGGCGAGTCTTGAGAAACCTTTTTGGGAGGAGTTTGACTTGGTTGCCATCGAGGATTTGGACAGATTGCGTGGACGACTGCGACCTACCACATGTTTGCTGGACCCGTGTCCCTCCTGGCTTGTACTGGCTTCCTGGGAGGTTACACGCGACTGGCTCCTGGGCCTAGTGAACGCTTCGTTGGGTGAGGGGTCTCTCCCGGCCGCCTTGAAAGAGGCGGTGGTGAGACCCTTGCTCAAGAAGCCTTCCCTGGACCCTACGGAGCTGGCCAATTATCGTCCTGTCTCCAACCTTCCCTTTTTGGCGAAGGTTGTAGAGAGTGTGGTGGCTTCTCAGTTCCCACGTCATCTGGAGGAGAATGATTATCTAGACCCGCGCCAGTCCGGCTTTCGCCCTGGGCACAGCACTGAGACGGCCTTGGTCGCGTTGGTAGATGATCTCTGGAGGGCCAGAGATAGGGGTTGCTCCTCTATCCTGGTCCTATTAGACCTCTCGGCGGCTTTTGATACCATCGACCATGGTATCCTGTTGCACCGACTGGAGGGGTTGGGGGTCCGGGGCACCGTTTTGCGGTGGTTCGGCTCCTACCTCTCCGGCCGGACGCAACGTGTGTTGGCAGGGGAGCAGAGGTCGACCCTAAGCCCCCTTACTTGTGGGGTGCCACAGGGGTCGGTCCTCTCGCCGCTCCTGTTCAACACATACATGAAGCCGCTGGGTGAGATCATCCGTGGTTTCGGGGTGGGATATCATCTGTACGCTGATGATACTCAGCTGTACATTTCCACCCCGAACCACCCCAACGAGGCCATCGAAGTGATGTCCCGGTGTGTGGAAGCCGTACGGGTCTGGATGGATGACAACCGACTCAGGCTCAACCCTTCCAAGACGGAGTGGCTGTGGGTTCCGGCCCCCCGGTTCAACCAGATAATTCCATCTCTGGCCATTGGGGGCATTCAACTTGCCCCCGTGGAGCGGGCGCGCAATTTGGGCGTCCTCCTGGATGCCAGGCTGTCCATGGATGAACATGTGACAGCCGTGGCCAGGGGGGCGTTCCACCAGGTTCGCCTGGTGCGCCAATTGCGCCCCCTATTGGACCGGGACGCCTTACGCACAGTCACCCATGCGCTGGTGACGTCTCGCCTGGACTACTGTAACGCTCTCTACATGGGGCTTCCCTTGAAATGCACTCGGAGACTGCAGTTGGTCCAGAATGCGGCCGCGCGGGTGATTATGGGGAGTACCAAGTACTCCCATGTGACACCTCTCCTGCGCGAGCTGCACTGGCTTCCTGTGGTCTATCGAGTGCGTTTCAAGGTTTTGATTACGATCTTTAAAGCGCTCCATGGCTCAGGACCTAGTTACCTGCGGGATCGTATTCTGCCCCATACATCCCTACGACCCATCCGCTCGCACAGAGAGGGACTTCTCCAGGTGCCGTCTACCAGACAGTGCCATGGGGCGGCGCCTAGGAGCAGAGCCTTCTCTGTGGCGGGCCCAGCCCTGTGGAATGACCTCCCCCCGGATATTAGGACTACTACTGACCTCCGCTCCTTCCGTGTCAAGCTCAAGACCCACCTTTTCCAAATAGCTGGCCTGGCTCGACCATAACTTCGTAACGCTCCTGATGGGTTTTTTAATTTGGTAATTTTATTAGGGGATTTTAAATTGTATTTTTAACTGTCTTTCACTTAAGTCCATCCTCCTCCATGCACATATGTATATGTCTCTGTTCTCTTGTATATATGTTTGTCTTATGTGTATTTTTATCTGTTTGATTGTACGCCGCCCTGAGTCCTTCGGGAGAGGGTTGCGGCTAATCAAATAAAATTATTATTATTATTATTATTATAAGGATTCAGTGTTATTGGAGGATTTTAGAAATAGTAAATGAAATGCCAGTATGTGGTTATGTATTAAATCTTGGTATATTTTATGATGAAGGACGTTTAAATAATTATAGTCAAATGAAAATGGAGGTATGATGATGGTAACATATATAAATATCTGAGTTAAAATATTTGAGTTAATATGAATTATGTTTGTTGACTGTGGAAGAGATGCACGTAAGCCTTTTTGTAACCAACTGATACACTTTCTACAGTATGCAAAGTAGGATGTGTTGTGTTTGTTTTGAAAATTAAAAAAAAACTTTTATAAAAAAAAATTAAGGAACAAGGGCCGACTCGGGAGTAAAGGCACAAATGGATGCTGAATGGCCCCTCCCATAGGGAATAAATAGGCGCAAAGGGGGAGCGGTGTTTGCAGGAGACAACTACTTAATTCATTAGTGTGAAGATTTGCTTATCTGAGTTTGTGCCTCACAGAGACTCCTTGCCAAGTATTTCATTGTACAGTGTTGCACTTGGAAGGTCTCAGCCTGGCAACTATCCAAGGACTGATAAGGTCTGTTGTTGCAATTAAACCTAGAAAGGCTTATTGCCAGGACTTTGCTGGAAATGAATGCAAGGAATTCACATTAGCCAAATAAAAAGGGGATTTTGGGGGGACAAGGAGTCTGTTTCATGATTCTGTTAAGCCTAGGTCAGAACAGACACCACTCAAGGGGGAGTCTCTAACTGCTCCTCTAACTTTGCCCCCCACTTCTCGATGCATTTAAGAATGCCAAAGAACCCCCTTTCTCCCCTTCCTTTGCTCAAACCTAGTTTCACTTTCATGGAAGAAACTGACACCATGAGGAAAACATTTGCATGAAATGCAAAAGATGGCATTCGGAAGAGAAGAAAATGACAGGTTGAATAGGTCAGATAAGGTGCTGGAGTCTGTTGGCATCTCTGCCTGAAGAAAAATTATATAGGGAATTTCGTCAAGGCTTTTTTTTCTAAGTCTAGTGACAATAGTGACCTTTCTAACTGCTGTGGCAAATCAGCTTGGGAATGCAAAGGTTTAAAACCATGAGAGCAAATGTCCAAGGTTAAGAAACCTGTCAGATACCTCTTTCACTCTGGGGTTGTCCTTTGAGAAGGAAGCTGTCAGCGTTCAATGTCCATTGCATCCATTTCTACTGAAGGTGGTGCCAAGAATGACTTTTTCACCCAGAAGAATAAAGCACCTCCAAAGATGCTTTTCTGGTGAATTTTTCTTAAAAAGTTACAGATTTCATAATCATTTCCCTGGATGCGCTTGGAAAACAAGATGTTGGTGACATGAGAGACAGACTGATCTTGAAATTACTTAGAATCATTTCCCTTTAAGAATTATTAATCTTCCCTGACAATACCATTACTAAGCCAATTAATTAATCAGAAATTTATATTGAAAAATGGGTATTGATTGGTTATTACCTATGAAGCCGGAATATTAGACAGATCTGGGGGGGGGGGGAGAATGAGAGATAGAATCTATCTGTCAGGGTTCCAAATAGTATCCAAAAGTAAATCAGGGTCCAAGGCAAAGTATTGCTCAAAGTTCCAATTTATTAAGAGAGCCATGTTGGCACATCTGGGAAAACCTAAATCTGAAAGCTTCCCGATTTTCCCCACCTAGTTGAAAGTTCAAGATCTTGGCCCCACACACACAAGTCCATGCCATGGTCCAATCTCCCACTGCCATGCTGGCAGTTCTACCCATCCAGTTCTGGTCAGGTGCAGAGGTGCAGAGACAAAGGATGACCTTGCCTTTCTAGAAAGGGATTTTGTTATGGCTACATAGCATCTCACTCCTTACAATCCTCCCTCCCATTTTCCCACAATAGAAAATTCATAGTAGAATAATAAAAAGTGTGGCAGGCTAAAGATCCAAAAGAAAAGATGGCTGCAGGCCTGACAGAGTCTTTCCGTGAATCATAGGAGAAGGGCTTGTTGTGTTGACTGCAATGGATATCTTCCTGAGGAAATGTTTAAAACATGAGCTGCTTGTCCCACATGTTCCCTCATACATATTCTAAACAAGTCATCAAATTTGTATTATAGGCTGGGAGTCCCCCACTATAAATCTTTTGATATAAATATCAAAAGATTCCCCTTGGTGCCTGTCGTGCTCTTTACCTATTTTTATAACAGTCGTGGTTGTAGTAATAGCAACAACAACAACAACAATTCCTGACATGTTGCAGAGACAACTGTGAACTTCTAGCATGATTTGACTCTGGATTTCAAATTTATCTGCTGACAAACCAGATAAAATCCATCATGATATGGATTGGAATGAAATGGAAGGGTAAAATCCTAGGAGAATGGAGGCCTAGTGGATTGAGACAAACTGTTCACATATCTAGGTTAGCTCATATCTGCATTTCTCTTCCATCAAACTGAATGAGGTTTAGGGGAGGGGGCTGGCAAGACACTTGTCTCTAAAACCACCATGGTTTAATTCAGGGAAAGTGAGTTTCTATCTCTCCCCCTTTTTTTTCAGATCTGTATAATAATAATAATAATAATAATAATAATAATAATAATAATAATAATAATAATAATAATAATAATAATAATAATAATAACAACAACAACAACAACAACAACAACAACAACAACAACAACAACTTTTATTTCTAGACCGCACCCTTTCCTAGGCAGGACTCGGGGCGGTGTACAGTCATATTAAAACCATATACAAATACATAGACATGAACATAGACATAGACGTGGACGTAGACGGAGGAGGTAAAAAATATACTGTACAATTCTTAGTTAAAATACAAATATTAAAATTCCCTTAAAAATTCCCCAATAAAATGTTTGCCAGGAGGTGGAAGATGGAACTGTCAATCAGCTAAGCCAGCTAGTCGGAACAGGTGAGTCTTGAGCTTCTGTCGGAATATTCTGGCTTCATAGGTAATAGCTAATCAATACCCCTTTTTTCGGTGTAAATTTCTGATTAGTTCATTATTGGCTTGGTAATGGTATAGCTGTCAGGGAAGATTAATAATTCCTAAAGGGAAATGTTGCTTAGTGATTTCTAGATCAGTCTGCCACTCAGAATGGTACAACCTTGCTTTCCATTGCAAAAGTTCCTCCTCCCCCCCCCTCCCCCCGGGATGTATTTCAGGGTAAAATTGAACCGGTTGAAGTGTTATGCCCAACGCACTTGTTTAGGTGACAGTTTAGGCAGGGTCTTCAACGCTTCTAAATTTTTATGATCAGTCCATACTTCAAAAGGGTGTTTCACCCCCTCCAGGAAATGTCACCATGTCATCAAAGGCCATCTGACAGCAAAAGCTTCCTTCTCCCATATGGCCCATCTCCTTTCTGTCTCTGTAAGCTTACGTGCGGTGTACGCACATGTTGCAATTTATCCTCAGCATTTGTTTGAAGTAATACCAACCCCACTGCCACGTCACTGGCATCAGCCTGTACCACAAATGGCGCATCCATATCAGAGTGTTTCAAAACTGGCTCTGCTGCAAAGAGTCGCTTTAATTTCCCAAAAGCAGCTTAACACTCCATAGTCCATTTCAGAGGCTTTCCCGGCTTCGGTTTTGTTTCCCCTTTAGATTTTAGAAGATTCATAATGGGCAGAGCGATGCTAGCAAACAAGGGAATAAATTGATGATAAAACTTAGCAAATCCCAGAAAACTTTACAATTGCTTGCAGGTACAAGGAGGCACCCAATAACGGTCTGGACTTTTGCTGGGTCCATCTTGATGCCTTTGTGGGAGATACGGTATCCCAGATAATCGATCTTCTCCTGATGAAATTCACATTTAAACAATTTGGCATAAAGTTCAGTGGCTCGGAGTTTCTTGAGGACTGAGTGGACCAAAGTCACGTGTTCCTCATGTGTTTCCTGGTAGATAAGGATGTTGTTGAGATAGACTAACACGCCCTTGTACAGGTGCTCATCCAAAACTTCATTTATTAATTGCATGAAAACTGCTGGCGCCCCCTGCAGACCAAACAGGAATACCCTGAACTGGAAGCATCCCAAAGGACAGTTGAAAGCAGTTTTCCACTCATCCCCTTCTTAGATTCTGACTCTGTAGTAGGCCTCCCTTAGGTCCAACTTCGTAAAAATCTTCCCCTTCCCCAAATGGGCTAACATTACACGCAAATTCCATTAAGGTTTTTGTAATTCACACATAAGCGAAAGGAGCCATCTTTCTTTTCTCTGAACAATACAGGTGCAACCACCAGTGGCCTAGCTGGTTGTATGAAACCCCTTTTAAAGTTTTTGTCAATAAACTTGCGCAATTCCTCCATTTCACGTGGGGTCATCAAGCAAATCTGGGGTTTGGGGAGCTTTTCCCCTGGGATGATCTCGATGCTGCAATCAGTAGCACGGGGGGCGGGGGGCAATTTTTCAGAAGACTTTTCACTGAAAACTTCCTTGAGGTCCCAATATTCCTTAGGGATTTTCTCCTCCCCTTCAATTTTTTTTATTGCGCTGCAGCCGCTAGGTTTGGTTCAGCCTTGGCTATGTGGGAGACCCTCCTCTTCCCCTCTGGGGGTTTTGCAGAATGGATGTGCAACCACCCTTTTCTCCAATTCACATAAGGGTTCCATTTACGTAGCCAGGGTAATCCCAGTATGAGGAGCCGAGCCATCCCTGGGGTAACGATGAAACTCAAAGTTTCTTGGTGATCCCCCATCCACATTTCAACTGGTTCCATTACAAAATGGGCAGCCCCCCCCCCCCCCAGCCACAGACCCGTCCAACTGGCAAAAAGCAATGGCAACTTCCAAAATTCTCAGTCTCAATTCCATTTTCTCCACCGCTCCCGGGCTAATTACACAACATGTGCATCCAGAGTCCAAGAAGGCTAGCATTTTCCCTTGGGCACCAGTAGAGGGCACTTTAAGTTCTACTGGAATGGTCATGGGGCCCGCTCATGGACTTACCAAATGGTCATCATCAGAGTCAGTTTTGCTTTCTCCAGAAAGAAAGGAGTGTTCTTCTTCCCCTTGGCTGGGCGGGAAATCTTCAACAGGTTCCACCCCTTTCATGGCGGTGTCCTTTCGTTTCCCCGGTTGTTTGTCTGGTTTCCTCCCACCCACAACAGTGTGTTTCAGGCCAATTTTTGAGTGGCAGGTTGCTGCACAGTGCCCCTCCTTTCCACAACAGAAACACGCAGTAGACCTGGACTTGCTTGCAGATCAACCCTTTCCTCCTTTCGGAGTGCCTCTTGGGAGGGTGGGAGGGGGACCTTTACTTTTCTGACTATCTTCCTGATATTTATCCCTGGCGAAGTCAATCTCAACATCTGCTGCCAACTCATACCAACGTTGTAGGTTGCGTAGGGCTCCTCTGTTAACACAATTCTGGTATATATCTTTGTTCAAGCCGTCCATAAAACTGTCCATTAAAGCCTCCTCAGACCATCGCCAAATGTATACCGACAGCTCATGAAACTCTTGAATGTAATCAGCTACCGGTCTTCTTTTCTGAGCAAGAGTTTTCATTTTGGTTCTCGCCTTTCGCTCAGCTAGCGGGTCATCAAAGCGTTTCCTCAGGGTGGCCATAAACGCATTGTAATTCCTCAGCAGGGGGAAGTCATCATTATGCAAGGCGACCATCCAAGCTGCCGCCTTATTTTCCAATGCCATAGTCATCACTCTCACCTTGGCTTCCTTGTGGGGGAGATCTTCTCCAAACTGTTGCACGAAATTCCAGACCTGGACCAGGAAAAATCCTAGTTCCTTGGGGTCACCTCCGAATTTCACGCCAAGAGGAGGAACTTTTGCCATTCGGCGTCTGCGGAAGGGGTTCATACGGCCGCTACTGGGGCTCTCCCATCCTGATCAGCTCCACTGTCTGCCCCCAGGGCCCCCCAGGGTGAGACAGGTCCTCCTCACGTTTCTCTTCTTGATCAGGAAAATCAGCTTCCTTCTCAGCCCAGCTCTCATGAAAACGATGCTTCTCCCAGGCCTCATGGAAGAGTTTCATAGCATAGGACATCATGAGATCCTCCTCTTCGGCTTCCTTTCAGGCAGCTGCACGTCGCCGACGTCGGCTGGTGGTAACTCCGGAAGGAATTTCCTCAGGCTCATATTTCTGCCCCACTCCCAACGACCACCTAGGGCGAACAGATCTTTCCTCCAAATCCAGTTCCGCCATATGCTCTGTCTCCAAAGGGCATGAGTCTCCTGCAGCCCCCCCCCCCCATTGCCCTCCTGGTCACTGCCTGGGTTGGACATGTCTTTGGAGGTTTGGTTTTCTTTTCTTTTTTTTAAATTTTTTTTAAACATAAAAGACAACATAAAAAATGCTCATCCATTACATACAGCATGTCATACAGCAACCCAAACATTTGTGCATCCATATTTTCAATTACGTATACAGTCACAAATTTTCCATCCAATATGACTAGATACCTCACTTTCATTGTACATCATATATTCAATTACAGTTAATATTTCTTTCCTTTCAACAAACCTAATTCCCTTGCATTCTTGAGTGTCTGTTTAATAACAATATACCTTTATGTAATCACTTATCTCGTTCTGATTATTTTTACAGTATAAAAGAATTTGCCAACTATTTATGTTCATACATCACTACTTTCAATTATACATAATCCCACTAATCATCCATCAAATATGCTTATGTTCATTGTTATCCTTGTACATCATACATTCAAACAAAAATATTACTCCTTCATTTTTAAACAAAGTATTCCAGATACTCACTTCATAAATATACCAATCTTTCATTACTTCCTTATTGAACTATTTATCAGCAACAAGGTATCTTTATAATGTACATCACTACCTAGAGTTATACATAATATCACCAATCATCTATTAAATGTACACAGATTCATTGTTATCCTTATCCTTCATTTTAAAACAAAGTATTCTAAATTATTCAATTCATATGTATGTCAGTCTTACATTGTATCGTTATTAATCTATTTAACAACATAATTGTATTATCACTTATCTCCTTCAATTAAAATATGAATAAGCCATTTTTTTCATTTCCAGATTTTTTTGTCCAACCACTGATAAAACAAATCCCATATCTTATAAAATTGCTCATCTTCTTGTTCTCTGATTTCAAATGTCCTTACTCATTTCAGCACACTCCATTATCTTTCGAATAACTTCCTCCTGTTTTGGTATTGTTTCATTTTTCCAATTTTTTGCAAATACAATTCTAGCTGCTGTTAAAACATTTATAATCAAATATTTCAAGTCTTTATTGTAAATTTCTGGTATGATTCCCAATAAAAAAATATCTGGTTTAAGGTCTATGCGTTTGTGTATCATTTTGTCCAACCACATGTGAATCTTAGTCCAGTATCTTTTAGCTTCAATACAAGTCCACCACATGTGGTAATAAGAACCTGGTATCTGATGACATTTCCAACATTTTTCCAATTTATTCTTGGACATTCTTGCAATTCTCGTTGGGGGTAGATGCCACCTGTAAAACATCTTATACAAATTTTCTCTATATGCAGTTGACATCGTCATTTTATAATTTTGGGACCACAATTTCTGCCATTTCTCTAAATCAATCCCATGTCCAAAATTTTTCCTCCAAGCTATCATAGTTTCTTTAACTTGTTCCACTTGTAGTTTAACCTCTAATAAATATCCATATAGTTTATTAATTACTTTTTCATCAGTACCTGTTACAATTTTGTCTAATTTAGTCATTTGGAGGTTTGGTTTTCTATTGCACTCCCCTCGGAAGGTGTTACCTCCGGGATGAGCACGAAGAGTGACCTTGCTTAAGGTCAGGCATGCCTCACTCAGTAACCAAGAAAGAAACCTCTCAACTCCAATGTTTGTGGAATTAGAAGTACTTTTACTGGTTATGAATAGATAGCAGCGAAGTAAAGCAAGGTCTGAGGCAGAAAAGTGCGAAATCATACATATCAAATATTTGCCCAGCCCCCTCCCTCCAACAACCCCCACCCCATTGCCCAATCTGCAACCCCCTTAGGTGTCGTGTGGGTTGCATCTCCAAGAAGCATCATCAGGTTGGTATGCAGGACCGTTGGCCTTGACCAGGTCCAAACATCGGCCATCAGCATAGATGATGGTGAGAACAAAACTCCCTGTTTGACAAATCCTCCTGTACTAATTATTCCCATCCCAAATACCATGCCCTCCCCCCCGTTGCCATGACAGCTGAAAGCAAGCAAGCGAAGCAGAGGCTGACACAAACACACATGATTTATTTTCTAGCTTTTATTGTTCTGGCTTTTAACAGGGTACGTCATCTGGGGGGGGTGTTCTACATTCAAATAAATAAACGTTAGCACCTCTTCAAATTCTCCTTAGGAATACAAGATATGCCACTGAGCTGGCCAAATAATTTATTTCCCCTTCAAATGTATCTGCAATAGATCAGATGGGCAGATTGCAAGATGGATGAAATGGGGGGAAAGATTTAAATTGATTTGAAAAGCAATTTCCCTTCTTTTAATGTAGGTTAAAGGCATATAAGGCTCTTGAGCCCAGCCACAGGTCCTATAGGTAGCCTCTGCTTTAGTTGTGATCAAAGGAGCTATGAGGCCTCAAGAGTCATGTAGTTACTTGGGAGTACTTTCCTTTATTATTCTTCACTTATAGACAGAATCTTGCCAGATTAAAGTAACTATTTGCATAACTATAGATACAGTATATCCTGAGAAATCTAGGAAGGAGCTATTTTAATCCTCTTCCTGCCAACCCAACTTTTCAAGCTCCACGGCCGCTTTGCCCTCTGAGTAGTAGCCCCTTCGTCCTGGTAATCCAGATTCTATTCCACACCACAGAAGCCTGTTTCCTAGACCCTCACTTCAGCCCAAAACCATGTTTTGTAGACAAAATAGCATCTGCAATTCAGCACAAGCCACAATAAAGCCATGTGTGCAACTAATGCAAATTACATTCGCCACATAGTTTGAGGGATGATGTCATGACAGGCGGGATGTTATTTGTCCTCCTGGACACCCATGCCTTCACTATGAAACCAAAGCAGGGGTGGGATTCAGCCGGTTCGGACCGGTTCAAGTGAAAGTGGATGCTAATTTTGCATCTGGTTCACCAAACCGGCAATTGGAAGGACTGGCTGGCCCTGTCCACCCCTCCTCTCCCAGGAGTCTCCACGTGGCCCATTCATCATGCCAGGTAAGTGCAGGGCCTATGCGGAGGCTCTAGGAAGGTGAAAAATGGGCCTCCCAGAAGTTCCAGAAGTGCAGAAACAGCCTGGGGAGGGCAAAACCACCCCCCTTTCACGGTGCAGGAGGCTGAGTAGGCCATGCCCCCCATGAGCATGCCCACTCAGCAACCAGGTGTCAGGCCTGCAGCCATTTTTTCTTTTGGATCTTTGGCCTGCCACACTTTTTATTATTCTACTATGCATTTTCTATGGTGGGAAAATGGGAGGGGGGATTGTACAGAGTAGATGATATGTAGCCATAAGAACATTCTTTCTAGAAATCCAAGGTCATCCTTTGTCTTTGCACCTCTGCACCTGACCAGAACTGAATGGGTGGAACTTCCAGCATGGCAGTGGGAGATTGGACCATGTGATGGACTTGTGGGTGTGGGGGCAAGATCTTGAACTTTCAACTGGGTGTGGAAAACTGGGACGCTTTCAGATTCGGGTTTTCCCAGATGTGCCAACATGGCTCTATTAATAAATTGGAACGTTGAGCAATACTTTGCCTTGGACTCTGATTTACTTTTGGATGCTATTTGGAACCCTGACACCGAGCAGAGAACCGGTTGCTAAAACTTTTCAATCCCACCCCTGAACCAAAGATGAAATTTCCAATTTCATATGGCCTTATATTAAACCGGGTTTGTTGGGGGGGGAGAGAGAGAGAAATCCCCTTTTTGCTTTTGTTATAGTTCAGCCTTTAGCCCAGCAGGCATCGGACACGCTTCACCTTTGATGAAATGGTGAAACCTCTCTGTGACATAGGACCTCCTGAGTTCTTTGACACACACAGTATTTATCTTCAAATGATAAATTCTCTAAGGCAAAATGTGCCTTCCTCCCTCTTTTTTACTAAAGGCAGCAATCCAGCACAAATTAAAAACAAGCAAAAAAAAAGTATCAAAAAATTCCTGAGTTAATTTAGCATGGCTCAACATTCACAAAATTAAGTGATGAACTCATTTCTACATCAAGGCCTGTAAAGTAAATTGCTTAGCTAGTCTATGTGAAGCACACACTAATCAGAGACAACTGCATTTTCCATGTCAGGTGAAAAGACTTTCTCCTTTTATATCCTTTTTCATCTATGATTTGCATAATAATTCATATCTCGCCTGTAATAAATATTTATGAAAAATGTTTCTTCTGTTCGTGCATTCCCATGCTTTTCATATGTCTGGCATGCCAAAACACATTCCCAAAACTCTTTGCATAAATGTGGGTGCACGCTGAAGTCCCAAGGAAGAACTTACATTGGCTCGAACCATTTCAACAACCAGGTGGGAAAATAGAACACAAAGTTTTCAGAGAATTTGAGAGTCAACCAGAAAGATAATTGGCACCTTTCTGTGATTTTGTTGCAGAAAATGATAGGCTTAGACTTCTCAGGATACAGGAAAAGTTTATTTGGCAGCCAGGTTCAGAAAGTTAGCACGTAGCTAGCATTGCAAATTCTGAACAATCTTTATTATCGAATCACGCATTCTTATACATTCTCAAAGACAGTGTAACACGGAAACACTTAACTCATTTCTTATTGGTTACCTTGGGGGAAAAGCCTTATAAGGAGATGGGGGTCTTACTTCTCCTTTTGTTACAGGTAAGGGCTACGTGCCATTAACGAACTTTATTTGAACCTTGTGGTTTTGGACTTTTGACATAGGGACGTTGGCTAGAACATCTTGTGGTTGAAGGCTGATGACATTTCCCTGTGCCTTTAAGCAAGTTTCCAACTGTCCCTTTTATGCCACGTCTTCATTCTTATATTTTTAATCCGTATTTTATTCCACTTTATTTTGAGGACATATATACCAAAAAACATTTCAAATTATTAACTACCAAAACCCTAAAGAGGAGCTGATTGAAGGTAGTTAGGCTAGATTTCAGCCTCTTCTCAGAAGTAAACTCTTGGCAATTCTATTCAAAATAACATTTCCAAATTGGAAATTGAATGCTAGCAGAAACTGGCTGTCTGGCTTCCTACAACATGCTAAATTTACATTTCCATCTCTATCTACATACATACAAATACATCATTGTCTTTTAATGACCTCATAATCCCCTTGCGGGGTGGAGTCTGGGCAACTGAAGGGAGCTGAGAGTTTACTGGCCAGATGCCCTTCCTGTAGCCAATGCGGAGTTATATTCAGCAGATATATTCTCATCATGCCCAGAGAGAGAAATATCTGCCTCTACCTAGGATAGAACTCACAGCTTTCTGATTGTGAGGCAAGAGCTCCACCTCTAGGCCAATGCACCACTCATATATACATGCAAATACATCTCAGTGGCTAAAGATGCTGAGCTTGTCAGATGGAAAGCTAATGTCCCAGGTTCAAGACCCAAGCACCGCACAACAGGGTGAGCTCCTGTTACTTGCCCTAGCTCCTTAACTGTTTGAAAGCATGCAAATGTGAGTAGATAAATAGGTACCCATTTCAGTGGGAAGGTAACTGGGTTCCAGGCATCTGAGCGTAGAGTTATGCCAGCCATGGGACTACAGAAGCGTCTTTGGACAATGTTGGCTCCCTCAGCTAGGGAACAGAGATGAGCACTGCCCCCTAGAGTTGGACATGACTAGTTAAGGGAAACCTTTATCTTTTAACCAGATGAAAAACCTCAAGATTCCATCCTCAGTCAGGGACACGCCCCCCATTGTCTCAACATTCCATCTCCCTAACAATGGACTTGCCCAGCTCTGCTGTCCCTCCTGAAAGGCCCCTTTAACCTCCTAATAGAACTAAGCTCAGGTATGCAGACACAAGGTCCTGCCTCGTTTCCCCAAACTACTTAGCAATGGCAATTCTGCTCCCAATTGTGGATGTAAATCGAGGACGAGATGTCATATTAGCACATCTGGGAAAACCTGAATCTGAAAAATTCTAAGCTTTCCCCACCCAAATGAAAGTCCAAGTCCCTGCCCAGCACCCACATGTCCATCACATGGTCCAATCAGGCACTGGCCCAATTGGAGATGCATCCCAGTCACGCCACTCCAGGTGCAGGGCAAGTTGTCCTTGACTCTCTGAGAAAGGAATGTTGTTATGACTATATAGTAAGGTGACCAGATTTTAACACTGGTAAAGCGGGACACCATTGACCGGGGGGGGGGGGGGTTCTTCATTAAAAATTTGGTCTATATCCTTGCATCCCTAACCCTTTAGGGAAAAACCTGACAGCTTTAAGACTTGTGGACTTCAACTCCCAGAATTCATCCTCCAGTCTTGTTGCGGCGACATCATCTACGTGGATCTGCTCCATTTTCAGTTTATTAAAAATCAGGATTGTCCCGCCAAAAGCGGGACGTCTGGTCATCTTACTATATAGCTTCCATGCTCCATATAATCCCCTCTCCCAATTTCCCACAGCATTAAATGTAGCAGGCCTGAAGGCCCAATGCAAAAAATGACTTCCACTACCCATATAAACAATGTGTGGAATATATACCTAAAAGGGAAAGGCTTTAGTTGTATGGCTGTCGTCTTGATTTTTTTGACACCCACACATCTTGGACACAGAAATTGTGTTTTGATCATCTGCCTTAACTCAGGCAACAAACCCATTTATTAAAGAAGAGAAACCCCCAATAAACCAATAATAAACAACAACATTAAGACACCCTTGGAGGCAAGGCTTAAAACGATATGTAGAACAAAATTGTAATATTGCAAGGTCTAAAGTAAGCTCCTATATAAACTGTATCCCTGCTGGAAAACTCAATTATTTTAAAGATTTTCCTAAAAGTCTTGGGGAGATGCAGCATATAACCATTATACCATCGCACCATACTGATGGAGCACAACTTGATTCTGTAGCTGGAACTTTCGTAATTAGGTAATAAATCTTGCGTGGCAGAGGAAAGACTTTACACAGTTGTGTGTGCACATCACATAACTGG
Organism: Natrix natrix natrix; assembly: GCA_029891615.1. NCBI lineage: Eukaryota > Metazoa > Chordata > Lepidosauria > Squamata > Natricidae > Natrix > Natrix natrix. Next base: position 466,994 of record JAKRSK010008698.1, read on the forward strand.
TGAGCCATTACATTCTCAACATTGTAATTCATCTGTCAGCAGAATATGAGATTTTGCAACAGTCCACATTCCAGGGTCCTAACAGCAGCTTTTTCAGAAATGCCCGTTTCACCGCAGAGGTCTTTTCCACCGCAGAGGTCTTTTCCAAAAGACCATCGCAGAGGTCTTTTCCACCGCAGAGGTCTTTTCCAAGTTTGCAACTTTCCCCCTCTTTGTAGAGAAGATCTTAGGTAATTAATGCAATAATTACATTGTCTGCTGGCGTTCCCACCTTGCCGTGGATGTAATTGTTTACTTGGGGTGTGCTAATCGTTTATTGACTTTGCACAACTTCTGCACTGGGGGTTAAACACATTGTGCAAAGGAAAGGATGCACAAAATTAACTTTTGCAGCTGGGGAAATGGCACGTTTATTCTTTCAGCATTTTGAACCTCGGTTAACAGCTTTCTCCAGCATTTTTTTCCCCCTTATCACGAGGAAAATGAATTGGAACCTGGCCAAGGGAAAAGCAATTAGGTCACATCATTTCAGGGTCGTTTTGTCTTATCTTGTCATTTAGGGCTTCTCCTCAGCTTCAAGGAAGATCTTCGCAACGTGTGTTGGTGGGGATCATGCACTGGGTCACTGCAGCTATCATCAGTATTGATTCCAGTGTTATTGGACAACTTCCGAAGCTATTGTCTTGTCTCTCTTCTTAATGTTTCCTCTAACCTACCACGTTTCCCCGAAAACAGGGTCTTATTTTCTTTTGACCCCCGAAATAAGCACTTGGCCTTATTTTCAGGGAGGTCTTATTGTTTTTGAGGTGCAAGAGGCAGTGAGCATGGTCACCTCATGGCTGCTGCTGTGTTGCAATATTTTCAGGGAGGCTTTATTTTAGGGAGAGGGCTTATTTTAGCACATGTGCTCAAAAGCCCAATTGGGCTTATTATCCAAGGAGGTCTTATTTTCAGGGAAACAGGGTAAATATGAGCCAGCAGTGTACAGCAGCAGCCAAAAAAGCCAATGCAATCCTAAATTGCATTAAGGAGAGGGATACAATCAAGATCAACTGAGGTACCAATACCACTCTATAAAGCCTTAGTAAGATCACACATAGGTTACTGCAACCAGTTTTGGTCGCCACACTATAAAAAAAGATGTCGAGACTCTAGAAAGAGGGCAGAGAAGAGCAACCAAGATGATTAGGGGACTGGAGACTAAAACATATGAAGAACGGTTGCAGGAACTGGGCATGGCTAGTCTAGTGAAGAGAAGGACCAGGGGGGAAATGAGAGCAGTCCTCCAATATTTGAGGGGCTGATCAGTTGATTTTCTGTTTTGGTCAACCTAGTGGGCTGGCAATGCCAAACATACACATATCTAGTGTGTGCCCTTCTTTCCTGAAATGGAGAAAATGGTGAAATTGGTATGTATTTATCTGTGATCACTTCAATTAATGGCAGGGAATAGAGCTCTTACCCTAGTTTGGCCTAAACCGAAGTCAAAGCTATTTCGTTTTATCATTTGACTCATGAAAGTAATTTGGAGTTGAGTGGTGTGATGATGATATCGATGCAGTGGTGGTTGGCTCCCGGTTCGGGCCGGATCAGGCGATGAGGTGGTAGTGGTGGCGGCAGGAGGCTCTACCCACCTGCCTGGAAGCTTCTGCGCATGAGCGAGCCGGTAGTAAACAAAATTGAAACCCACCACTGTATTGATGATCATCATCTTCATCTTCACCACCACCATCTGTCAGCCCTCAGGCTGCCATCCAGGGGGACCCTGTCCATCACCATGCCCACCATGCAACTCTTCTACTTGGGTGCAACTGCCTCCTCTGATGTAACTCTTTGCTCGATGCGGCTAACCAGGAGAGAAACTATGATGACACTGAGTGGGGGTGTGGCTGGAGGTGTGGGCCATGGTGATTGGTGATGGTGGGTGGGTGTCATCTGGGTGGAGTTGTGGGTGGAGCTGGGTGGGGTAATGGTATATACCGTATTTTTCGCTCTATAAGACGCTCCGGAATATAAGACGCACCCAATTTTAAAGGAGGAAAATCTAGAAAAAAAAGATTCTGAACCAAATACTGTAGTAAAATATTTTATATCAACTATATAAAGTTAACAGCAGTTTAAGAACAATTTTATGTCAACCATGTAACATATTAAGAACTATCTTTACTCTCATTAACAGTCAGTAAAGTCAGTAAACAGTGAAAGTAACAAAAATAAGGCTGTAATGTTTTTATTGGAACCCCATATTACCAATATGTTCTTCATTTCCCTTCCCCCCTTATATTTCATCTGGTGCTCTCTTATCCAGCCATATTTCATCTAGTGGTCTCATAACCCCCTCATATGCATCTGGTTTGAGTGAATGCTGCTGGAAAGGAGATTGTAAAAAGGAGATTGTGGTGAAACTCACTTAACGACGCTCTTGCTTAGCAACCAAAATTTTGGGCTCAATTGTGGTCATAAGTTTTCTTTCTTTGTTTGTTTCTTTCATCTCTCTCTCCCACTTTCTTTTTTTCTTTTCTTTTTTCATTTTTTCTGCCTTTCTTTCTCTTTCTCTCTCTTTCTGTTTCTCTGTGTGTCTGTCTGTCTGTCTGTCTCTCTCTGTCTAGCTCTTTGTCTCTCTCTCCCTTCCCCCCTCTGTCTCTCTCTGTCATTCTTTCTGTGTGTCTGTCTGTCTGTCTCTGTATCTCTGTCTCTCTCTCTCCTCCCTCCTCCATCTGTCACTCTGTATGTGTGTGTCTGTCTGTCTCTCACTCTCTCTCCCTCCCTCCCTCTCTCTCTATCTCTCTGTGTTTCTCTCTCTGCCCTTCCTCTCTGTCTGTCACTCTGTGTGTATATGTGTGTGTGTGTGTGTCTGTCTGTCTGTCACTCACTCAATCACTCACTCTGTGTGTGTGTGTGTCTCTGTGTGTGTGTGTGTGTGTCTGTCTGTCTGTCCCTCTCTCCGTCCCAACTGGAGAACAACCTTTTCTGTCCCCTTACCAGCCCATCCGGGAAGATGAGGAACGCGAGGGGGATCCCTCCCCCCCCGCGGATGGGCTCCGAAGATCGCCTGCTTAAAGATCGCCTGCGAGGGGGATCCCTCCCCCCCCAGCGGAGTCTCGTCCTTTTTAAGCAGGCAGCTATCAGAGAGAAGAAGGCGCGCTGCTTAAAGATCACCTGCTTAAAGATTGCCTGCGAGGGGGATCCCCCCCCCCAGCGGAGCCTCGTCCTTTTTAAGCAGGCAGCGATCAGAGAGAAGAAGGTCGCGCTGCTTAAAGATCGCCTGCTTAAAAGGACGAGGCTCGCTGGGGGGGATCCCTCCCCCTCGCGGAGCCTCGTCCTTTTTAAGCAGGCAGCGATCTTAGAGAGGAAGGCGCGCTGCTTCTCATGATCGCTGCCTGCTTAAAAAGGACGAGGCTCTGCTGGGGGGGAGCGATCCCCCTCGCAGGCGATCTTTAAGCAGGCGATCTTTAAGCAGCGCACCTTCTTCTCTGATCGCTGCCTGCTTAAAAAGGACGAGGCTCCGCTGGGGGGGAGGGATCCCCCTCGCAGGCGATCTTTAAGCAGGCGATCTTTAAGCAGGCGATCTTTAAGCAGCGCGCCTTCTTCTCTCTGATCGCTGCCTGCTTAAAAAGGACGAGGCTCCGCTGGGGGGGGAGGGATCCCCCTCGCAGGCGATCTTTAAGCAGGCGATCTTTAAGCAGCGCGCCTTCTTCTCTCTGATCGCTGCCTGCTTAAAAAGGACGAGGCTCCGCTGGGGGGGGAGGGATCCCCCTCGCAGGCGGCGATCTTTAAGCAGGCGATCTTTAAGCAGCGTGCCTTCTTCTCTCTGATCGCTGCCTGCTTAAAAAGAAGGACGAGGCTCCGCTGCTTCGGAGCGCGTTGCTTCAGGGTGCCCTGACCGCCAGTTCCTACATGCACAGCCCGTTCCCCCCCAAAAAAAGACCGTTTTCTTTTTAAAAAACGCCTCTGCAGACGATCGTGAAAACCTGCGAGGTTGCTTTCAGAGGGGAAAGATGGGCAGCTGTGCAAAGCCTTGTTTTAAAGCTGCAGGCTCCAAGGCTGCCCCCTCCCAAAGCAACATCGCAGGTTTTCAAGATAGTTCGGACAGGTGTTTTTTTAAAAAGAAAACCCTGAAAAAGCCGCAAGACCTGGAGAGAGATCCGGCCAGCCCGAGAAGACATTTCTCAGAAGAGATCTTGCCATTTTTTTCATCGGGGCATGCTGCAAGGGGGGGGAAGTGAAGACCTTTTCCAGCTGGCGCAAAGGACTTCCCCGACTTGCTTTAGTGAGTACGGGCCCGCCCCGATGCAAAAAAACGCCAAGGACTTGCGAGTGAGTGACAGGGGCGGGGCTTCCGCGTTCATTGACCAACCAGCAGAAACCCACCACTGCCCAGGTGGCTACATTCGGCCTATAAGACGCACCCAGATTTTCACCCTCTTTTTTGGAGTAAAAAAGTGCGTCTTATAGGGCGAAAAATACAGTATATATATGGGTGATGGTGTTAACTTGGTTAGAACTGACTTGGATTTGATTACCTTTGTATCATTGTCGTTTAGTGCTGGTTATCACGTTGTTTGTTGGATAGAGATAAAAGTTTTTCACCAAACAAACTGAATCTCTGTTTGTATGCAACCTGAACGCCGGAAAGTGATACCATCATCATCAACAACAACATTCTGAAACCAAAAGAGTGAAGGAATTGCAAAATCCATGGGCAGCATTGGCTTTAAACTTGCCATCAGTGCTTTACAAAATTTCATAAACAACAACAAACAACAACATAATATACTACTATAATTTTCCCGGCTGTTCTTGAATGCCACAGTGACTCTCTTTGAAAAGATTTAAAACTCTAGGAAATACAAGTAGTTGCTACCTCTCTTCCCCCCCCCTTTTTTTTTCTTAAGGTCACAATGTCTGCTTACTTGCACATGTGATCCTTAGGCTGAACAGTGCATGGAGAAGGCCCAGCTGAGCTTCTAGCTGTATGTCATTTCTAATGCTGAGAGCAGCCATAAGAGTTGGCATCCCAGCTCTAGGCTGAAAGAGAGGCTTGCATGAACAATGAGATATCATGGCTCGTGGTTTTTACCTGGAATATGTTTCAAGAAGAAACCTTTGTGTTTGAGAGCAGAAAGGAATACAGCAAAACTAGACCAGACTCTTAAGGCCGACGTAGAGTTGCCCATGGGCATTGCTGCATAGCTACACTGAGATTGATAGGGTTGATGGGTAAGAGGAAGTTGCAGAGTTGTTCAGATGCGGCTGACACAAACACCTCCCAAATCCCAACTGCACATTGTGCGGTGGTGTGCACCCTGCATGTTGATTGGTTGATCCGACTTCCTCTTCTGTGCTTTGATCTTTGAGTGCCTCCTAGCCATAATGTTAAGAGTTGATGACATATAAAAAGTATGGCACAGAATAGAATAACAGAGTTGGAAGGGACCTTGGAGGTCTTCTAGTCCAACCCCCTGCCCAGACAGCAAACCCTCTATCATTTCAGACAAATGGTTATTCAACATCTTCTTAAAAACTTCCAGTGTTGGAGCATTGACAAATTCTGAAGGTAAGCTATTCCACTAGTTAATTGTCCTCGCTGTTAATAAGTTTCTTCTTAATTAAGGTTCTACATTTAGGCAACAAAAACGGAATGCACAGGTACAGTATAGGTGGTACCGTGCTCAATAGTAGTAACTGTGAGAGGGATCTTGGAGTTCTAGTGGACAACCATTTAAATATGAGCCAGCAGTGTGCAGCAGCTGCCAAAAAAGCCAACACAGTTCTAGGCTGCATCAACAGAGGGATAGAATCAAGATCACGTGAAGTGTTAATACCACTTTATAAGGCCTTGGTGAGGCCACAGTTGGAATCCTGCATTCAGTTTTGGTCGCCACAATGTAAAAAAGATGTGGAGACTCTAGAAAGAGTGCAGAGAAGAGCAACAAAGAGGATTAGGGGACTGGAGACTAAAACATATGAAGAACGGTTGCAGGAACTGGGTATGTCTAGCTTAAGAGAAAGAAGGACTAGGGGAGACATGATGGCAGTGTTCCAATATCTCAGGGGTTGCCACAAAGAAGAGGGAGTCAAGCTATTCTCCAAGGCACCTGAGGACAGAAGCAATGGGTGGAAACTAATCAAGGAGAGAAGCAACTTAGAACTGAGGAGAAATTTCTTGTTAGAACAATTAATCAGTGGAACAGCTTGCCTCCAGAAGTTGTGAATGCCCCAACACTGGAAGTCTTTAAGAAGATGTTGGATAGCCATTTGTCTGGAATGGTATAGGGTTTCCTGCCTAGGCAGGGGGTTGGACTAGAAGTCCTCCAAGGTCCCTTCCAACTCTACTATTGTATTGTATTGTATTGTATTGTATTGTATTGTATTGTATTGTATTGTATTGTATTGTATTGTATTGTATTGTATTGTATTAATTCCAGGCTGCTTCTCTCCTTGATTCGTTTCCATTCATTGTTTCTTGTCCTGTCCTCTGGTGCTTTGAAAAATAAATTGAACCCCTCCTTTTTGTGGCAGCCTCTCAAATACTGGAATCCTGCTATCCTGTCATTCCTAGTCCTCCTTTTTTCTAGACCAGCTAAACCCAAATCCTGCAACTGGTCTTCATATATTTTTAGTCTCCAGACCTTTAATCATCTTCGTTGCTCTTCTTTGCAGTTTTCAACATCGTTTTTATAATGTGGTGACCAAAACTGGATGCAGTATCCCAGGTGTGACCTTCCCAAGGCATATTTGCATGTGTTGAAAATGGAGATACCGTATTGAGGGTTGAAAATCTAAGGATCCACTTTATTCAAATTGATTCTCTCTTCCTGGCCAATTCAACTAGGAAGGACCCGCTAAGGTCCAATCTCAAAATGAAGAGAGGCATAGATCCAAAAATGAGTCTTTTTAAATGGTTGTTCTTCACTGAAATATGCTGTCCCTGGAGATACATTTGGGGTACTCATTCCTGGGTTAGGGTTAGGGTTAGGGTTAGCTTAGCTTCCTTTTTATCTTCCTTTTTGAAATCACTATTATAATTGTTTGGTTATTTTTCTGTGATATTCTTCTGTTATGGTGTTATCCATTCAGTCATGTCTGACTCTTGGCGATTCTATGGGCCATACATTTCCACGGCTTCTGATCTTTTGTTGTTGTTTTATTGTTGTTGTTGCTCTTCTATACAAACCCCAAAGTTCTTACAGTAGACTATGAATTCAGCCTATGCATTTTGTTAAATACAGATTGATTGATTGATTGATTGGTTTGTTTGTTTTTATTTATTAAACTTATATCTTGACATCCGGTGACTCCAGGTGGCTTACAATATGGTAAAAATAGAGACGAACACAATTATAAATATAAAAATAGGTTACATTTGAAAAAGATTAAATATACAGACACATACTATGTACTTAGCAATAATTACGAAACACAGATCATGATTTTGCATGTGTGCTCTTAGCATTAAAGTGCACTGAGCAACTTTTAGAAGCCCCCCCCCACAAAAAAAAACCCTTTAATTTGAATTACTTTTTAGATTAAAACTAGTACGTTCTGTGACTTTATAATCTGCCTAAGACACCGTTCTTCATGGATGGAAGTATGGAATCATCATTATGATTAAGTTTTATGTCTTTTTATTGTAAAAAGTACAAGTTCTTAAGATTCATCTATCAAAGTTTTATTTCGAAAGAAAGTTTGCCCATTTTGGGGGGGATTTTAAAAATGCAACTAAGAATAAATTTATATTGACAACTCTCCCAACAGCTACGATCCCTAGGGATTATGGAGACAGCTTTTCATTTCTCCCAGCTTCTGTAAGCCACGTGAGATCCAGACTCACTGAGAACTCTGGGTGTTTGTGAATTTATTCATCCGTGAATGAAACAGCAGGAGCAACAGAGAGAAAGAAAGAAAGCGAGACAAAACGCAATCTTCTAAGATTCACTCCAAGATGACTTCAAGCCAGAATTTAATGTGAAGTAATTAGCAAAACACAATGAACAAAGTGTACTTTTGTGCTCTAATTCTTAAAACTCAGATCTTCTCGTTGAGAATTAATTAGACAGAAACAAATATAATAGTTATGTCCTAAAATTGGGAAGGTTGACTGAAGAATCCTTTTCTATGTGTCTATGGGTAGAACCAGTAGTAACAAAATGGGCAACCCACCACTAGTCTACATCCATGCATGTATATGCATATACATGTACATGCACATGGGTATCACACACACACACACACACACACATATACAGTAATATATATATATATATATATATATATATATATATATATATATATATATATATATATATATATATATATATATATATATATATATATTTGTTTTCGTAGATTTTCACAGGTGTAGGTATGCTGGTTTTGTTGTATTCGGGTCTTTTCCCGTGTAAGATTTTAAAAAGATCAAAATACAACAAAACCAGCATATATATACATACACATACATACACACACACACACACACACACACACACATACTGTATATATATTTGTGTGTGTGTGTGATACCCATGTGCATGTACATGTATATGCATATACATGCATGGATGTAATTAGTGGTGGGTTGCCCATTTTGTTACTACTGGTTCTACCCATAGACACATAGAAAAGGATTCTTCAGTCAACCTTCCCAATTTTAGGACATAACTATTATATTTGTTTATATAATAGTTTGTGTGTGTGTTTGTGTGTTGCATTTGTGCACAAATGCAACACAAATGTAACAAAGGCAGCATTAAAAAATGGCTTTCTGCCTGGATGGCTCCTAGGGTAAGCCAAAAGACAGAAAAAGGGAAGCAGTATGCTCCCTCCCATATTTGGGCATACCAGGGGTTGTGACACAATACATACATACATACATACATACATACATACATACATACATACATACATACATACATACATGGGACTCGGTGGCTCAATGGCTAAGACGCTGAGCTTGTCGATCAGAAAAGTCAGCAGTTAGGCAGTTCAAATCCCTAGTGCTGCATAACGGATTGAGCTCCCATTTACTTGTTCCAGATTCTGCCAACCTAGCAGTTCAAAAGCGTGTAAAAATGCAAGTAGAAACATAGGGACCACCTGTGGTGGGAAGGTAACAGCGTCCCATGCACTTTTGGCATTTAGTCATGCCGGTCACATGACCACAGAGAAGTCTTTGGACAGCACTGGCTCTTCGGCTTTGAAACAGAGATGAGCACCGCCCCCTAGAGTCTGGAACAACTAGCACATATGTGTGAGAGGAACCTTTAGCTTTATATGCACATACACAGTTGAAAGGGGATGCTATATGGATGTTATATGGAACAAACCTGCCTGAATCTAGATGTTCTGCTTCAGATACCATGAAGCCTCTTCCCAGACGGTAACAAGGACAACTGGTCATGGAGAGAGTGTGTGTAGCATAAAAAATAAAGTTCTCAATTAATTGCTAAGTTTCTAACGGCAGTATGAAATACAGAGGTAGTAATATTTTAAAATAAGCAATACTAACAATCATTAACTGATTAATGCATAGTGTTAAGCATATAATAGGAGATGTTTGCTTTTGAAGAGCTTTTGTTGCGCTCTGAAGTTGGTTATTTTCTTGCAAACATTTCATTACCCTAATAAAAACACCACGATGATGTTACCTAGTTCAGGTAAAGAAACGCCTGCAAGAAAACAACCAAACTCCCAGAGCACCAGGGACCCTTCAGTTCAACCCTGAACAACAAATATTCCCCTTTATCTATATGTGTTTTTGCTTTGTGCAATGCAGTAGCCCATCACAAGAAGAAATAAAATGGATTACAATATACATATATACACATACATACATACATATATACACATGCATACATACATACATACATATATACATACATATATATGTTTTCGTAGATTTTCATGGGTGTAGATATGCTGGTTTTGTTGTATTCGGGTCTTTTCCCGTGTAAGATCTTACACGGGAAAAGACCCGAATACAACAAAACCAGCATGTGTGTGTGTGTGTGTGTGTGTGTGTATGTGTGTGTGCACGTGTGTGTGCGTGCATTGCATTTGTGCACAAAGGCAACATTAAAAAATGGCTTTCTGCCTGGATGGCTCCTAGGGTGAGCCGAAAGACGGAAAAGGAAGCAGTATGCTCCCTCCCATATTTGGGCATACCAGGGGTTGTGACACAATACATACATACATACATACATGCACACACACACACACACACACACACACACACACACACACATATATATATATGAATGGGACTCGGTGGCTCAATGGCTAAGACGCTGAGCTTGTCGATCAGAAAAGTCAGCAATTAGGCAGTTCAAATCCCTAGTGCTGCATAACGGATTGAGCTCCCATTTACTTGTTCCAGATTCTGCCAACCTAGCAGTTCAAAAGCATGTAAAAATGCAAGTAGAAACATAGGGACCACCTGTGGTGGGAAGGTAACAGCATCCCATGCACTTTTGGCATTTTGTGTGTGTGTGTGTGTGTGTGTGTGTGTGTGTGTGTGTGTGTAAATCATACTGGATGAAATTATGCATTACACTAAACCGAAAAAGAAGCCAGCCGTTGATCAGCAAGAGGCTATGGGTTAGCTTGAGAAATGCTTCCTACGAACTTACATGAACATTTTTAAAATCAAAGCATTGCCCTCCTCCCCTTAAACCTATCCATTCCCCCCCACCTCCCATGTGAAGATGCATATAGATTTTTCATCCAATAATTAGTTGTTTAATCAACCTACTCAATTTAATGCATGGTTACTCAAAAGTCAGCAGCACTGATGTCTTTTGTTCCCAAACAATTTTGCATATGACAGCAACAGCATTTGTAGTTATCTATTTCTTCATTCCTCCATTGACTGAACAATCTGTTTTTCTGTCATTGCATAAGAGATAGATAGATAGAGAGAGAGAGAGAGAGAGAGAGAGAGAGAGAGAGGAAGGGAGGGAGGGAGGGCGAGGGGGACTGTCTAATTAAATACATTTATTTGGAGAGGGGTAGCTGCTCAATTTATCTAATTAATTTTCACAAGTGAATTTGGATCATGGATGAAGTAGCTAAAGCCACTCAAATGTTGACAGACTAAGTCAACATTTAAGTTGTGCATCCTCTGAAGGACCATTGTTTCTTAATGTTGGGTGCAAACATTCTCAACTTTCCTCAAGCTTTCCATGGATTTTGCAGTGAAAAGGCTTGTCAGTTCTTTTTTTCCCCCCAAGTCTTCTCCACGCAGCCTATTGAAAGAGTCTCATGCAAAACAAAAAGTGTGCGTGTGGAAGGGGGGGGGAATAAAAAGTATAAAATTCCAGGAGAGCATTTAAGTAAAATTTCTGTTCTTGGCTCTTTCTGTGAGCCACCCAGAATCGTTTCATATAAAATAGCAGTAACAGTCACACTTAGACTTATATGCCGCTTCACAGTGCTTTTACAGCCGTCTCTAAGCAGTTTACAGACTCAGCATATTTGCCCCCAACAATCTGGGTTTTCATTTTACCCACCTTGGAAGGATGGAAGGCTGAGTCAACCTTGAGCCAGTGAGACTCAAACTGCCAAATTTCAGGCAACCGGCAGTCAGCAGAAGTAGCCTGCAGTACTGCATTCTAATCACTGCACCACCAAATGGGCACCCAAGGGGGAAGAAGTGGAGGTCATCTTGAGGAGGTGTGGGAGGCCTTGAGAAGTCTAGGAGGGGAGGCCTAGGGTCTGTGCTGGGCCTCCAAAGGCCTCCCCCACCCAAGTCACCCCATGCTTTGGTTAATCATTCATTGGGGAGACTACGTACGGGGGAATCGTTAGGTAAAACGTTCACCTAACAACTATCGCAATGGTGGGATTCAAATAATTTAACAACCGGTTCTCTGCCCTAATGACCAGCTAGTTGGGCATGGCTCAGTGGTCATGTGACTGGGTGGGCGTGGCCAACTCAACGTCACTCACATCAATGGGTGCTTCGCCTTAGTTGTTACAATGTAATAAGGGTTAACCAGAGAGGCAGTTTCTTGTAAACAGGGCAATAAAGATTAGGCTACAAACAACACTAGAGTGTTTCCTTCCTGCCTTCCTTACAGGATTAGCCCTGTAAAGTGGAAAAAACAAAACAAGATTTCATCCAACAACCGGTTCTCTGAACTGCTTAGAAAGTTAACAACCAGTTCTCCCGAATAGGTGCGAACTGGCTGAATCCCACCGCTGAACTATCTCCATATGTAACCTCAATGGGCACTTGCGGGCTACCTGTAAATGTAGTCCTTGACTTATAGTCATTCGTTTAGTGATTGTTTGAAGTTATAACGGCCCTGAAAAAAGGTACTTATGATTGGTCCTCACACCTACAACCATCACAGTATCCATACATACGGTCATGTGATTAAAATTGAGCACTCGGCAACTGACATATATTTACAATGGTTGCAGTGTCCTGGGGTCCTCTGATTGTTTTTTTGCGACCTTCTCTGTGGGCTTGAGGGAAGCCAGATTTGCTTAACAATGAATGATTCACTTAACAACTGCAGTGATTCACTTAACAATTGTGGCAAAAAGGTCATAAAATCAAATAAGATCACTTAATAACCGCCTTTTGTAGCAACAGAAATTCTGGTCCCAATGGTGGTCGTACGTCAAGTGTCAGGATTCCGATGGGAGCCTAATTAAATCATGAACCTCGAGCCAAGCTTCAAAAGAAATCCAGTTATTTATTAGGAACAACATATTGGCATATTGCCAAGTGAAGCCAGCTCTGACCGCACATAATTTATGGCCCAACTACGACCCTGTTTCCCCCCTCCTCCAGGGGTGTGTCATAAATCACATTCTCCAACAGAGCACTTTTGCAGGCTGTAGAGATCATGCCCCTCCAGCTGTTGCTGGTAACCTGGAATACAGCCTTGAGAAAGATTCGAGAGCAGGCCAGGGATGCTTTACGAGTTGACATCAAGGACCACTTGTATATTGTAGACGACGGACATAAAATGTAATTATGTGCAAATGTCCCAGGCTGCGTAGAGCTTTTTGAACCCGTTATAATTCCGCATGAACTTCCAGTATAACTGGACACCTTTAGCAAACTCAGTTGTTACCAAAATCATTTTTTTTAAAAAAATGATTATTTGGCCATTGGGCACCTTATGGGACCGACAGAAGGTACCAATTAGTGATTGTGAGAGTCTATTAAAGAAAGAGTTTTCGTTTTTCAGAAATTAAAGCACAAGTAATGAAGATCCGATGGCTAATTTCAGCATCAATTAAGAGCTACTTATTTTTCCTTACTGCTCAGTTAAACTGTCAAATTTAATAGGTTATACATATTTTTTTTCTTCCCTTCTCCTTTTTGCAGTGGGGGCCACAGATTAGAAATGGGCAGCCTGATTCCTTCCAGATGTTTCAGATAACCATTCCTGTTATTCCTAATGATAAGCCCCGTTGTTTAATATCCAGGGTCTCTGGGAGTCATAATCCAAAATTTCTAAAGGATATCCGGCTGCTTTCCTCAACTTAATTAGGACATTTCGCATGTCTAATTTTAGTCTATGTTTGTTTATAAATTAGGGTTTTGGATATTATCCCATTCCATTATGTTTATGTGTGAATTTTTGTTTTTAATCTGTTGGAGCTACCCATTTGTGCTTGCTTGTAGCTTTACTCAATGGATGTGATTTTTGGTTATCAATCAATTTGGTTATTATTTTTGGCTTCAAAATTGACAGCAATGGATTTGCTGCCCTGTTGCTGGGTGGGCGTGGCCATGTTGGGTGTGGCCTAGTGAGCCTCCTGCCCACAGTGGGCGGGGGGCATTTTTCACCCTTCCCAGGCTCCGGAGGCTTTCCTCAAGCCTTTGGGAGGGCGAAAACTGCTTCTCCTCAGCTCCGGAGGCCCTCTGGAGATCAGAAAAGCCCATTTCTGAATTTCCAGAACCTCCGGTAGGACTGTTTCCCCCTCTCCATGAACGTCTGCATGGCCCTGCATTTACCTAGCATGAAGAACGGGCTGCTTGGAGACTCCTGGACGGGGCGGGGTGTTGCAGGAGGGGGAGGGAAGGGTAGTCGTGGCCAGCCAAGGGTGGAATTTGGGGGTTTGTCAAACTGGGCAGAATGCTAGCTAGAGGATCGCCTGAATCTGTGTGAACCCCTAGCAGCCCATCCCTGTGTCAGCTCCAGCAAGCCCAGAGACCTGGAACTGCCATTTGGGGGGTTGGAAGTGGGCCAGCTGCCAAGATTCATGCTTACCAGATGGAGATCTCCCTCCTCCACAAGCAGTCCAGCTGAGAACTCTACGTAGCACTTCTTGACTGCCTGCCAGGAGGTTTCCACTGAGAACATTCCAGAACTGATTACTGACTGAGAACAATCCATGATTGATTGCTGGGTGGTTTTCACTCTTGGTTAAGAGATGATGGGTGTGCGCGCACGGAGGGGTGGGATTCCATCCCCAACATCCAGTCAGAGCTAAAGAAGCTTCTTGGTTGAGAAGCGAAACGTCTTCAAAAGAAAAAAACAAGTCCAACTGCCTCCTGAAAAAAGCACCTTTGGGACAACCATGACCTGAACCTCTACGGCATGGGTCCTCAAACTATGAGCTGCGGTCCTCAGGTGGCTGCTGAAGTCATTGATCCGGCCCCCGCAGGACCACAAGGCTGCCCCGCCCACATTGGCCCACCCACCCTTCAGCTGTGTGCAGGACTTACCTTCGCGCACCCTGCAGGCTGGAATGGAAAGGTAAGGCCAACAATTTTGGCCTGCAGAGACATTCTGGAGGTGGGGAAGGTGGAAAACGGGGTGCACAGAAGCCGCAGGAGGTCAACAAATGGGCAACAGTGATCCGTTTTTACCCCCCACCCCCACCCCAAATGGGCCATTTTCGCCTGTTTTTTGCCTTCAAAATGCTTCTGGAGGTGTGGAAGGTGAAAAATGAGGCACACAGACACCCCAGGAGGCCACAAAATGGGCTGTTTTCACCCAGTTTTTTGCCTGCAGAATGCTTCTGGAGGTAGTGGAGGTGAAAGAGAGAGAGAGAGAGAGAGAGAGAGAGAGAGAGACAGAGACAGAGACAGAGAGAATGAGAGAGAGAGAGAGAGACAGAGAGAGAGAGACAGAGAGAGAGAGAGACAGAGAGAGAGACAGAGACAGAGAGAATGAGAGAGAGAGAGACAGAGACAGAGACAGAGACAGACAGAGACAGAGAGAATGAGAGAGAGAGAGAGAGAGAGAGAGAGAGAGAGAGAGAGAGAGAGAGAGACTTGTGAATTGTAAGCTCCTTTGGGCTGAGAAGAATTGCTGCAAAACTAAGAGTCCTAAACAACTAAAAAAATGATCTAGTAAAAAGAAAAGTCAACCAAAAGAGCAACATGCAAACAAAAGCAAATAAAACACCCCCAGGAGCAAAACAAATCAAAGTTTAATTTGAGTGCATTGTTTAATGGACTGTTAAACTGGCCACGTCCACCTAGTCACATGACCTAGCCACGCCCACCATCATATGACCTATCCAACCAGTCTGGGGTGCCAACAGTCTGAGGGACCTTGAATTGGCCCCATTTAAAAAGTTTGCTCTAAAACTCTCTGCATTTGAATTTGATCCACATTTTTTTTCAGATAAAGAAATAAGAAAATAAGCAAGAAGAATCCTTGGTGAAATTTGACCCGTTTGAATGGAGGCAAAAGAGCACCAGGCTGACAGCAGCTGAGAATTGTTCTTACAATAAAGAGATATGAAAGACCACAAAACAGAGGTTTGCATTTCCTGCAGCTTAGGACTCAGACAATGTTTTTGTTCATTCCTGAATTGTACCTTTAGAGAAAAAGATAGCTTTGAGTTAGCTGATGTCACCAGTATCGATCTTTGTGAACTAAAATTAATGACAGGGATCCTTTTTTTATTGCTTCGGGGTCAACTGGCTTAAAGAATGCAGCCCACTTGTGATTCTTCCTACATTTATTGTGTTACAGCAAAACAATTATACAAACTCTTGCATCCGTTTTTCTCTTCCAGGCATGAAAGTGCCTCCTGGATGGTTAGAAATCGAAGAAGAATATAGTTCGGGTCCATATCAGCTTCACTATTTTCTATTCCGCTTCTGCTTTAACCTGTGATGAAATAAAAGCCATTCAAGATTCTACATTGCAATATGGCTCTGAATACAGATTTTGAACGTTAAGTTCTCTTCCAAGGAAAATATCCATCTGATCTTTGAACGTGTATTCCTTTTTTTTTTTCAATCAAATTTTTATTTTTATATCCATTATACATATCAATGCATGAATGATGTGGCAACTGGGTAACATACATTTCAGTGCACATAAACTTAGTCTTATCATTCCTAAACATTACATTTCATTTCCATTGTTTCATATTATTTATTCATGTCTTTTATTATCGCCCTTCTTTTCTGAACCATTTTTCTCTCCTTTTGTATATCTTAACATATTAATCTATAATTATTATTTGCCCCCACTATTTTCTATCCCTATTTTAACTTTTTTCCGCCCTTTCATGTCACTATAATATTCAAAGACATGTTTTCCACTTATTTTGTTGTTCATATTTCCATAGTTAAATGAAAGTTCCATCCTTCATTCTTCCATTTTTAAAAATATCTCCTTATGCAGTTTTAGTGTCATTCACAATCCTTTCTACATTTAGGGTATTTCTATTCATGTTTGAACGTGCATTCCTACATTCTTACAGGTACAGTTTATTTTTAAAAAAATTCAATGCAGCTTCTTTTATTCCCCCCTCCCCCCCAAAGTAATGAAATGGGGATAATTACAACAAACGGGTACTAGAAAATTTGATAAAACAAGAAAAGAATGGATGGAAACTAATCAAGGAGAGAAGCAACCTAGAGCTAAAGAGAAATTTCCTAACACTGAGAACAATCAACCAATGGAACAGCTTGCCTTCAGAAGTTTGGGGTGCCTTAATACTGGGGACTTTTAAGAAAAGACTGGACAGCCATTTCTCTGAAATGATATAAGGTCTCCTACTTGAGCAGAAGACCTCCAAGATCCTTTCCAACTCTGTTATCCTGTTTAAATCTGGGATAAGAGGATAAAAAGAATAAGAGCACTAGAAGCATTCACCAAAAGTTGGTTTTAAGATCATTAAAAGCTTACTTGGTTTGTCATCAAGGGGAAGTCATTCCATAAAGCTGGTCCCACAACAATCAACACCATTCTCTAGGACCCCATTCTGCGAGCTGAAGACTTTCCCGGAAGTTCATATCAGTCAGATATGTTCCTTTTATAATTCAAAAACTATATATTCAGTTAATGCAACTACAGTCTTCAGCTGGTATCCTCAGCTTCCAGAATGGAATCACGGAGATTGTCTTCTTATCACTATAACGGAATAGCAGAGTTGGAAGGAACCTTGGAGGTCTTCTAGTCCAATGCCTTGCTCAAGCAGGAGACCTTTAACAGGTCTTTAACAGATTAACAGGGTTGGAAGGGACCTTGTAAGTCATCACACTTGGCCAATAAAGAATTCTATTCTATTCTATCTAGTCCAACCCCTGCCCAAGCAGGAGACCCTACACCATTTCTGACAGATGGCAGTCCAGTCTCTTCTTGAAAGCCTCCATTGCTTAATTGTTCTCACTGTCAGACAATTTCTCCTTATTTTTAGGTTGAAGCTGTTCCACTGGTTAATTATTCGGTCGGTAGAAGTTAGCAAATAAATAAAATGATGAAATACATACAGTATAAGCACGTATATACGTGTACAAACATTGGTTTGGGAATCATTGTCATCAACTTCCATTCAACTCAAAGGGAGGAAAATGATCCCTAGGGATCGTAGCTGTTGAGAGAGTTGTCAGTATAAATTTATTCTTACATTTTTAAAATCCCCCCCCAAAATGGGCAAACTTTCTTTCTAAAGAAAACTTTGAAAGACGAATCTTAAGAACATGTGTTGTTAACTGTGAAGTTGTGTCTGACCCATCGTGACCCTATGGACAACGTTACTCCAGGCCTTCCTGTCCTCTACCATCCTCTGAAGCCTATCTAAGCTTATTCCTACTGCTTCAGTGACTCCATCCAGCCACCTCATTCTCTGTTGTCCCCTTCTTCTTTTTCTCTCAATCTTTCCCAGCATTCGGCTCTTCTCCAGTGAGTCCTTCCTTCTCATTAGGTGGCCAAAGTATTTGAGTTTCCTCTTCAGGATCTGGTTCTGGTAGTATGAATGCTGGGGGCTATTTCCAATAGTTTTATTACACAATATTTAGGTTAGGTTGTGTCATTAGATGTGTAATCCACCTTTGCTACTTTGTAAGTAATTTAAGGCAGTTAATGTAGTACTCTTTCCTTCTCCTATTTTCCTGACAAAAACCACCCTGTGAGGTGAGTTGGGTTGAGAGAAAGTGACTGGGCCAAAGTCACCCAGTCCACTTTCATGCCTAAACACAGGACTAGAACTCACAGGCACCTGGTTCCTAAGCCATCATCTTAACCATTATATATTGATAAAGCTACTATTAGAACCTAATACAAAAATATATGAAAAACAATAAAAATAATAAAAATTATTAAAGTGTAGAAAAGAAAAAGAAAATCCCTATCCCAAAAGAAGGTACTAAAAGAAACTTGAGGGATCCTTAGTTCTCTCTAAGCTTGGTTGTTTTCTTGCAGACAATTCATTAACCAAACTAGGCAACATCATCAGTGCTAGTAAAATGGTTTGCTCTCAGTTTATATTCTAATGGCTTTTCTTGTCAGTGTTGGTGGGAGTGGACTTGTTGGTTCTTTGGTTGTGCTGTTTATTGTTACCTTGTCAGTTCCTTGATTGCAACATTCAAGAAGTAAGTAATACCGCAACCAAAGAACCTCCAAAATCAATCCCACTAACTTAGTTTGGGTATTGAAATGACTGAAAGAAAACAATCGAGAGAGCATCAAGGACCCTTCATTTCAACACTGAGCTACAAATATTCTCCTTTATTGATAAAAAGGAACTTTCCCTTCATTCCCAGCAAGTACATTCAACATTATCAATTTATCAACGTTGCTTAACAGGCAACCACGCACATTTTCATTCCATACCTCATCCCATTTTCTGTAATTTCACCTCTAATTCTTCAGCTCCTCTTATTAATCGGCAAAGGTCCAGGAAGGTCAATATTGGATTTGACCTGGTTCTGTTCAAAACACAGAAATCATAAAGGACAAAGAAGACACAGAATACCACTTAACATGGAATAGACTGTAAGAGTGGTTAGAGATAAAAGGTAGAGATTAGATGGAGAAATATTATTGCTGGGTATGAATTAAATTTAAAGATGGTTAATAATTATAAATGTGCCAATATAATTAACAGAATTATAAACAAGCTGATATAAAGAGAAATCCAGTTAAAATTATTCTGTCACACTATTATTGTTATTAGTATATGTGTTAATATTTCTTTTTGTTCTTTCTTTGCTTTTTTGTAAATGATATGCCCTGACAATACACTGTATTCAAAATGTTTATGAATAAAAAGGAAAAAAAAACCACACAGGAAGTATATTCAACATTAACAACTTATCACTGTCACTTAAAAGGCAACCACGCACATCTTCATTCCTCATCCCATTTTCTGTAAAGTCATCTCTAATTCTTCAGCTCCTCTTATTAATCAGCAAAGGTCGAGGAGGGTCAATACTGGATTTGACCTGGTTCTGTGCTGTAAGACTTTTTAAAAAAAACAACCCACTCCTAGAAAAATGAAATATCCTGGGAAATATTGCAAAGGCAGAATATTATATTTTCCCTGGATAAGAAATGGAGAAACATGTTTTTAGGCAGGAAACAGACTCACTCTTAATAGCCCCCACCTTTGTCAATGGGCCATTAAAAAGACTGAGCCAGTCTACTCTACATAACAAAAGTAGGATTAGCCTTCCGCAGAAACTCACCACATGGCATCTGGGAACTCAACCAAGCTGGGGACTCAAAAGGCACACAACCTACAGAGTTAGCTAAGAACCCCCACACCCCACCCCTGGGAGACTGACAACCAATCAGAATACATTTATTACACAGGAACAGGAAACAGAGAGGTGGGGCTGAACGCAGAGTGTAAAAAACCCAGAAACTCTCAGCAAGCCCTTCTCCCCGCTCTTTTCTTCTTCACCCAACATCTGGAACAGTGGTGGGTTGCGGGAGGTACGCCCCGGTTCTGGCGTACCGGTGCCTGCTGGGAGCAGTAGGCACCGTTCCAGTATGGTGCTCAGAGGGCTCACCCGCGCGTGTTCCTGAGCTGCATTTGACCCAACCAGGCCATTTGCACATGCACACACAGTGTACTGCACCTGCGCGATTCTCTGCCAAGCAGCTGGAGTGTCACGGGCGGTTGGTGCGCATGGGTGCACAGTGTGCTTGCCCGGCCATGTCACAGTGTACCGGTGTTGATGGGATCCGGAACCCACCACTGATCTAGAAGTATGTGATCCCCCTTTTCTATTCAGGAGCTCAAGCCATGTGGTCCTGTCCACCATTAAAACCATCGTTCCAAGCAGTCTCCATGTCTCCAGTGTCTTTTTCCCCACTTGGAGCTGAATCCAGAAGGACATTTCTTCCAACAGTTCAAAACACAGGAACCAGGAGGATGCAATATCCACTTTCTTCCCTTCCCTGCCCTTCAGAGTTTGTTGGAGAATTTCTCCTTTCCGCAGAGTAAAATGCAAAGAGGTTGCTCACCCCATTTCTCTGCCCACATATGGGGCAGAGACTTCAGAAAGGCAATTTGTGCCTCGCTTAAGGAACAGAAGGAGAAATCCCTCAGTTCTCCCTTCAGAAACTGTTCTTCAGAAGCCACCACCAGACCCGTTTAAAATTGAGTCTCCATCCCCCGAGCGAGTTCAAAGCTCTCGGCTGGAGCTACCCTATTAAGGGATGGAGACACATCATCATCATTTCATTGCAAATCCTTACTTCTTGTAGGGAAATGTAACAGCCACATCAATCTCCCCTGGCCAGAAGCAAACATGGCAGGATAACCATGCTGAGTTGCCTCCTGGGCCTCATTTTTATTTTTTCCCCTCCCTGGATTTCATAGCAAGGTACGAAGGCTGCTGCCTAGGCTTATAATTTGATTGTAATGAGTGATGGCATCTGTTCCTCCGAAATCCCATTTGGTTCTGAGGTTAGTGCATGCTGAGGATGGCCAGGAGAGCATTAAAGGCAAGTACACCCCATAGGCAGCTGGGCTAGAAAGATTAGGATTTGATTTATATCATTAATAAAGGATGAGTCTTCCTTCCCCTCCCCTCCTTCCTTTTCTGTGTGCACAACGCTGGATGAAATTTAGGACAGCAAGGTGTCACCCACTCTATACCTGTCTTCAGGCTCTGTGGGAATTGCAACTCATAATTCAAAGGGACGAAAAACACGGCTTCGTGACTTTGAAAGCGGATATGCCGCTTTTCAATTTTGGCAAGATGTCTCCAAGCTGTTCTTCCTTTCAGAACGCTGGCAATATGAGTTGTAATTGCCCTGCTCTTCTCCGCTCCAGTCCAACCTCATTTGAAGCTCAGGGCCTTCGAATTCTAGACCGTAAAACTCAAAAGGAGCAGTGACAGACTGGGAGTGAGTTCAGAAAAGGGCTGCCAAGACAGTGAAGAGTCAGGAAATCAAGTCCTAGGTAAAGGTAAAGGTTCCCCTCGCACATATGTGCTAGCCGTTCCCGACTCTAGGGGGTGGTGCTCATCTCCCTTTCAAAGCTGAAGAGGCAGCTGTCAGGGTTCCAAATAGCATCCAGAAGTAAATCAGAGTCCAAGGCAAAGTATTGCTCAAAGGATGACCTTGGCTTTCTAGAAAGAATTTTGTTATGGCTACATAGCATCTAACTCCGTACAATCCCCCTCCCATTTTCCCATAATAGGAAATGCATAGTAGAATAATAGAAAGTGTGGCAGGCCAAAGATCCAAAAGAAAAGCTTGACACCAGCACTGTCCAAAGACATCTCTGTGGTCATGTGGCCGGCATGATTAAACACCGTGCATGGTGGTTCCTATTTCTCTACTTGCATTTTTATGTGCTTCCGAACTGCTAGGTTGCCAGAAGCTGGGGCAAGTAATGGGAGCTCACTCTGTTATATGGCGCTAGGGATTCAAACCGCCGAACTGCCAACCTTCTAATCGACAAGCTCAGTATCTTACCCACTGAGCCACCATCTCCCTTAAGTCATGGGAAGTTCAAATAAAGGACCTGGGCTTGTTTAAAGAACCTGAGGGGAGATTTAAGATGAGGGGAAATGTAAGAGTAGATGTCATGTATATAGAAAGTTATCACAAAGGAAGGATGGATTTTCGTCTCAATTGTCTGAGAAGGTAGGCTGAAACAGTGGGTTAAAAAACACAAGAAGGGAGTTTTAGGATAAAACAGATAACAAAGTTGGGAAGGACTTTGGAGGTCTTCTACTCCTACCCCCTCCTCAAGCGGAAGACCCTTTACCATTTCAGACAAAGGATTGTCCAGTCTCTTCTTAAAAAGCCTCCAGTGTTGGAACATTCACAACTTCTGGGCGCAAGTCATTTCACCGATTAATTATTCCAACTGTCAGGAAATTACTTCTTGGTTCTAAGTTGCTTCTCTCCTTGATTAGTTTCCACCCATTGCTTCTTGTTCTACCCTCAGGTGCTTTGGAGAATAGCTTGACTCCCTCTTCTTTGTGGCAGCCGCTGAGATATTGGAACACTGCTATCATGTCTCCCCTAGTCCTTCTTTCTCTTAAGCTAAACATACCCAGTTCCTGCAACCGTTCTTCATATGTTTTAGTCTCCAGTCCCCTAATCATCTTTGTTGCTCTTCTCTGCACTCTTTCTAGAGTCTCCACATCTTTTGTACATCATGGCGACCAAAACTGAATGCAGTATCCCATGTGTGACCTTACTAAGGCCTTATAAAGAGGTCTTGATTCAATCCCTCTGTTTATGCAGCCTAGAACTGTGTTGGCTTTGACATTGTTTCTTCAGGCTCACAATCTTCTATATTCTCTATATGTTTTAGCCAGCATCTTCCTTGCTCTTTTCTGCACTCCTTCTAGAGTTAGCATTCTTCCTAGAGAACATTAGGAGCAGCAGTGGGTTTCAAACACTTTTAGAATCTCTTCTGTAGGTGTGGCCTGCTTTGTGGGAGTGACTTGCTGGCCATGTGACCGGGTGGGAGTGGCTTGCTGGCCATGTGACTGGGTGGGCATGGCCAACTTGTAAAATGTGGTGAAACTCACTTAACAACACTCTTGCTTAGCAACCAAAATGTAGGCTCAGGAACTCTGGCATTGAAGTGTGCAAGTTGGTGCAAGTTACAAGACCCTTCCACCCCTAACCCTTTAGGAAAAAATAACCCAGGGTTGTTCAAACTTGACAGCTTTAAGACTTGTGGACTTCAACTCCCAGAATTCCTCCTCCAGTCATGTTGGCTCAGGAACTCTGGCATTGAAGCACGCAAGTCTTAAAGCTGTCAAGTTACAAGACGCTTGCACCCCTAACCTTTTAGAAAAAAAAACCCAGGGGTGTTCAAACTTGACAGCTTTAAGACTTGTGGACTTCAACTCCCAGAATTCCTCCTCTCGCTCTTCATCTTGATGATGTGCGGATGGGCGGGGGGAGGGAGCTGGAACCGGTTCTAAACGACTCTGTAGATTTGTGGAACCTCTTCTATAGAAGAGGTTAGAACTGGCAGGAACTCACCCCTGATTAGGAGGGACCTTCTGAGTGTATATGTTGTCAGTCAATGACACAGATTGCTCCCTGAAGTGATGGGTTTCCTTCTCTAGACATCTTCATACAGAGGCTGGATGGCCATCAGTCAGAGATGCACCAAGCAAGAGAGAGAACCAAATGATGTCTAAAATCTGTAAGGTTAGAAGAAGAGAATTTGTTAAATGGGCACATTACATTTAGGTTTTCAAAGGAAGGAAGGAAGGAAGGAAGGAAGGAAGGAAGGAAGGAAGGAAGGAAGGAAGGAAGGAAGGAAGGAAGGAAGGAAGGAAGGGAGGGAGGGAGAGAGTTCTACCTACCATTGTTGACTTGGAAGGTAAGCAGCTGAACTTCTAAATGCTCCATTTTCAGCGCTGCGTGCAAGCGCGTTAAGCACACGCAAAGCACATGTGCATGCGCAAAGAGCATGCTCACCAAGCCGGTTGTTAAACTGGCAGCATCCCATTTCACTCTGTCCTTTTCTCATCTAATCCACCTCCTTGCTTTTTTTTTTAAAAAAAAATCACAACTAGTGGGCAAGATCCCCCACCCCCCATAAACCATTCTAGAATGCCCAGATGCCTAGACTCATTGTGAGTTTGCACCAATGTACAAAACACACACACACCCTGGGATATCACAGGACACAATTTAGTGAAGAGATGAAGTTAAAATTTCAGAACGAAGCTAGCATTAATGAAAGATTGCCAAAAATGAGATTGTCTCGCCTCTGGAATTAGACTGGCCAGTTAGCTTTTACTGAAATATCAAAGAAAGAACAGAAAATCAGGAAGTCACCAGATGTTGTCAGATATGTTTCCAAGAACCCTTGCCAGTTCGCTAAACCATCTAGGTTGATGGAAGTTGGAATCCAGCTATCTCTGGAGGATACAAGTTCACTAACCAGGCTTTAAAGCGGAGATGAGCAATCTACAGCTTTTGAGCCAAAGGCATCACTTTGAGTTGAGTTCGTAGGAAAACCTATTTGTGAGTCATTTAAAAAAGCAATCTATTTCATCCATAGCGACCTTTATATTAAGTAGCAAGCAGTGTGTGCGTGTGTGTGTGTGTGTGTGTGAAAGAGAGAGGGGGGAGGGAGGGAGGGAGGGAGAGAGAGAGAGAGAGAGAAAGAAAGAGAGGGAGGGAGGGAGACAGAAAGTACACTGCCTGGGGCGCTTGGCACCATGTCCAAGAATTTTACAAGATAAATCAACAAATTGCAGCTTCCTGCAATAACACCAGCGGAACTGCAAAAAACTGCGCTAGTCGGAACATCGTATATTTTAAGAAGGTACTTGGTTGTTACCTAGGACGCTGGCCGCAACCCGTATCAACCATTAGCACCAGTCAATGGTATTTGTGATGCATTTTTGAATGTTCAGTTGGCTGAGCTTCATGTTTAATTAATAAAGTAAATAATAATAATAATTCCTAATCTCTCCAAAATCCAAACTCAACCCATCATGCGTGCAGCTTTTCTCTGCCTTCTCTACCTGCAGGTGTAATATTGCTCTTAGGCATCAGATTAAATGGATCTTCCCCCTTCTCATCCGGTGCCCATGTAAGATCTGGCTAAGATCACAGAGGAACATGACTTTAATTCTGCCTGGCATCAAATATTGCATCTCACTGAGGCTTGGCAGGAAGTGCTAATTTGCGATAAAGGCCACGGGTATTAAAACTGAGCTGTGTAACCTTTCATGCGGCTTCCACAGACAAAGGGGATATTTGGCATGCAAATCAGGAGCCCTTTGCTCTCAGGAGAAGCTCCTCTAACTTTTGAACTGTAAAATTATATAACAGAAGGTTTGCCTGGCTCTAAATTTGGCCTCTTCTGCTCAACGACAAAATTGGCTGGATACAGAGAAGGGGGAGCCATTCGCGTTCAGGTGCCTGACTTTTACCCCATGAACTATGGACGATGCGATGGAACATTTATGGTTTGCTACAGAAATGGAGAAAGGAAGTTTGACGTCATTGCCGCCGCAACACGATCTCGCAGTAGCCCAAAAACCACCTCAACCCTCAGACGGACCCTGTCAAAACTGAAAGGGCAGACAGAAACAAGTCAAAGATCAGGCGTCATATCTCGAATGCAATGCAGCAACTGTGTTCTGACCCAGGCTTCCTTAGAAAGCAAGAAGCAAAGTCTTGGTCCCGACAAAACCTCTTTTATTTACACGACTGTGGATTCCTTTCATTCACAGTCAGCAAGGCTTTAGCAAACAGTCTTTCAGAGGAATGTTTCTCCACACAGACCTTATCTCCTTTGGAACGCTGCCAGATAACTAGCTTCCAAACACAGGGCAAAGCAAAACTTGGCACAGATTCTCTTATAATCACAAACAGAACTTTCCAGACCGAATGAACGAATTGTTTCCTGCAAAAGCCCCCTCCCCGTTCGCTCCTCTTTGGTTTCCTCTGGGAGGGCCAATCACCTGCAAGGTGTGGCTTTACTCTTAAGTCGACCCTGCTTTCTTAGTTGTTCTTGTCTTCTGGCAGCTCTGCACATGCGCATACTGAGAACAGGCTCCAGCTGTTCTTCTGCCTCACTGCTGTCTAACTCCCTCTCTGCCTCCGGTGCAGAGCCCTCGTCTGCGTTTTCCTCAACCCCCGGGACAGGCCCATGTTCCTCCCCAACCTCCTCACTGACCGACTCTGCTCCCAGCTCCGCTGGCCACCGGTGGGCCACAACAAACTGCGAGAAGGACTATGTTGGCCAAACAGGAAGAAAACGATCAACCAGTCTGCATGAACACTTCCTGGCTATCAAGAGACATGACATGACCCTCTATACCTCATGTCTGTCCATGAAGACTCAAAAGGACACAAATTCGATCTAACCAGGACCACAGTTGTAACCCAGGCAAAGTCAAGGAGAGAAAGGGAAATCCTGGAAGCCTGGTTTTCCACCAATAAATCAATAAACAGACACATTGACATCAATCCAATCTACCAACCACTTAGAATGAAAGAACAACATCAGCTACGATCCCAAAGGCAGCATTTAAAGGCCAATGAACAGCCATGCTGCAAAGTTATAACTCAACAGATCACAAGAAATCAGATCACATCAGACGCAGCTGATCAAATCAACCCAAAACCAGACCATCATCAGAAGACATCCTAAGAACATCACTACCACTAATTTACATCACACAGATGGTACTTAAAACCAAGGACTATGACTCAGGAACTTCAGCCAACCAATCCCACAACCCGAAATCCCACCAGGACTCAGAAAGGTATTTAAAGGCCAGTGCTGCCCCCAGATAAGCATAATCCAAAGCACATTTAAAATGTCTCCTCAAATGGGGACGAAAAGTTTGCAACCAAATCGCCAAGCTCAGATCTCAAACCAACAACATAACTACCAACCTGAGCTACTAATACTCAAAGACATTTAATCTGTCTGTCTGTCATCTATCCATCATCTATCATCTCTATCTCTATATATGTATATATATATATACAGTATGTGTTGCATTTGTGCTGATAAATAAATAAAGGGAGACTAGTATAGATCTATTTTAAGCTATTTAGTTCTCATCAAGTAGCCATACCCTTACTGGGATTGGAACCGGGGCTGTTTTTACATGTTAGGCAATTGTATTAGCCTCTAAGCCACAAGCTCTCCTCCCTTATCATCTAATCTATCTATCATCTATCTCTATCTATCTAATATCTAATATCCATCATCTGTCTGTCCGTCTGTCTGTCTGTCTGTCTGTCTGTCTTCTGTCTATCTATCTATCTATCTATCTATCTATCTATCTATCTATCTATCTATCTATCTATCTATCTATCTATCTATCATCTATGATCTAGCTCTATCTATCTATCTATCATCTATTATCTAGCTCTATCTATCTATCTATCATCTATCTATCATCACTCACTCTATCTATCATCTCTCTCTCTCATCTATTTATCTGTCATCTGTCATCTATATCCAATGGTGGATTTCAATTTATTTTATTTTATTACCGGTTCACTAGTGTGTGTTTGTGCGCTCGCTCGCGCGACACTTCTGTGCATGTGCAGAAACTTCTGTGCATGCACAGAAGCATCCGGGCAGGTGGGCAGAGCCTCCCACTCCCACCACTAATCTGTGGCGAACAAGCAGAAAAACACCTCTGTCTCTATCTATCTATCATCTATCTATCTATCTATCTATCTATCTATCTATCTATCTATCTATCTATCTATCTATCTATCTATCTATCTATCTATCTATCTAGTCTGTCTGTCTATCTATCTATCTATCTATCTATCTATCTATCTATCTATCTATCTATCTATCTATCTATCTGTCTGTCTGTCTGTCTGTCTGTCTGTCTGTCTGTCTGTCTATCTATCTATCTATCTATCTATCTATCTATCTATCTATCTATCTATCTATCTATCTATCTATCTATCTATCTATCTATCTATCTATCTACCGGTATCTATCAAATGTATTTGCCACCCATGTCACAGTTCCAGCAACTCTTAGTTTGCTTAGTCCTCTTTGCCTAGAGCCAAATATTCTCGTTTCAAGTCCTTTTTCTTTCTGTTTCTGAACAAATTTCCAAGTAGAAATAAATAAGCACATCTTTTTCTCTCTGTTTCCCTCTGTCTCTCTCCTCATTACTCGGTAACTCGTCAGTGAGATATCCTCTTCCATTAAAGAAGACATTGGAAGTAACATCTCTCCTTCTTGGCAGAAATATAATGATATTTTGTCAGTTTCTATTAGTCAAAATTCATCCTTGGCAGGGAAGAGTCATCCATGGAGGAGCTGGAGATGCTTCTGAAAACTAACATTTTATGCCTCCCATTAACCAGTGTGCAAAACCCATAAACATGCATAACTTTTTAAAATAACAACAGGCTCTTCAGAATGCCAATTTTGGGGGAAAAATAGCTGTAGGGACTTTGGAAATAGGAATCCTCTGTATTATTTTGCTTTTTGCTTTTCTTTATGGCCCTCTAGACTAGACTAGACTAGAACAGAACAGAACAGATCTGGAAGGGACCTTGGAGGTCTTCTAGTCCAACCCTCTGTCCAAACAGGAAACCCTGCACCATTTCAGACAAAAAAACGAAATGCACAGGTACAGTATAGGTGGTACCTTGCTCAGCAGTAGTAATAAGGTGACCAACCGTCCTCCTTTAGGGAGGACAGTCCTTCTTTTGTAAGTTCTGTCCTCCCTCGAAAAGTGTCCTCCTACATGTCCTCCTTTTTGATATTTGAAGGCTAATCTGTTGCGCGTTATGTGACATATTTTATTAAACAGTTTTTAATGGTGTTTTTTTTACTTCATCGCAAGTATATTGAACAGATATTGAATCTTGTGTTGAATTTTTATCTAAAGAAATGCTAGACATTAAAATAGATGACAATTGTCTCTTTGAAGAAATTAGAAGACTGAATGTATATTTAAATTCTGAAAAATTAATACAATGGGAAAATCAACATGTTGAAATTGATAAAAGATGGGTGGATATTTTCAGCCATTTCAAAAATGAACATATTCCATGGGAACATTTATTTATACTTGTTCAAGTATAAATAAACTCCATGACAGCCATGGATCTGACCCAAATAATTCAGGGCCCCACACATGAGGGAGGACTGGATCTCATTTTTGTCTCTGGCCGGTGGAGGAGTGATCTGGGAGTAGGGGATTTAGCCATCATACCCCTGTCATGGTCAGATCACTCACTTCTCCGGCTCGACTTTCCAGCCGCTACTCCCCACCACGGGGAGGCGGAACCGGAATGTCCAAGATGGTTCCGCCCCAGGCGCCTGATGGAACCTGACAGGTTCCAGACGGAGCTCAGGCCATTTCCTGTAGCCCTGACCCGCACCCGGATGGAGGACCTAGTGGCTGCATGGAACAGTGCGGCCACTGGGGCCTTGGACCGGGTTGCGCCTTTGCGGCCTCTCTTGCGGCAGTGAACCACCCAGGCTCCTTGGTTCACCGAGGAGCTGAGGGTGATGAAGCGCCACAAGAGATGCCTAGAGAGCAGATGGAGATCGTCACGCTCTGAATCTGACCGAACACAGGTGAGAGCCCATTTACGGACTTACCTTGTGGCGTTAAGGGTGGCCAAGCGTCAAGGGTGCCACTCTTATTGCGTCCGCAGATAACCGCCCTGCCACCCTGTATGGGGTAACCCGCTCCCTCCTTCAACAGAGGCCGCCGGAAGCCCCTTTGCAGGGTAGAGCAGAGGAATTTGGGGAGTATCTACAGGACAAAATCGCTCAGATTCGAAGCGAGTTGGTCCCTGCTAGTGGTCTGGAGGGGACGTCGGAGGCGGGTCTTGACGTTCCATTCTGGGAGGAGTTTTACTCTGTAACTTCCGACGATATGGACAGGTTGCATAGGCGACTGCAAGCCACCACATGTTTACTGGACCCGTGTCCCTCCTGGCTTGTACTGGCATCCTGGGAGGTCACACAAGGCTGGCTCCAGGAGTTAGTCAACGCTTCTTTGAGTGAGGGGTTCCTGCCGGCCGTCCTGAAAGAAGCGGTGGTGAGGCCCCTCCTCAAGAAGCCTTCCCTGGACGCAGCTTGGTTAGCCAACTACCGTCCCGTCTCCAACCTTTGCTTTCTGGCGAAGGTTGTAGAGAGTGTGGTGGCACAACAGTTTCCACGCCACTTGGAGGAAACTGATTATCTAGACTCGGTTTCCGACCCGGTCACAGCACGGAGACGGCATTGGTCGCATTGGTGGATGATCTCTGGAGAGCCAGAGATGGAGGCTGCTCCTCCATCCTGGTCCTATTAAACCTCTTGGCGGCTTTTGATACCATCGACTATGGTATCCTATTGCATCGACTGGAAGGGTTGGGGGTGAGGGGCACCGTTTTGCGGTGGTTCTCCTCCTACCTCTCTGGCCGAGTGCAATTTGTATTGGCAGGGAGGCAGAGGTCGACCTCGAGGCCGCTCACTTGTGGGGTGCCACAAGAGTCGGTCCTCTCACCTCTCCTGTTCAATGCATATATGAAGCCGCTGGGCGAGATCATCCGTGGGTTTGGGGTAGATTACCATCTGTACGTGGATGACACTCAGCTGTACATCTCTACCCCAAATCACCCCAACGATGCCATCGAAGTGATGTCCCGGTGTCTGGAAGCCATACGGATCTGGATGGGAAGTAACAGACTCAAGCTCAACCCGTCCAAGACTGAGTGGCTGTGGCTACCGGTGCCCTGGTTCAACCAGCTTACTCCATCACTGGCCATTGGGGGCGAACATCTGGCCCCTGTGGATTGGGTACGCAATTTGGACGTCCTTCTAGATGCCCGACTGTCAATGGACGACCATGTGACAGCCATGGCCAGGGGGGCGTTTCATCAGGTTCGCCTGGTGCGCCAATTGCGTCCCCTATTGGACCGGAGCGCCCTTCGCACAGTCACTCATGCGCTTGTGATGTCCCAGCTAGACTACTGCAACGCTCTCTACATGAGGCTCCCCTTGAGATGCACCCGAAGGCTGCAGTTGGTTCAGAATGCGGCCACGCGGACAGTTTCGGGAGTCTTTAGATACTCCCACGTAACACCTCTCCTGCGCGGGCTACACTGGCTGCCTGTGGCTTTTCGGGTGCGTTTCAAGGTGTTGATTATCATCTTCAAAGCGCTCTATGGCACAGGACCTAGCTATTTGCGGGATCGCATCCTGCCCCATACATCCCTTCGGCCGATTCGCTCACACAGAGGCTGTGCCAGCGGGCGACGCCCAGGGGAAGGGCCTTCTCTGTGATATTCAATTCAATTTTAATTATGTATATTATCGATTGTATGGTTTTTAAATTTGTACCTGTACACCGCCCCGAATCCCTCCGGGGAGAGGGGGCGGTCTAGAAGTCTAATAAATTATTATTATTATTATTATTATTATTATTATTATTATTATTATTATTATTATTATTATTATTATTATTATTATTATTATTAATTTATGTTGTGCTGCCCTGGAACTAATGCAGCAGTTGAAAGAGTTTTTTTCAATTGCCAATGATTTTTCGACAAGTGAGAAATCGAGATTGAATGTTGATACTCTAGCTGCAGCATTTGCCGTAAAATTCAATATGAAGGATATTTCTTGTTCAGATATTTCCAATATATTGTTAGAAGATGATACATTGACAAAAAATATTAATTCAATGGAAAAGTACTCATTTAAATAATAATTAACAGGCATGTAAGCATAATTACAATATAAAATGTTGCAAATGTTTTTATTATGCATATATTGTTTCAGCCCCTCAAACACTGGAAGACCTTAAAAATGTGGTTTGTCATTGGGCTCAAACCCACTGTAGGGGAAGGAGGCAGCGGTGATGGTGGAGCCTGGTTGGTCAGGCAGCCCCCATCTCACACTGTGTGTGTGGTGGGAGTGGGTATTTCCCCAAGAAAGCCTCCCAGGGCTGGACAAGTAGGCCATGGCAGGGAGCAGGGGAGGGCTGGTAGGGCTACAACTGCAAATTTTGTGCACCTGCTGCCGAAAGTGAACTTCCAACTCTCAGAATTCTCCAACCAGCAGAATGGGAAGTTGAAACCCATGCATCGAACAGCTGTCAAGGTTGAGAAACACCGGGCGAAGTGACTTCCAAATTTCTGCCAACTCTTCACATTCTCTGATTATGATTCCCCTCAGGGAACTGCCATAACAAAGTTAAATTATTCAGCTTAGCTGAAGATTTAGCATTTGGCTAAATGAAAAGGGGAAAAAAAAACATATTAGCCTTTCTTAAACTTGATGCCTTGCAGTTTTATTCTGGGAAGGAAGGAAGGAAGGAAGGAAGGGAGGGAGGAAGGAAGGAAGGAAGGAAGGAAGGAAGGAAGGGAAAGGAAAGGAAAGGAAAGGAAAGGAAAGAGAGGGGGGAGGGGGAGGGAGGGAGGGAGGGAAGGAAGGAAGGAAGGAAGGAAGGAAGGAAGGAAGGAAGGAAGGAAGGAAGGAAGGAAGGAAGGAAGGAAGGAAGGAAGGGAAGCTTTGAGCACCATAACTGTAAGTTTTAGTTTTATTAAAAACTAAACTGAAGAGGAAACTCAAATACTTTGGCCACTTAATGAGAAGGAAGGACTCCCTGGAGAAGAGCCTAATGCTGGGAAAGATTGAGGGCAAAAGAAGAAGGGGACGACAGATAATGTGGTGGCTGGATGGAGTCACCGAAACAGAAGGCGTGAGCTTAAATGGACTCCAGAGGATGGTAGAGGACAGGAAGGCCTGGAGAAACATTGTCCATGGGGTTGCGATGGGTCGGACATGACTTCGCAACTAACAACAACAATTTATTAGCTAGAGTTATTAACGTTATTTATTGCTTTATTGTTGCATTTCATTACATATGTGGTCAACTGCTTAGATTCCAGGTAGAGAAAGTGTATATAGTTCTTTAAGGAAAGTATTTTTAATAACAGCATAAAAACAGAAATCTATCACGGTATTTTAAAAAAAAGTCTGAATGGCCCATCAGCAAATGAACACATTCCTGATTTTTTCTTATTGCTTCCTTTAAAG
Source organism: Natrix natrix natrix (assembly GCA_029891615.1). Classification (NCBI taxonomy): domain Eukaryota; kingdom Metazoa; phylum Chordata; class Lepidosauria; order Squamata; family Natricidae; genus Natrix; species Natrix natrix. Next base: position 500,189 of record JAKRSK010008698.1, read on the forward strand.
AATTCAGCTTACCTTCTCACAAATGTTGACATAATCCATTATTATTATTATTATTATTATTATTATTATTATTATTATTATTATTATTATTATTATTATTATTATTATTATTATTATTATTATTATATTCAATTGTATCACAACGGCCAGTTGTTTTGCCGGATTTGGCATTGATTACTAGTCGGGCCCCACCCAGTTTTTATTAAAAATTAAACTGAAGAGGAAAATTATTATTATTATTATTATTATTATTATTATTATTATTATTATTATTATTATTATTATTATTACTACTACTACTACTACTACTACTACTACTACTACTACTATACGATTGTATCACAGCGGCCAGTTGATTCGCCGGATTTGGCATTGATTACTAGTCGGGCCCCACCCAGGGGCCTAGGACATCGTAACGTATTTTCGTAATATACGTGCAGATCCAAGCAGTGCAGCTTTTTGCATTTGACTGATGGTGATTTTGTCAAGTTTTAACTGTTTTAAATGTAATTCCAGTGCTTTTGGAATAGCACCCAGTGTGCCGATTACCACTGGAATTACCACTGCTGGTTTGTGCCATAATCGTTGGATTTCAATTTTTACGTCCTGGTATTTCGCGACTTTTTCATGTTCCTTCTCCTCAACTCTGCTATCACCTGGTATTGCGATGTCTATGATTGTAACCTTCTTTTTCTCAACCAGTGTGATGTCTGGTGTGTTATGCGCTAGTACTTTGTCTGTTTGTATACGAAAATCCCACAGGATCTTGACCATCTGATTTTCGGTGACTTTTTCAGGCTTATGTTCCCACCAGTTTGTTGTTGTTTTAATATTATAATTTTTGCACAAATTCCAGTGGATCATTTGTGCTACTGAATTGTGCCGCAATTTATAATCAGTCTGTGCGATTTTTTTACAGCAGCTGAGTATGTGGTCAACAGTTTCATCAACTTCTTTGCAGAGTCTGCATTTGGCATCATCAGAGGATTTTTCGATTTTGGCCTTAATGGCATTTGTTCGGATAGCTTGTTCTTGCGCAGCCAGGATTAGTGACTCTGTTTCTTTCTTTAATGTACCTGTTGTTAACCATAACCAAGTTTTTTCACTGTCCACTTTATCTTTTATTTTTTCCAGAAATTGACCATGTAAGGCTTTGTTCTGCCAACTCTCCATTCTTGATTTTATCACATCTTTTCTGTATTCTTGTTTCGTCTGTTGGGCCTTCAGTAGATTTTTGTTCTTTACTTCGATTAATAGATGTTCTTGACTTTCTTTTAAATAATCAGCTAGTGCATGTTTTTCTTCTTCAACTATTTGCTTCACTTGTAATAATCCTCTGCCACCTGATTTTCGGGGCAGGTATAGTCTATCAGTGTCACCACGTGGATGTAAACTGTAGTGCATTGTCATTAGTTTCCTTGTTTTTCGGTCCAAAATGTCCAAATCAGCTTGTGTCCAGTTAACTATACCAGCTGTGTATCTTATAACTGGTATTGCCCAAGTATTTATGGCCTTGATTGTATTTCCACCATTTAATTTAGATTTCAAAATTTTCCTAACTCTGTTGGTGTACTCTCTCCTAATAATATTTTTTACTTGTCCATGTTTGATGTTATCCAACTGCAAAATGCCTAAGTATTTGTAGGCTTCATTTTCGTTGCATTTAATTAGTTGGCCATTGGGCATTTCAATTCCCTCACATGTAATGATTTTGCCCCTTTTTATGGATACAGTGGCACATTTTTCCATGCCAAACTGCATTGAAATATCGGTGCTGAATACTCGGACAGTGTTTGTCAGTGATTGGATTTCTATTTCTGACTTTCCATAGAGTTTCAAATCATCCATATATAATAAATGTGAAATTTTTTCAGCTTCTTTGGCTGTTTGGTAGCCTAATTTCATTTTTTTTAAGATCACTGATAGTGGGATCATCGCAATGATGAAGAGAAGAGGTGAAAGTGAATCACCCTGGAAAATTCCTCGCTTGATATTAACCATTCCATAGTTCTCATTCCCTACTGCCAACTCAGTTCTCCATTGTTTCATCGCCTTTTCAGTGAAGGATGTAATATTTTTACTAATGCCAGTTGTTTCTAAGCATTTTATGATCCAACTATGTGGCAATGAGTCGAATGCTTCCACCAGGTTCGCCTGGTGCGCCAATTGCGCCCCCTATTGGACCGGGACGCCTTACGCACAGTCACCCATGCGCTGGTGACGTCTCGCCTGGACTACTGTAACGCTCTCTACATGGGGCTTCCCTTGAAATGCACTCGGAGACTGCAGTTGGTCCAGAATGCAGCCGCGCGGGTGATTATGGGGAGTACCAAGTACTCCCATGTGACACCTCTCCTGCGCGAGCTGCACTGGCTTCCTGTGGTCTATCGAGTGCGTTTCAAGGTTTTGATTACGATCTTTAAAGCGCTCCATGGCTCAGGACCTAGTTACCTGCGGGATCGTATTCTGCCCCATACATCCCTACGACCCATCCGCTCGCACAGAGAGGGACTTCTCCAGGTGCCGTCTACCAGACAGTGCCATGGGGCGGCGCCTAGGAGCAGAGCCTTCTCTGTGGCGGGCCCAGCTCTGTGGAATGACCTCCCCCCGGATATTAGGACTACTACTGACCTCCGCTCCTTCCGTGTCAAGCTCAAGACCCACCTTTTCCAAATAGCTGGCCTGGCCCGACCATAACTTCGTAACGCTCCTGATGGGTTTTTTTTAATTTGGTAATTTTATTAGGGGATTTAAAATTGTATTTTTAACTGTCTTTCACTTAAGTCCATCCTCCTCCATGCACATATGTATATGTCTCTGTTCTCTTGTATATATGTTTGTCTTATGTGTATTTTTTATCTGTTTGATTGTACGCCGCCCCGAGTCCTTCGGGAGAGGGTTGCGGCTAATCAAATAAAATTATTATTATTATTAAATTATTATTATTATAATCAATCCAGACCATATTCAAGTTCGTTTTTCTTTTCTTACAATTTTCTAATATCATTTTATCAATTAGGAGCTGATCTTTTGTGCCCCTGCTCCTTCTTTTGTTGCCTTTTTGCTCTACTGGCAAGATGTTGTTTGTTTCCAAATAATCCATAATGTTATCTGCAATAATGCCTGTGAGTAATTTAAAGGTTGTTGGCAAGCATGTTATTGGTCTGTAGTTTTCAGGTATTGTTCCTTTAGTTGCATCTTTCTGAATCAAGTATGTTTTTCCAGTTGTCAACCATTCATCAATTTGACCATTTTGTAAAATTTCATTCAGTTGCCTGGCCAACATTGCATGTAAACTGGTCAGATATTTGAGCCAGAAACCATGTAATTGGTCATTTCCAGGTGATGTCCAATTCTTTACTTTTTTTACTCGATTTTTGACCATCTCAGTTGTTATTTCTAATACTTGCATTTGTTTGTTACCAATGCTTTCCTCAAAGTCATGTATCCACTTTGCTTCCTTATTGTAGTCCTTTGCATTTCCCCACAATTCTTTCCAGAATTCAGCTGTGGCCTGCTTTTCTGGTTTTTGACTTTTGGTGCCACTATTCACATTAAGACTTTGATAAAAACGCCGTTGGTCTGATCGAAATTGTTGATTTTGTTTATACTGGATGATTCGTGCCTCATATCTTTCAATTTTTCTAGCTGTTGCTGTTATCTGCTGTTTTACAATCTCTACAGCTTCATTGATGTTTCTTGTATCCAATCTATATCTTCTGATTAGCTGATCTATGATTTTTCTGTTTTTAAGCCGTTGCTCATGCATGTTCTTTAAGTTGCTAGCATCTGCCCTTAATTTTTTTTACTTTTTGTTCTAATCGGATTTTCCACTTTGGCTTTGATGCTTTTTCCATTGTGTGATTAGGTACTTTGATTTTGATGCCTAGTTCATTAGTGACTATTACAGCTGCACTGTACATTAACTGATTTGTTTCCAAGATGGATCCCGATTCAATTGTTGAAAGCACTGCATTAACCATTTTCATGATAGGACCCAAAATTTTCTTAGGGACAGTTTTTAATGATGGTAAACGTTGCCTTTCTTCCCTAGCCAGAAAATGCTCCATGATCTTGTCCTTCAGTTCATTTTGTATTTGAGTTGGTTCATCAGTTGGTTCAATGGTAACTAGTTCTGGTGGTAGTGTTTTTATTTCCTCTCCGGCAGCTTCCTCTGAGAGTTCTCCTATGATTTCTTTAGTTGTGTCATGAGTATCACTTATTTCCTCTTGTGATGTTGTTGTTGTTTTTTTGCAATTTGCCTGAATTTCCTCAAGTTCAACTTCGCTAAACACTTTATTCCGTATAATAAATCGCCTTTGATCTGCTAGTCGTTGTCCACTAACATTTGAATCTGGATATTGTTGTTTCCATAAATCATACATTCGCTTTAAATAGCCTCTTTTTTTTGGCTCTGAGTTGTAATAACAGGCCATTATGGCACGATTTTCATCTGCACTATATTTCTGTCGTTTTGTTGGCTGGTCCACTTGTAGTCCACTTGTCGACGGATGCCCAGGGACCTCAACATCCGCCGCGGCCCTTGTTAACCCGCGCGACGACCGATGCGGTATAGAATTTTTATTCGTTTCTTTCACCATGTTATATGGGTTGGCAGGTTTTTTTTATGGGTCCAGGTTGCCAACCTGACCCCAACCCTCCTCCTTTCTCATCCGGGCTTGGGACCGGCAATGGCGGAGTTTTTATTATTATTATTATTATTATTATTATTATTATTATTATTATTATTATTATTATTATTATTTAGCACATGGCATATCATACATGCACTTGCATTATATATTAACATTTCACCTCCAGTAATAAAACACAATAAAATATAAATGTTTAGAGGATCCATATCCAAATACCAACGTCTAGGCTTTTTCTTATGGTGTGCCACAATTGTGCGCACATGTGTGCTCACACCAATTCAATCCTCCCCGTGCATGCGCGCTCGATCCCTCCCCAGGCTCTGGAGGCTTACCTGAAGCCTGGGGAGGGCGAAAGCATACGGAGGCTGTGGATGGCGAAAAACGGCCCCAACCAGCCAACTGGAAGTTCAGAAACAATTCATTTCTGGATTCCGAAGGGGACCTAGGGGCCAGGGGGAGGCCATTTTTCATCCTCCCCAGGCTTCAGGAAAGCCTCCGGAGGCTGGGGAGGGCAAAAACCAGCCGCAGCAGGTCAACCGGAAGTTCAGGGTTGAACTTCCGGTTGGCCCATTGGGCCTGCTTTTTGCCCTCCCTGTTAGGATGTGAATTCCGCCCTGAATTAAGGAGGTGTGGATCTTGGCATCCCTTGTAGCATACTTTTGAATAAGTGAAAATAAACCCGAAGCAAGATCTAATAAAAACATTTTTAATATAAAAGAAAATAAAAAATACAAAACTTGCTAACTGAATTAATTACATTTTGGCAAAGATATATGCTTGTCTCCTTCGGCAGGCGAACAGAAGATCAGAAGAGAAAGTAAAAGAAAGTGAAGGAGCATGCGTACTAAATCACTTGCAGATAAGAACTGTGACCTGTGCAGTAAATTTCGGCACAGCTAAGCAAACCTATTAATGCAGTGACACTCCCCAGCCTCCAGGGGCTTTCCTGAAGCATAGGGAGGGCGGAAACGGCTTCCCCTGGCCCTCTGGAAGGCCGAAAATCAGCCTGCCAGCACACACATACGTGCTGGAGCTAATGGCTGGCATGCCAGCAAATATGGCTCTGCATGCCACCTGTGGCACGCATGCCATAGGTTTGCCATCGTAGGTTTAGGCCATTGATGGCGAACCTTTTCGGCAACAAGTGCCCAAACTGGAATGCCCACGATGCAACACCGGAAACCTGAAGACCAACAGGCCGGTGTCCATGCAAGGGCCGGATAGCTGGTTTTCAGGGTTTCCGGCACGCGTATCTGGCTGGACTTTTGGGTTTCCAGCACTCCGGCGCATATGAAGACCAACTAGCCGGTGCATATGCATGTGCCAGAAACCAGAAGAGCAGCTGGTGACAGCCAATGGCAGATTAAGCATGGACAAATCTTGTTGCCCCCCTCCTTTGTACATACTGTACAACTCTTCATTGGTTTTGGTTTTTTTCTCACCTTTATGGTGCCTCCTTGGGCCTGGTGCCCTAACCACGTGCTTAGCCTGCTTAAGGGCTAATACACCACTGGCGACAGTGGGCGTGCCCACCAAGAGGGCTCTGCGTTCCCCCCTCTGGCACACTGCCATAGGTTCGCCATCACAGGTCTAGGCTACTTAATCATTGAAATGCAACATGGTTTATATGAAAGAAATCAGATACTGGGCCAGTATATGTAATCTTGATGTAGGACCCTGCAGTCACACTGATGGGAGAATGCTATTGCACATTTATGCAGTGAGTCCCGACAGATGCCATATGTGAGGTGCAAATCCTATTTAGGGTTATCCATTGCTGACATGGTAGTTCAAAGCCTGGCACCTTTGTTGTGGGGTCCTTTATATGAGATTGCACAGCCATCTGTCAGAAATGATTTAGCCCAGGGGTCAGCAACCTTAAACACTCAAAGAGCCACAAATGTCCTAACCGGAAGCCCCCCGTTCAATTCTGGAGCTGACCAGAAATTTGGTTCCCGCCACCATAGAGTCTCCTCCTAGTGCGTCGTCCTCTTTCCTCTGCCTGTCCTAACCGAAAGCCCTATCAATTGTGGAGCTGAGCAGCGACAGGGAGCCGCAGCAGAGGGATGAAAGAGCCACATGCGGCTCCAGAGCTGCAGATTGCCGACCCCTGGTAGAGGGTCTCCTGCTTGAGCAGGGGGTTGGACTAGATTAGCTACAAGATCCCTTTCAATTCTGTTATTCTATTCGGTTCTGTTCTGTTTTACTCTACTCTTCTATTCTATTCTATTCTACAGGATGTCTTCCTATATCTGGACGTTCAGTGGCCCATTTGGCTTCCCATTGGAAATTGGTGTTAAAGTTGTGGAGTAGATATTATGCAAGTGCCAATGGGGTCTTCTTGGATTTGAGCCTTGTGACTGATAAATGACAAAAGTCATCATACATAGATAGGAGTGAGTTGCTCATAATTTTTCTGTATTCTCTCACTAGTGCATCTTGCCTTTGTAAAGGTGGCAGTGCTATATTGCACGGAACAGGAAGTTGGCAAGTCGGAGTGGCTTTAATACATTCCACATAGCCCACGTGAAACCCTGACAAATGAGTAACTGATGAATTGCCAAGTTTACAATCTTCCAGTGGATTTCAAGGAGCAGCTTTGCTTAGGATTAAATTGTTGCTTACTTGACGTGACATATGGCTGAGTAGCATAACCTACAAGAATTAGAGTAATTTCAGCAATCAATCACTTGAAGAATCAATAGAATTTCAGCTGTTGGAGGGCAGGGGGCCTGTTTACATCTGAGAAAAGAACGCCCTATATAATTATGTCGACTTATTTATTTACTTTTCCTGCTCACACGAAAATATAATATAGTAGAATAGAATAATAGGGTTGGAAGGGACCTTGGAGGTCTTCTAGTCCAACCCCCTGCTTATGCAGGAAACCCTACACCACTTCAGACAAATGGTTATTCAACATCTTCTTAAAAACTTCCAGTGTTGGGGCATTCACAACTTCTGGAGGCAAGTTGTTCCACTGATTAATTGTTCTAACTGTCAGGAAATTTCTCCTTAGTTCTAGTTTGCTTCTCTCCTTGCTGAGTTTCCACCCATTGCTTCTTGTTCTACCCTCAGGTGCTTTGGAGAGTAGCTTGACTCCCTCTTCTTTGTGGCAACACCTGAGATATTGGAACACTGCTATCATGTCTACCCTAGTCCTTCTTTTCACTAAACTAGACATACCCAGTTTCTGCAACCATTCTTCATATGTTTTAGCCTTCAGCCTCCTAATCATCTTTGTTGCTCTTCTCTGCACTCTTTCTAGAGTCTCCACGTCTTTTTTTTATATAGTGGCGACTGAAACTGAATGCAGTATTCCAAATGTGGCCTTACCAAGGCATTATAAAATGGTATTAACACTTCACGTGAACTTGATTCTATCCCTCTGTTTATGCAGCCTAGGACTGTGTTGGCTTTTTTGGCAGCTGCTGCACACGGCTGGCTCATATTTAAATGGTTGTCCACTAGGACTCCAAGAACCCTCTCACAGTTACTACTATTGAGTGAGGTACCACATATACTGTATCTGTGCACTTTGAAAAACATCGGTCCTTTGCCATTCTGCCTTGGGTCAACCTCTCAGGCTGGTCTATGCTTATCCCTGTTTTGTAGAAGGGAAAAAAAGAAAGAAAGAAAGAAAGAAAGAAAGAAAGAAAGAAAGAAAGAAAGAAAGGAAGGAAGGAAGGAAGGAAGGAAGGAAGGAAGGAAGGAAGGAAGAAAGAAAGGGGTACCACTTAACAGCCAAAAATTATTCATCGTACAGTGAGAATTTTCCATTGGCAGCATTAATTAGAAGTAGCAAGGGTGCTTTGGAAAACACATTTACAACTTGTTAACCCCCTCCCCCTTTTTTAATAACATTAAAGTCTTGTTAAACAATGGTTGTGGTGCATTTTAATCAACTCTTCTCACATCACATTCTCAACACTTTTTGTAGAATATGACAGGTTACGAGCTAAAGGTTTGGGAAGGCAGGGAGATAAATATGAATACAGACAAGTGTTGTATTTTGGGTGGTATGTTATTCTTCTGACAGTCAGGCTGATAAAAGCAAGAGGTTACATGAATATGAAAACAAAGAATATATATATATAGGGGTTTGTGTTACAACCCCTGCTGTGCCCAAATATGGGAGGGAGCTCACTACTCCCCCTTTCTGTCCTTCAGCTCATCACAGAAGACCATCCAGGCAGAAAACCATATTTTTATTTTTAATGTTGCCCTTTTATATTTGTGTTGTATTTGTGCTGATAAATAAATAAAGGGAGACTAGTATAGATCTATTTCAAGCTATTTAGCTCTCATCAGCTAGCCATACCCTTACTGGGATTTGAACCTGGGCCCATTTATCTATTTATTTATCAGCACAAACGCAACATACATATGTGTGTGTTTGTATGTGTGTGTGCGTGTGTGTGTGTTTTCTCATTTTTCTCTCCGTCTTTTAATTTGCTGGAACGAAAAAGAATCTGCCGTTATTTCAAAAGGGAAAAAACGCTATTTTCGGTGAAATTGTTTTAATTAGGGCTTCAAAGGAGGCAGTTCTGCTCAAAGGAGGTTCTCTCAAATTGCTCGTTTGAATCAAAACTTCAAAGCTGAAATTTGGGGTGGAATCTTCAAATAGACTCGAGGCATCATGTTGAATTGGGTGCTCTCCAAATAATGGGGGAGAGATGATTGTGTGGTAAGATTGAAAAGTGATTCACATACTTGACAGAACTTATAGAATTTTCTGGTATCCCAGGGGATGTTGTTACCATTTTCTTCATATATGGACAAGGCAATGTGTTATGGGATCTTTCATATCACCGTGAATGGCCCACCATGGTCCTGTTTACAACACAGCCCTTTCAGCAGTTCCAAGAAGTCTCCACACCCTGTCAGGGTTCCAAGTAACACCCCCCCCAACGAAAGAAGACTCCGAGGCTTGAAGTTTCTCAAAGTTCCATTTCATTACAGATGTGATATTGGCACCTCTGGGAAAACCCGAATCTGAAAGCTTCCAGGTGTTCCCCAGCCAACTGAAAGTCCAATCCCCTGCCCAGCACCCACATGTCCATCAAACAACTTACAAGCAACCTACTCTTTCGCAAGCAGTTTGGTTTCATTAAAAAAAATTGCCCTGTAATGTGCAACTCCCACACTGCAAAAACATATGGGCTACACATCTCGACCAGGGTAAAGCGATAGACGCAATTTACATTGACTTTTGCAAAGCCTTCGATTCAGTGGTTCACGACAAACTACTGTTAAAATTAAACTCTTGCGGCATTTCTGGATCCCTGCATAATAGATGTGGCCCAATCAGTCATCATCCCAACTGGAGATGCCTCCCAGTCACACCACTCCAGATGCAGGGCAAAATGTCCTTGAGTCTTTGAGAAAGGAATGTTATTTTGACTATATATCTCCCATAGTCCATATAACCCCCTCCCTCCTATTTTTCCACAGCCTTGAATGTGGCAAGCCTGAAGGCCCAATGCAAAAGATGGCCTGACACTACTCATTTGCACTATTCAGGCAGGGCTGAGTTCCTGCCAGTTCTAACCTCTTCTACAGAAGAGGTTCCACAAATCTACAGAGCCGTTTAGAACCGGTTCCAGCTCCCTCCCCCCGCCCGTCCACACATCATGAAGATGAAGAGTGAGAGGAGGAATTCTGGGAGTTGAAGTCCACAAGTCTTCAAGCTGTCAAGTTTGAACACCCCTGGGTTTTTTTTCCCTAAAGGGTTAGGGGTGCAAGGGCCTTGTAACTTGACAGCTTTAATACTTGCGTGCTTCAAATGCCAGTTTCTGAGTCAACATTTTGGTTTCTAAGCAAGAGTGTTGTTAAGTGAGTTCCACCACATTTTGCAAGTTGGCCACGCCCACCCAGTCACATGGCTGGCAAGCTACTCCCACCCGGTCACATGGCTGACAAGCCACTTCCACAAAGCAGGCCACACCTACAGAAGAGGTTCTAAAAATTTTTGAAACCCACCACTGTATTCAGGTGACCCCGAGGGCACAGATAAACCTCCAAGTGGCCTCAACACCTCTCAGAAAAAGTGCTCACGACCAGATGACTGCAAAGGATATAAATCCTTCCATCCTCCATCATCCAGTCAGAAGCTTGTTGGATGAGAAGCGAAACATCTTCAAGGAAAAACCAAGTTCAGTTGTCTATTGAAAAAGCACCTTTGGGACAACCATGACCTGGATGACTGAAAATCTCCAAAGATATGCCCATCAAATACTTGGGATGAATGTTGTTCTGCTCTTTCTATCTTTCTTTTCACTTAGAATTTGTATAGGTAGGTTCACCTATTAAGAAAAAAAAGTTAAGTGAATTGCTGCAGTTGCTAAGTAAGTAACATGGTTGTTAAGTGAATCTGGCTTCCTGGTTGACTTTGCAAAAGGTGATTGCGTGACCCCAGGATATTGCAACCGTCATAAATATGAGTCTGTTGCCATGTGCCTGAATTTTGATCACGCGACTGTTCCGATGATGCAGTGGTGATAATTGTGAAAAATGGTCATCAGTCACTTTTTCAGTGCCGTTGTGACTTCAAACAGTCACTAAATAAACTATTGTAAGTCGAGGACGATGTGCCTTATTTTAATCTCTGGGACTTTTTTTAAATTTGCAAAATGACCAGTAACATATCAGGCCTGAAGATGGTTAGCATTGCCAACAAGCCATGCCACCTGACAAAGACGGATAGTCAGAGGGTGATGCTTGCTGTTCAAACTTCAGTAAGAACTTTTTAAAAGTTGTTGAAAACTGTTGTTTTTCATACTGGAGAAGACGTTTTATATTGGTTCTCTATAGGCCCTTTGCCAGATAATCTGAAAACTGCTGTCCTGTCTTTCCCCTGCTATCTTTGCCTTAAAAGAGCTTAAGGGGGATTTATTGCGATGAAACTTTTTTGAAACCATCCAGTTGAAACTTTGCTCTGAGTTATTGTCCTTCTCAAGGACCTACCATTCCTGCTCTTTTCAATCTCTCTCTCTCTCTCTCTTTTTTTTTAATATATAAAAGAGGAAGCAGCTGCAAGCAGTTTGATGCATTCCCATTGACTGCCCGTGGTCGAATCTTTTATGAACTGGAATCTCCAATCTCAGATTGGTTCGATTAAAATCTTGCTGCCTGTAAAACTCAATTCGCAAATGAAAATAGGATAGTGACCCTTTGGAATATCAACACTATTTCCCATTGTGGGCTGGTCTGCTGGGGATTCACACGTGTTCGAGCAATCCTCTAGGTAGGATTCTGCCCAATTCGGCGAACCCTTCAAATGCCACTCCTGGCTGGCCACGCCCACCATGTCCCTCCCACCCCTCCCCTACCAGGAGGCTCCACGTCCCATTCATCATGACAGGTAAGGGCAGGGCCCACATGGAGGCTCGGGGAGGGGGGGAAACAGGTGTACCAGAGGTTCTGAAAATCTAGAAACAGGCCTGTTTCCGGCCTCCGGAAGGACCTGGAGCCCGGGGGGAAGCTGTTTTCATCCTCCTGGAGGCTCAAGGAAAGCCTCCGGAGTTTGGGGAAGGTGAAACACACACACACACCACCATGGTGCAGGAGGCCAATTAGGCCATGCCACCATGCCCACACCCACCCAGCAACCGGGCAGAGAATCCGTTGCTGAAATTTTTGAAACCGAACCTTTGCTGGTCCTATAATTTTTTTTAGGAAGCCTCTAAATAATTAACTGGTCTGATTTTTTTTTCTTTAATCATTGTTGCCTTCCTGGTTCTCTACATTTCTACTAAATCATGAGAGCGACTTCTCAAGGCCTTAGAAAGCATAAACAACTAAGGGAAAAAAATTATAATCCAAGATCAACAGCATTAGCAGCAGCTCCCTCTGTCTCGTTCAATAATTAAATAAGCTTAATTTGATTTAATAATGAAATCAAACAAGAGAAGTTTGAAAGACCCTCTTAGGCTCATGAAGATTAGGATCGAAAAAACAGAAGCAGGGTTTCATGCAATGAATTATTTGGAATATCCATCTCAAGAGCACCTAATCTAAATGGAATCTACCCTCTTAAAGCAACGTTCCCCAACCCTAGGAACCGATTTGGTGAGAGACCATTTTTTCATGGACCAGGGTGTGTGTGTGGATGATTTCACACATTCCCTAGATCCGTGATGGCAAACCTATGGCACGCATGCCACAGGTGGCAAACGCAGCCATTTGTCAGGCTACATGAGGCTTGCCCTGTCAGCTGGCGAGCACGCATGCACGGGCTGGCCAGCTGACTTTGGCCTTCTTTTGAGGCCATTTTTCGCACTCCGAAGGCATCCCTGAAGTCTCTGGCATGCGAAAAACCGACCCTACGGGCAAACTGGAGGTTCAGGAACGGACTTCTGGTTTGCTCGTAGGGCTGGTTTTAGCCCTCTGGAGCGTTCAGGGCCCTCAGGAGGCTCCCCTGAAGACTCCGGAGGGCAAAAAATGACAATACGAGCAAACCGAAAGTCACTTCTGGGTTGCTCATAGGGCCAGTTTTAGCCCTCCGGAGCCTTCAGGGGCCTTCAGGAGACTTCCCTGAAGGCTCCAGAGGATGGGAAATGGCCCTACGGACAAACCAGAAGTCACTTACGACTGTTTTTCGCCCTCCGGAGCCTTCAGGGAAGCTCCTGAAGCCTCTGGATGGCCTCCGTGGGGGGGAGGCTGTTTTCACCCTCCCCAGGCTCCTATAAAGCCTATGGAGCCTGGGGAGGGCGAAAAAAGCACACCAAATATGGGGAGGAGCACTGGTCGTGCCCGCATGCGCGCTGGGATTGTGCACATAGCATTATGGGTGTGGCACATCTGCGCACTATCCCCCAGTGAGCCAAAAAAGGTTCGCCATCATTGCCCTAGATCCTGCACATGCGCAGATGAAGCTTCGCTCGCTAGCATAGCCCATTTCCAACAGGCCACGGACCGATACCGGTCCATGATCCGGGGGTTGATCTAAAGCATGGGTCATCAACCTGGTCCCTACCGCCCACTAGTGGGCATTTTGGGATTCCAGGTGGGCGGTGGGGATTTCGGAGGTTAAAACCTTCTTTTGAACTAACGTGCACGAGAATGCGTGCGTTAGGGATTTCGGAGGTTAAAACCTCCTTTTGAACTAATGCGTGTGAGAATGTGTGCGTTAGGTATTTCAGAGATTAAAACCTCCTTTTGTGCGAGTGGGCAGGTGAGCGCAAGCGCGTGCACAAGCAAACATGTGGGAAGAGGAAGGGGAGGAGTAGAAACTGATAGCAGGGAGAGGCAGAAGCGGAGCAGAGCAGTTGCAAAATAGGAGAAAGAAAAGGCAGGAGAGAATTGTTGTCGGCTAATAATAATAAGTGGGCTAACTAGCTCAGCCTTACTTTTGTACATAGCCCTAAGGAAGATTTTTAAAAAAGGAGATAAAAAGGAAAAGCACTGTGTAGAGTGAGGATCAAAACGTGAGAGTAAAAGTAGTTGTTAAATTGTGAAACAAATTTAGAACCCATGTCTGAAAAAAAAGAAATATGCTCGTGGCTATTTACCAGAGTATCTGAAGATGGGTTTCATTGAATCTGTTACAAATAAACAGCTTCCAATGTGTTTACTGTGCCCAAGACATTATCTAATGAAGCAATGAAGCCAAGTCGATTGCGAGAACATCTTGCTACAAAGCATTCGCAAGATAAAGATAAGCCAATTGAATATTTTCAAGAAATCTATAAAATATTTCAAAATCGTTCAACAATAGCTGCATCATTTCAAAAACAACATGCAAAAAATGAGGATGGATTAACTGCAGCTTATCGTATATCACACTTAATTGCAAAAAGTGGTAAAAGTCATAATATTGGAGAAACTTTGATAATACCCTCTATCAAAGAATTTATCTCAACAGTAATGCATCAGGATATATCTGAAGTTTTAAAAACATTGCCCCTTAGCAATAACACAGTAAAGAGACTCATTGACGAAATGGCGGCTAATGTTGAAAATAAACTTATAGGTATTCTCCAAAATTCTTCATTTTCCATACAATTGGATGAGTCTGTCATTGCAGATAATAATGCTCTACTGATGACATATGTACTGTACCTTGATGGAAACAATGCATTGCAATACAATACATTCACTATCAACCTGATTACAGATACAAAAGGATTATCAATATTTAATGCTGTGAGATCATATTTTGCAAAAAATAAAACACCCTTGAACAATATTGTTGCATGTGCTACTGATGGAGCACCATCAATGGTAGGCTGCTATCGTGGGTTTGTTGCTTACCTGAAGGAAGAAGTGCCAAACGTTTTGTGTATTCATTGTGTTGTGCACAGACAACATATTGTAGGAAAACATTTAAGTGCAAGTCTCCATTCATCATTAAGTATAATAATTAAAGCTGTAAATAAGATCAAATCTAATGCCAAGTGTGATAGAATGTTTCGACAGCTGTGGCAGGACAATAACGAGCAGTTTATTAGGTTACTTTTACACACAGAAGTTCGATGGCTCTCAAAGGGTACATGCTTGTCTTGTTTTGTTGCATTATTTGATAGTGTCATACAGTTTTTTTGAAAGTGATAATGAGGCTGGTCTCTATGAACAGTTAAAAACCGTAAAGACTGATGTCTTTTATTTGGCAGACATTTTCAAGAGATTTAATGAAATTAATTTGAAGCTTCAAGGAGCCAATATAACTCTTATAAGTTGCAAAAATATTGTGTCATTATTTATCGAAAAGCTTATCTTCTCCGTCATAATATTCTCAAGAGAGAATTTCATCGGTTCGCTGAATTGTCCTCTATAAACAATGATGTAACTCCGGGGGATATTGAAAAGTTCAGTAGCCACCTCAACGAACTCAAATTGGATATGGAAAAACGATTTCAAGATATTTTGAACTTAAAGGTGCATGACTGGATGATAAATCCTTTTACAGCAAATGTTGCTGAAGTTGATATAACTTGCCAAGAAGAACTATTAGAACTTAAATATGACGAAGAGAGTAAATGTAATTTTGGCAGTGGTGGATACCAAAAACTCTGGCAAAAAAAAAAAAAATGCTTGCGTTATATCCAAATATGTGGAAAATGATGTTCAATTTATTGATACCTTTCCCTACCACATATCTTGTAGAATCAGGCTTTAGTGCTGTTAATCATATTATGAGCAAACAGAGAAACCATCTGAATATCACCGAAAGAGGAGATCTTCGTTTGTTCCTTACGAAAATCGAACCAATATCAAATATTTAGTCTCGCAGCATCAGCCTCAAAGATTTCATTAATCACTAGTAAAGCTAATTTCAATTTACTTTATTGTTTTCCAATTAAACTTTATAAAGTTAAAAACATTATAAACATGCATAAAGTAGAAATAAAAACATAAATGTATGTACATTTCTTTTTTTAAAAAAACACCCTCCTTTCTAAAAAATATTCCGCACTTGCGCAAAAACTGGTGGGCGGTAAGGAAATTTTTCCATCAAGAAAGATCCATTAGTGGGCGGTCGGTAGAAAAAGATTGACTACCACTGATCTAAAGTATGCTGGAAACACTGTGCGCCATTGTTTTTCTCTCTCTGGAAAATATGGTAGGAGGAAACTCAAAGCAAATATTTTCTACCACTGTATGTTTGGAGGACTGCCTCCACACAATTACATCTGCCCGTCCCAATTGGTCCAGCAGAAGGTATTTGCTATTTATCCTCTCTGTGAAGAAGTTACATTCAGCATCTACATTACATCTAGAAGATGGGCTCAAGATCCAGAAGGATCTTGGCAGACATGAACACTGGGCCTTATCTAACAAAATGAATTTCAATGTGGAGAAAAGTAAAGTCTTACACTTAGGCAAGAAAAACCAAAGGTGCACATATAGACTGGGTGAAACCAGGCTTAATAGCAGTGACTGTGAGAGGGATCTTGGAGTCTTAGTGGCAACCAGCTAAATATGAGCCAGCAGTGTGCAGTGGCAGCCAAAAAAGCCAATACAATCCTTAATTGCATTAACTGAGGGATACAGTCTGGATCAAGTGATTGATCTATAAAGCCTTAGTAAGACCACACCTAGAGTACTGCAGAGAAGAGCAACCAAGATGGTTAGGGGACTGGTGACTAAAACATACAAAGAACGGTTGCAGGAACTGGGCATGGCTAATCTAGTGAAGAGAAGGACCAGGGGAGACATGATATCAGTCTTCCAATATTTGAGGGGCTGACAGAGAGAGGAGGGGGTCAAGCTATTTTCCAAAGCACCTGAAAAGCCAGGCAAGGAATAATGGATAGACACTGACCAAGGAGAGATTGAAATCCACAAATCTTAAAGCTGGAAACTTTGGAGTCCTGCTTTAAATTGAAAAGCTGCTCAGGTTTGCAAAGAAACATTCAGCAGTTATTTGAGGGGGGGTTGCTTCCCACAGAGGAAAGGGAGAAGGAAGGAAAGAAAGAAAGGAAGGAAGGAAGGAAGGAAGGAAGGAAGGAAGGAAGGAAGGAAGGAAGGAAGGAAGGAAGGAAGGAAGGAAGGAAGGAAGGACAGCACAGCAATTTAGGGCTAGGCTACTGAGGTCATCTAGTCCAACCCCCTGCTGCAGCAGGAAACCTTACATTGTCTGGATTATTTGGGTGCCTCTAACAGAGAGGAAAATTGCCAGAAAGGAGGAGTTTACAAGGACAAGATTGCCATGCAGAGGAAGGCAAATATAGTCATTGACTTATGATTACAATTGAGCCCAAATTTTTGGTTGCTAAGCAAGAGCGTTGTTAAGTGAGTTTCACCACATTTTACCCAATCCATGACATCTCCTGGTGAGTGACATCAAGTTGGCCAAGCCCACCCAGTCACATGACCAACAAGCCATGCCCACAAAATAGGGCGCAGCCACCAAATAGGTAGTAAAAAGTTTTGAAACCCATCCCTGCTAGCTAGTACTGATGATGTTACCTAGTTGTGTAATGAAACGCCTGCAAGAAAAGTGCCAAGCTCAGAAAGCACCAAGGAGAGTTACTTCTGGCCCTTCCTTATGAAACTTTATCCCAATACCACCAGTGAGATTGTCCCCATCCCTGACAGCCTTCCAGAAATCCAGAAGATTAATCAAGTGAGAGGGCTGTATTGCCTATTATAAAAACTCTTTCCATTATTCCATTGCCAGCAACCCCAGTGTTTCATGTAGAGTAATTGAGCACACTACAAGCCACCATTTGCAGAAACCATTTTGCTAGAGAGTGAGTAATACAATAGGAACAGGAAATGCATCACAGGAACAATAGAGATGAATCCTAGAGTGGCAATGTGATACAGGAAACAACTACAATAGAATGGGATGATAGAGCTTCATATAAGGTAGACATACTACCTGTAATATCCAGTTGCAGAGGTGGGTTCCTACCGCTTCGGACCGGTTTGGCCAAACCGTTAGTAACCTGACGGCCTGGGTCGCTGGAACCGTCAGCGACCCAGGCCTGCCATGCCCCCGAACTTCCCATTGCGCCCCCATCTTGATTTTCTGTTCTGCGCATGCACAGAACAATTTTCATTGCAGAAATGCAAAAATTTTTGCATACCAAACTGGCAGCAACCCATCCCTGCCCAGTTGGTGCCTTTCTTCACGGAATGTTTTTTTTTGTAATGGTTAGCTTTTGTTATATATTTTTACTGTACTTCCTAGGGTCATTATTATGTGAAATGAGCAACTACAGTCCTTGACGTATGAGCCCAAAATTTCTGCTTGATAAGCAAGGTACTTGTTGAGTGCGTTTCACCCAGGGGTGGATTGCTGTCAGCATTACCGCCAGTTTGGCACACAAAAAATTTTGTGTGCCCGCAAAAGGGGAAAAATACATTTCTGCAATGAAAATTGTTCTGCGCATGTGCAGAACTGAAAATCAAGATGGCGGCACCATAGGAGAACCGGTTCGGGGGTGTGGCAGGCCTGGGTCGCTACCGGTTCCAGCAACCCAGGCCGCCAAGTTACTACCTATTCGGCGGAACTGATCCGAAGCGGTGGGAACCCACCTCTGGTTTTACCCCATTTTGCCACAGTTGTTAAGTGAATCACTGCAGTTGTTAATAACCCTGTTGTTAAGTGAATCTGACTTCCCCCTTGATTTTGCTCGTCAGAAAGTCTCAAAAAGTGATGACACGATCCAGGGACACTATAACCATCATAAAAACGTGCCAGTTGCAAAGCTTCTGGATTTTGATCATGTGACCTTGGGGATGCTGCAACGGTCATAAGGGTGAAAAATGGTCATAAGTCACCTTTTTCAAGACGGTTGGAATGGTCATTGTTAAGTTGGCAAGAACGCAGACGGACGCCATGAGGCAAAGTCAACTAGTTTATTATAACAGAAGCAAGTACACGCAATTACAGGAGAGAATCAGCAGCTGATCCTGCCTGACTGCTATTTATATGGAGCTGTCAGGCAGGACAGCCAATCAAGTAACAGGGAACTGCCCGCGTTTAGCCAGGCCGCGTCTTAACCAATCAGACGCGACCTGGCTGTTGCTGGCTGACTCGGGGGAAACTCCCGACGTCATTGCCAGGACACTACACTCCTTCCCCCCCAGTAAGGGTGCATGCGCGGAAGTAGCACATGCGTACTCACGCAAGTAAGCTGGGCGGCGCCGGACCCGCCCAGAATGCCTCAGAGCTGCTGGAGACGACGGCGGGGAAGGAGGTGCCCGAGGAAGCTCCTCCCGCAAGGGAGTGGACCTCCGGGCGCCATCTTGGAGGCCTGTTGCAGAAGGTGGAATCTCCGCAACAGGTAGGCAGGGCCGAGGGGGCGCGGCCGAAGGCGGGCTTGAGACGGGGCATGGAGAACAACTCCCAGGGTAAGGTTGGCCTGACTCGGGGAAGGCCAAAGGTGAAGGTAAACCAGGAGGAACCCGCCCACTGAGGTGGGAGTCCTCCAACATGGACGGCTGGGAGGCGGCGTCCAGAGAAACTAGATCCCCGGGCAGCTGGGAATCATTGTATGGCCATGGTGGAAGGGCACCAAAGGGCGGCTCGGCTGCAGGAGGAGACGGAGTGATGCCGGCGGTCGACCTCGCAGGGATGTCGTTGGTCCCAGACAACTGGCGGCGCCTCAGTTGATCCAGGTGGCGCCGCCATTCGGTCCCATCAGGTAGTTGGACCCTGGAGGAACAGGGACCGGTTATGGAGGTGATGGTGGCAGGCACCCACCTGGCATCCCCCAAGAACGCCTGCGCCCAAACCAGGTCCCCCACCAAGAAACTACGGGAAGGGGGCCCCAGGTTGCCAGGCTGTTCCTTGGAATAGAGCGGGTGCAGCCTATCCAAGGTGGTCCGCAGGCGCCGGCCCATCAGCAGCTCGGCTGGAGACCTTCCGGACAGGGGGCAAGGGGTGGCATGCTGCACCAAAAGGTAAGCAGCCACCCTTGAAGGCCAGTCGCCTCCTTCCATCCTACCCAATGCCCGTTCCGCCCGACCATTGCTGGCAGGATGGTAAGGCGCGACTGGGGCGTGGCGGATGCCTTGTGAGGACAGGAAAACCTGGAATGCGGTGGACGCAAACTGAGGACCGTTGTCATAGACGATGACGTCCGGCAAGCTATGGGTGGCGAAAAGCCTAGTCAACTCTCTGACGGTGGCCTCGGCCGTGGTGGACCTCATGAGGATGAGTTCCACCCAGCAGGAGTAGGCGTCCACCACAACCAGGAAAACCTGGCCCCGGAAAGGCCCCGCGAAGTCCAAATGTATGCGAGACCATGGTCCCCGGGGAAGCTCCCATTCCCTGGGCGCGGCAGCCGGAGGTGCCGGCCGGGAATGTTGGCAGGGAGAGCAGCCGGCCACCCAGGATGCAATCTCGTCGTCCATCCGGGGCCACCAGACATAGCTGCGAGCAAGAGCTTTCATTCGCACTATGCCCGGGTGGCCCTCGTGGAGACGAGACAGCACCTGGTGGCGAAGGCTGGGTGGAATTACCACCCTGTCACCCCACAGGAGGCACCCACTGTGGAGTGACAGCTCCAGCTGCCTGGCCTTGAAGGGGCGGAGGTCTTCAGACACCGGCCCCTCTGGCCAACCCCTCAGGACCCACATCATGACTTGCGATAGGGCTGGGTCTGCCCTGGACCGGGCAGCCACCTCCTCCGAGGAGAGGGGTAGGGCCAAGTCAGCTATCGTCAAAACCGACAGGCACGGCACTGTCGGAGGATCGGTGACAGGAAGGGGGCAACGGCTGAGGGCATCAGCGTGCCCTATGTGTTTCCCTGGCCGATATTCAAGGGAGTAGCTGTACGCAGCTAGAAATTCCGTCCACCTGGTCATCCGTGGTGACAGAATAGGAGGGGTCGGCCTGTTACCGGCCAGAAGCCCAAGGAGTGGCTTATGGTCGGTGAACAGCGTAAAGTGCCGCCCGTACAAGTAATCGTGGAACCATTTGATCCCGGACACTGCAGCCAGAGCCTCCTTGTCTATCTGGCTGTAATTACGCTCCGCTGAAGTCAGTGTCCGGGAGTAAAAGGCTATGGGGGCCTCCGAGCCATTGGGCAGGACGTGGCTCAGGACCGCCCCCAAACCCATGGGGGAGGCGTCACAAGCTAGAGTCAGAGGCAGCCTGTCACTATATTGAACTAGGACTGCCTCTGACGTCAGCAGCTCTTTGACAGCCGCGAACGCATGCGCTTCGCGGCTGCCCCAGTGCCAGGCCGTGATCGGTCGAGCAACCGATGCAGTGGCTCGGCTAGTGACGCCTTATGGGGGAGAAATGGCGCGTAAAAGTTGAGCAAGCCGAGGAACGCCTGCAGCTCCGTTTTGGAGGCAGGCGTGGGGGCGTTCCGTATGGCTGCTACTTTGGAGGGGGTGGGGTGAATTCCCTGGGCGTCAATGGTGAAACCCAGGAAATCCACCCTAGGCACAGCAAACAAGCATTTGCTGCGCTTTAATTTTAAGCCCGCGCCCCTGAAACTGTCAAGGACCTTCTGGAGTATTTCGATGAGGCCTGATTGGCTGCTTGCGGCGATCAAGACATCGTCGAAATACGGAACCACGCCAGGGAGCCCATGGAGCAGGCGCTCCATGAGGCTCTGGAAGATCCCCGGGGCAACGGAAACGCCGAATTGTAAGCGGCGGCAACGGAAGGCTCCACGGTGGGTGATGATGGTCTGCGCGGCCGCCGCCTCGTCATCCACCGGGAGCTGCTGGTAGGCCTGCGCCATATCCAGTTTCGCAAAGATGCAGCTAAAGAATGGAGCAGGTGGTGCACTACCGGAACTGGATAGGGGTTCGCCTGGAGGGCAAGGTTGATGGTTGACTCGGGGGAAACTCCCGACGTCATTGCCAGGACACTACAGTCATTAAATGAATGGTTGTAAGTCAAGGATGATCTGTGTATATATGTGACAAACAAACAAATAACACAGTCCTAGGCTGCATATAACAGAGGCATAGAATCAAGATCACGTGAAGTGTTAATACCACTTTATAATGCCTTGGTAAGGCCACACTTGGAATACTGCATTCAGTTTTGGTCGCCACGATGTAGAAAAGATGTGGAGACTCTAGAAAGAGTGCAGAGAAGAGCAACAAAGATGATTAGGGGACTGGAGACTAAAACATATGAAGAACGGTTGCAGGAACTGGGTATGTTTAGCTTAAGAGAAAGAAGGACTAGGGGAGACATGATGGCAGTGTTCCAATATCTCAGAAATTGCCACAAAGAAGAGGGAGTCAAGCTATTCTCCAAGGCACTTGAGGGCAGGACAAGAAGCAATGGGTGGAAACTAATCAAGGAGAGAAGCAACTTAGAACTGAGGAGAAATTTCCTGACAGTTAGAACAATTAATCAGTGGAACAGCTTGCCTCCAGAAGTTGTGAATGCCCCAACACTGGAAGTCTTTAAGAAGATGTTGGATAGCCATCTGTCTGAAACTGTATAGGGTTTCCTGCCTAGGCAGGGGGTTGGACTAGAAGACCTCCAAGGTCCCTTCCAACACTGCTATTGTATTGTATTGTAAATATTCAGCACCCTGGTTCCTATCATTTAGGAAATTATTGAAAATATGGCTCTTTCAAAAATCTATTGGAAGTGGGAAATGAGGGATTCATATTCCATAAATGGCAGCTCTGTAAGGACATTGCAGAGTCAAGGATAGCCTGAAATACTTCTTACGTCCCCTGAATGCTATTTATAGTTGCATTGTAATGACTCATGGTTATCATGATTATAATTGCAATATTGTTTGGTGGTTCTCTGCTTAGAGTCACATCAGTGAAATACCACCCTGTGAAAGAAACACACAAGGAAATAAATGAATTTTGCCTTGTTCATATTGGGGGTTGGGCAGCGGTGGGATTCAATTTTTTTTTTACTACTGGTTCTATGGGCGTGGCGTGACTTGGTGGGTGTGGCAGGCGAAGAATAATGCAAAATCCCCATTCCCTCTCCACTCCTGGGGGAACTGAACAACTTTTCCAAAGTACCAAAAGGCAAGACAAGCAACAATGGATGGAAACTAACCAAGGAGAGAAGCAACCTAGAACTAAGGAGAAATTTTCTAACAGTAAGAACAATTAATCAGTGGAACAGCTTGCCTCCAGAAGTTATGAATGCTCCATCACTGGAGTTTTTTTAAGAAGAGAAGGAACAAACATTTGTCCAGAATGGTATAGGCCAGCGATGGCGAACCTTTTTTGGCTCACGTGCTATAAGTGGGGGGAGCGCAGGGGGTCGTGTGCAGGCATGCCACACCCATAATGCAATGCACGACCCCCCCATTTTCCATGCTTTTTTCGACCTCCCCATGCTCCAGAGGCTTTATAGGATCTTGGGGAGGGCGAAAACAGCCTCCCCCCGCCCTCCGGAGGCTTCAAGGACCTTCAGGAGGCTTCCCTGAAGCTTTCGGGGCGCTCAAAACGACCCTCCGAGCTCGGAGGGTCGTTTTAAGCGCTCCGAAGGCTTCAGGGACCTTCAAGAGGCTTCCCTGAAGCCTCCGGAGCAGTCAAAACGACCCTCCAAGCAAACAGGAAGTCCATTTCCGAACTTCCGGTTTGCCCATAGGGCCGGTTTTTTGCGCTCCGGAGGCTTCAGGGAAGCTCATGAAGCCTCCAGAGGGCCTCCAGGGTGGGGGAGGCTCTTTTCGCTCTCCCCAGACTCCTATAAAGCCTCTGGAGCCTGGGGAGGGCGAAAAATGGCTTTAAAAAAGGGTGAACTCAGCTGGCCAGCGCGCCTGACAAATGGCTCCGCGTGCCACAGGTGCCATAGGTTCGCCATCACTGGTATAGGCTCTCCTGCTTGTGTAAGGGGGTGGACTAGAAGACATCCAATGCAGTGGTGGGTTATGGAGCCCATCACAACC
Source organism: Natrix natrix natrix (assembly GCA_029891615.1). Taxonomy (NCBI): domain Eukaryota; kingdom Metazoa; phylum Chordata; class Lepidosauria; order Squamata; family Natricidae; genus Natrix; species Natrix natrix. Next base: position 524,136 of record JAKRSK010008698.1, read on the forward strand.
AATACGCTGCGACGGGGCCAGGCGTCCACCACATGCATGTGCACTGTGCAAGCATACTCACCCACTACCCACGGAGCTCCAGCTGCTCAGCGGAGCGTCACGCAAACACCATACACTGCGTGCACATGTATAAATGGCCCAGTTGGGTCAAATACAGGTAAGGAACGCAGGCCTGTACCGGGGCATACCAGCCCAAACCCACCACTGATCCAATGTCCCTTCCAACTATGTTGTTCTGTTATTCTGTATTTTTCACTTAAGATCCCTACAGTCTGTAGTTTGGGTTGGGTTGCGTATTTTATGCTGTGCTGTGCCATGCCATGTTTTGCTTCACTTTTATTATTTTTGACATGTTTTATGCCACTTCCAACCTGGCAGACCTAAGAACCTTGTTTATGAACTTTTGGCTATTTTTTTTTCTCTTATCTAGTTTATTTCATTTTCTATTTTTCATTTCATTTCATTTTTATTATCTTTGACAACTTTTATGCCTCTTTGGCGCGGTAGACTTCAGCACCTTCCATATGAACACTGAACTATTTTTTTCTCTTCTCTGGTTTATTTTTCTCTCTTCTCTACTTTATTTTCTATTTTTTATTTCATTTCATTTCACTGCTATTATTTTTGACATCTTTTGGGCCGCTTCAGCCTGGCAGACTTAAGCACCTTGCTTATGAATGTTAATCTGTTTTTTTTTCTCTTATCTGTTTTATTTTTTCTCTTTTCTAGTGTTTATTTTCTATTTTTCATTTCATTTTATTATTATCTTTTATTATTTTTATGCCTCTATAGCCCGGCAGACATAAGCACCTTGCTTATGAACACTCAACTATTTTCCCCTCTCTTTTCTGGTTTATTTTTCTCTTCTCCAATTTATTTTATTACTTTATTTTCTATTTTTTATTTGATTTCACTTCATATTTTTCATTATTTTTGACAATTTATGCCACTTCAGCTTGGCGCAATGTTGCTGATGAACATTCAGCAATTTTTCCTCTTCTCTGATTTATTTTTCTTTTCTCTATTTTATTTTATCATGTTATTTTCTATGTTTCATTCCATTTCACTTCACTTTTATTATCTTCCACAACTTTTTTGCCACTTCAGCGTGCCAGACTAAGGTTCCTTGCTTATGAACGTTCAATTATTATTTTTCTCTTCTTTGGGAGAACCAAACCAGTTTCATTTCACTCAGACTGAACAGGAGATGTCAAACCAGCCTGATCCCAGTTATAGCTACCTTCTTCTGACATCTCGCTTTGCTTCTTCCCCTTATGAAGACGCAATCATCCAAGCCAAAGGCATCTAAAGGTTGAATCGTGGCAACTGGACAATCTTGGTTAATCTGAGATGTTAACCTGAGATCCAAGCAACTTCACCATTCAGAGCAAAATTAGTTCGGCAGAGAATCAGTTGGAACATACCAATTCGAGCCACAACAATTTCAGGGGTTTCTTCAGTGGTGGGATTCAAATAATTTAACCACCGGTCTCTTCCCTAATGACCAGCTGGGTAGGCGTGGCTTGGTGGTCATGTGACTGGGTGGGTGTGGCCAACTCAACGTCACTCACGTCGATGGGCACTTCGCTTTAGCTGTTACAATGTAACAAGGGTTAACCGGAGAGGCAGTTTCTGTAAGCAGGGCAATAAAGATTAGGCTGCAAACAACACCAGAATGTTTCCTTCCTGCCTTCCTTACAGGATTAGCCCTTTAAAGTGGAAAAACAAACAAAAAGGGATTTCTTCCAACATCCAGTTCTCTGAAGGAAGAAGGGAAAGAAAAGGATTTACTAGTAGAATAAAATGAAATGTGTTAATATTGTTAATGCAGTGGTGGGATACGACTGGTGCGCCGCAGTACGGGCGTACCAGTGCCTGCTGGGAGCACCAGGTACCGTTCCGGTACAGTGCTCTGGAGGGCCCTCCTGCCCGCCCGCGCTCCTTACCTATATTTGAGCTGTTCGGGGCTTCCGCGCATGCGCAGGGACCGTACGGCACCTGCCGATGCTCCACCGAGCAGCTGAAACATCACGGAGGCGTCACAGAGAATCACAGGTGGTAAGTAAGCATGCATGTGCTGCGCATGTACTGTGCATGTGCTGCGCATGTGCTGTGCATGTGCTGTGCATGTGCTGTGCATGTGCTGTGCATGTGCTGCGCATGTTCATGTGGTGGACACCCGGCTCCGTTGCACTGTACCAGTTGTAACAGGATCCGAAACCCACCACTGTGTGAATGGTACGTAGCTAATTATGATGTGAGGAAACTATAGTAACATTATTAATCGTGGGTAACTAAGTGAAATGCTTATTATATAAAAGCTGGCTTGGAGGAGCTGCTAGTAAAATAGACTAACAGATGGAAATGAAATGATAAATTTGGCTAACTTTGGGGGCAAATAATGATATTCTTTATGCATTAAGAAGAAATTAAATTTAAGATGGAGGGGCATAGAAAAGAAATAGCATGGTTGAAATTGGAAATGGAAATAGGATGTGAAATGAACTATGCATATGAGAAGATGTTAAAGGGGAAAGCCCGGGAAACACTTTGTTTATAAGAATTTAAAATTTGTAACAAAAAAAAAATGTTATTTGAAAAAAAAAGAAAATTAACAACCAGTTCTCCCAAATAGGTGCAAACTGGCTGAATTCCACCACTGGGTTTCTCCCCAAAATGGCTTGCAGTATGTTAATGAAGACTCAATCATCCAGACCAAAGGCGTCTATAAAGATTGAAACATGGCAACTGGACCAAACTGAGCTTATCTGAGGCATTTTGTTGTTCCTCCAAGCATTTTCATCAGTCAGAGCAAAATTATTTAGGCAAAGAATCAGAGAGTCATTGGAATGTACCAACTCTTGCCCCACCAACTTCAGGGGGTTCTCCTCAAAATGGCTTGCAATATGTCAAGGAAGACTCAGTCACCTGGATGCCAGATTGCTGCTAAGATTCAGTAAGACCTCTAAACTACAGCTCCCCCACAGGTTTATAATTTATTCGGAAGTCAGAAGCAGGAATTTCAATAACAATAACAGCTGCGATGGCCTAGAGGTGGAGTTCCATCCTAGGTAGAGGCAGATGTAGGGTCTCATGCTTGGGCAGGGGGTTGGACTAGATGACCCGCAAGGCCCCTTTCAACTCTGTTAATCTGTTACTGTTATAATAAGAAGGCAGGTTGAGCTAAAATCTGGAGATGGCAAAGATATTCTCTTGCTCCTAAGGCAGAGTTCTCCAATATTTCTGGGCTGGGGGCCCAGAGCAGGGAGAGCGGGTAAAGAGGGGATGATTTTGTTGGAGGGACAGGTGCCTGTGTGTGTGTGTGTGTGTGTGTGTGTGTGTGCAATGATTGTAGCGACACTTGCACGAGTGGGGCTGCTTGCATCCTCAACTAGGTTCAGTTCCAAGTGGGGAAAAAGACACTGGAAACATGGAGGCTGCTTGGAAAGATGGTTTTAATGGTGGACAGGGTCACATGGCTTGAGCTCCTGAACAGAAAAGTGGGGGTCACATGCTTCCAGATGTTGGGTGAAGAAGAAGAAAGAGAAAAGAAAGGGCTTCCTGGGTTTTTTATAACCTCTTTGGCCCCACCTCTATGCTTCCTGTTCCTGTGTAAGAAATGTATTCTGATTGGTTGTCAGACTCCCATGGGGCCATGCAGGAGCAACGCTCTAGGCCATGTTTTGAGACCAAGTTTGGTTGAGTTCCCAGATACCATGCGGTGAGTTTCTGTAGAAGGCTACTCCTACCTTTATTATGTAAAGTAGACCAGCTCAGGCTTTAATGGCTCATTGACAAAGCGGGGGGAGGAAGCTGCAGAGAGCTACTCTGTCTTTAAAAACATGTTTCTCCCTTTTCACATCCAGGGAAATATATTATTCTGCCTTCTTAATATTTCCCAGGATATTTCAGTTTTCTAGCAGAGGGGTGGGTTTTAACTTCCTACATAGGCTTGTGCAAATGGACCCAAGAATGCCCGCAATGAGGCTTACACGAATGGGACTGCAAGTGCCTGCAATGAGGATCACGTGAGTGGAGCCACCACCACCTGCACCACTTCTGCAAGTGGGGCCGCAACCGGGGCCGATGATGCTCGTGCAAGTATGGCTGTGACCGACCGTGACACTCATGGCAACGCTTGCACAAGTGGGGCTGTGCACGTGCATGGGAATGCATGCGCCAGCCGGCCACTCACATAGCTCGGTGGCCAGTGGTGGGTTCCTCCCGGATCGCACCGGATCGCGCGCGCTCCCTTTCAGCGCTCCACCTGGCTCGCGCGCTCCCTTTCAGCGCTCCACCTGGCTTGCGCGCTCCCTTTCAGCGCTCCACCTGGCTTGCGCGCTCCCTTTCGGCGCTCCACCTGGCTCTCGCGCTCCCTTCCGGCGCTGAAACCGGAAGTACAGTTTTGCCCGGCCCTGGCGAAGCAACGACGCCTGCCTGCGCTCCACCAGCTCGGCTGGGAACGGAGATGTTTCCTCAGCGGAGCGGAGCGCCTTTTCAGGCGCTCCGCTCCGCTGAGGAAACATCTCCGTTCCCAGCCGAGCTGGTGGAGCGCAGGCAGGCGTCGTTGCTTCGCCAGGGGCGGGGCAAGACTGTACTTCCGGTTTCAGCGCCGGAAGGGAGCGCGAGAGCCAGGTGGAGCGCTGAAAGGGAGCGCGCAAGCCAGGTGGAGCGCTGAAAGGGAGCGCGCAAGCCAGGTGGAGCGCTGAAAGGGAGCGCGCAAGCCAGGTGGAGCGCTGAAAGGGAGCGCGCAAGCCAGGTGGAGCGCTGAAAGGGAGCGCGCGCGATCCGGTGCGATCCAGCAGGAACCCACCACTGTCGGTGGCAATTATGCCACGGCCTGGTAATGGACCACAACCTACAGCTTGGTGACTCCTACCCTAAGGCACCCTAGATCTGTGATCGGAATATAGTAAGTAGGCTAAATTCCAGAGAAGTAAGAGGCAACTCACTCCAGATATGGAGTGGAGTGTGAGAGAATACAGCCCCTCCCTAATAGTACACAGAATATAGGGGACTAGGAGAGACATGATAGCAGTCTTCCAATATCTCAGGGGTTGCCACAAAGAAGAGGGAGTCAAACTATTCTCCAAGGCACTTGAGGGCAGGACAAGAAGCAATGGGTGGAAACTAATCAAGGAGAGAAGCAACTTAGAACTGAGGAGAAATTTCCTGACAGTTAGAACAATTAATCAGTGGAACAGAAATTGCCTCCAGAAGTTGTGAATGCCCCAACACTGGAAGTCTTTAAGAAGATGTTGGATAGCCATTTGTCTGAAACGGTATAGGGTTTCCTGCCTAGGCAGGAGGTTGGACTAGAAGACCTCCAAGGTCCCTTCCAACTCTGCTATTGTATTGTATTATATTATAGATGCAGAGAACAAAGTGCTTTAGTTTGGCAAGATTCTGGCTATGGGTATAGAACAATAAAGAATTCGGTAAAGAATCACCATGTATCCGCCTTAAGGCCTGACAATGTCACCTATTTATTTATTTAGGAAATAGTTCCTTTATCTAAAATGTCCCGGTAAATCTTTTTTTATTTACAGGTAGTCCTCAACTTACAACCAAAATTGAATTGAAGATTTATGTTGGTAAGTGAGACATTTATTAAGTGAGTTTTGCCCTCATTTTACAACCTTCCTTGCCCCAGTTGTTAAGTAAATCACTGCAGTTGCTAAGGCAATAACACAGTTGTTAAGTGAACCTGGCTTCCTCGTTGACTTTGCTTGCCAGAAGGTCACCAAAGGTGATCACATGACCCTTAAAGGTAAAGGTAAAGGTTCCCCTGCACATGTGTGCTATTTGTTCCCGGCTCTAGGGGGCAGTGTTCATCTCCGTTTCAAAGCCGAAGAGCCAGCCCTGTCCGAAGACGTCTCCGTGGTCATGTGGCCAGCATGACTAAACCCTGAAGGCGCACAGAATGCTGTTACCTTCCCACCAAAGGTGGTTCCTATTTTTCTACTTACATTTTTACGTGCTTTTGAACTGCTAGGTTGGCAGAAGCTGGGACAAGTAAGGGGAGCTCACTCCGTTACGTGGGGCTTGGGATTTGAACCATCGAACTGCCGACCTTCAGCATCTTAGCCGCAAACGTCATAAATATGAGTCAGTTGCCAAGCATCTGAATTTTGTCCATGGGGATACTGCAATGGTCGTATGTGTGAAAAACCATCATGGGTCACTTTTTTTATTGCCGTTGTAACTATTTGTAAAAACAGTCAATAAATGAATTGTTGTAAGTTGAGGACTACTTGTATTCTAAAATAAATTCTGCACTGGGGCTAAACTCAGTGTCAGGCCTGCAGCCATCTTTTCTTTTGGATCTTTGGCCTGCCACATTTTCTATTATTCTACTATGCAATTTGTATTGTGGGAAAATGAGAGGTGGGATTGTACGGAGTTAGATGCTATGTAGCCATAACAAAATTCTTTCTAGAAAGCCAAGGTCATTCTTTGTCTTTGCACTTCTGCACCTGACTGGAACTGGATGGGTGGACCTGCCAGCATGGCAGTGGAAGATTGGACCATGTGATGGACTTGAGGGTGTGGGGGCAAAGTCATGAACTTTCAACTGGGTGGGGAAAACCGGGAAGCTTTCATATTCGGGTTTTCCCAGAAGTGCCAACATGGCTCTCTTAATAAATTGGAATTGAGCCAGGGACGTGCGGTCAGGGGAGGCAGGGGAAGCAGAGCCTCACCTCTCTTCATGAAATAATAATAATAATAATAATAATAATAATAATAATAATAATAATAATAATAATAATAATAATAATAATAATAATAATAATAATAATAATAATAATAATAATAATAATAATAATAATAATAATAATAATATATTTATTTCTTAGCCGCACCCTCTCCCGAAGGCCTCTGCAGCTCCCGGGCGCGGCCGGACGGATGTAGCCAGAGCGATGCCGAGGCAGTACGGGCGGACGAAAGAGAGAGCGAGAGAGCGATGGAGGATCAGGCAGCCTGATCCTCGATCGCTCGCCCGCAGGACTGCCTGGGCGTCGCTCTGGCTACATCCGTCCGGCCGCACCCGGGAGCTGCGGAGGCAGAAATGTTGTCGGCGCTCCCGGATGATGAAGCCACGAAAGCGACTGGGAAATGACGAGAACCTTCCTGGCTCTGCTGGACTTCGCGTGCTCCTCCACTGCAATATATGTCCAGATACGGCTTTTGTGGCTAATGGGGTTTGGGCTTCCAGCCCAACAACCCCTGCCACTTCTGGATGTATATTGCAGTTGCGAGGAGCGCGCGAAGTCCAGCAGAGGCAGGAAGGTTCTCGTCGTTCCCCAGTCGCTTTCGAGGACTGCGGAGCGCGAGCCGGCGGAGCACGCTCAGGAAGGCGGGGAATGGGATCACGTGTGCTGGAGGCTGAGGCAGCCTCAGCCTCCAGCACACGTGGTCCCATTCCCTGCCTTCCTGATGACGTCACCAGCCTCACCAGCCATAAACCTCACCGCACGTCACTGAATTGAGTAATACTTTGCCTTGGACTCTGATTTACTTTTGGATGCTATTTGGAACCCCGACACTCAGACAAGTCAGAAGCAATCAAAGTACTGTATTTCCTCGCTAGTGGTAATCCTGCATGCCGCTTTTCCACGGTCTAAGAATGCATTAAAAGATGGCATTCTTCCCCACCGTCTAATACAAGAACCTTCAAAATGGAGAGAATGTGACACCTCTGATAAATCTGCACAGGCTCTGAAATCAAAGCCAGTGATCTCCCGGTGAGATAATATACAATTCCACCTTTCTTTGAAGTGAAGATAAATAATTCCAAACAGAGGTCATTGCAGAACGTAATTATAACTTCACTGCACATCATTATATCTTTTACACCTGCCTGGAAACATTGCCAATAAATTGTTGGCAAACTGAAGCAAATTTGCATTCCGACAATTCTTAAATAAAGGAGAGCTTTTATTACAGATGAGATGGATGCATTTTTTCCCCCAACCTCCTTCTTCAACACCTGGGAAGTTTATAGACTCTGCAGTCTCAGTTCCCTTGGGCCGGGAAAAGAAATTTGTTGCAATAATCTGTTTATTTACAGGCTGGTCAGGTATTAATGTAGTTCTCCAAGTCACATTCGGTGGAATGATAATCTCGCTTCCGAACCTTCAAGCTTTCTAACTGTCTTCATGCTTATTTCCATTTTCAAGAGGAAGGGGATTAGTGGGAGGAAGTAATTTAAGGAGTTATTTTTGCTAAAGGTTCCTTTTGTAGATGTTTTGGGCAAGAGACCCAGCATCAAAACGCAGGTAGGACAGCATTCCCGAGAAGGAACACAACCGGTTCTGTGATTGCCTGTTGCACAGTTTGGAGAAAACTTACCTTTCGTATTACTGCTGTGGAGGAAACCAGCTGAGGTATGGCAATCCACTCTGCCACACAACCTATAGATATAGGTCAGTACAGTGCAGGGGCGAGTGAGTGGGCCCACTTGGTCGTTGGAGCGAACCTGTTCACTTCCAGCTGATTGTCGGAGATAGCGGTTCACCCAAACCAGTCAGAACCGGTAGAATCCCACCTCTGAACACACCAATTTATTTGGTAGGTTTATTTATTTGGTAGGCCTTACCAAGGCATTATAAAGTGGTATTAACACTTTACGTGATTCTTGATTCTATCCCTCTGTTTATGCAGCCTAGAACTGTGTTGGCTTTTTTGGCAGCTGCTGCACACTGCTGGCTCCTATTTAAATGGTTGTCCACTCGGACTCCAAGATCCCTCTCACAGTTACTACTATTGAGCAAGTACTATACCACATGTACTATACCTGAGCATTTTGTTTTTCTTGCCTAAAAGTAAGGTTCTACATTTAGGCAAGAAAAACGAAAACCAACCAGGTCCCTTCCAACACTACGATGCTATGATTCAGTCAGCCGAGCCAAATGTTAGTTATTGCAATCTAAGCCAGGGATGTCAAACTCAATTTCATTGAGGGCCACATTAGGGTTGTGTTTGACCTTGGGGCAGGCAAGGGGGCATGGTCAGTTCAACCTCACTCGTGTCAGGGGCGCCTGTGGTGTCCTGAGCGCTCTGGCAGTGAAAAGAGGCTCCCGAGCTCTGTTTTCAGCTGTGACGGCGTCCTGTTACCCTCTGCCAGTAAAAATGGAGCTCAGGAAGGCTACCCGCAGCAGAAGCTGGCAGAGGCACTGCGGCGGAGGCACCGCCTTGTGGATCCAGGGAGGTAGAAACTCTTGCTCATCACCTCATAATCTGTCCTTTCTATGATGCTCCAGTACATGCACTGAACTTAATTATTTTCAAATACAAGGCAATACAGATACATATAACTTAACATATTTTTCGGAGTATAAGACGCACCTTTCCCCCCCTAAAAGAGGGTGATAATTTGGGTGCGTCTTATACACTGAATGTAGCCCCACCCACCGACCCCAACCCTTTGGCCTCTGCCTCCCAGCAATTTACCTCTTTGCAGCAAACGGGGGCTTGTGGAGGCTTCAATAAACTATAGCAATCCCTGCAGCCTGTAACAGCTGATGATCGGGAGAAATTGAAAGAGAAATTTGCTGTTTGCTCCACGAGGCAAATTGCTGGGAGGCAGATTTTTTTTTCTTGTGCTAATCAGGCTGTTTGCTGCAAGGAGGTAAGTCAACAACTATAAATGCCTATAGAATGTTCAAATTATTAGACTTATTTTTTAAAGACTGCTTTATTATTATTCTAGACAACTTAACAAAATGAAGAAGCTTTTTAAAATAAATGCTTGATCTGAAGAGGCCCCGTGCTATTGTTTTAAAAAGTGCTATTCTTTTAAATAGCAGAGAATAACTATACTTCCAGAAAGCACATCAATTTTAACAGCATCTGTACAAGTATAGTCTGAAATATAACACTGCAAACAGTGTATATTGTCTGTAGTGTTTGTTGCAAGGAGGCAAATTGCTGAAAGTCAGAGGCAAATATTTTTCCCTTGTTTTCCTCCCCAAAATCTAGGTGCATCTTATACCTCGGAGCGTCTTAAACTCCAAAAAATACAGTATTTTTTATTGTCACTTAAGAATTATTATTTTTAAGGGATGTTAACCCCACACTCTAATATCTTCACCAACTTTATAAACTTGTATATATTTTAATAAGTATATCCTTATTAAAGTTGGTAAGAGCATACCAAAGTATACTGTAAACTTTTAATTAGATATGTAGTTTCATTGTCCTATTATTTTTTCCCCCTTTCCCAATAAGAAATTGTTGTGTATTTATCTTCTTTACTGTACTCTTTTTATTGCAAAGACTGGCCAAAGACCGTAATCTACATATTTGACCTTGGGGCAGGCAAGGGCTCTCTACATGGGGCTTCCCTTGAGATGCACTCGGAGACTACAGTTGGTCCAGAACGCGGCTGCGCGGGTGATTATGGGGAGGACTAGATACTCCCCTGTAACACCTCTCCTGCGCGAGCTGCACTGGCTTCCTGTGGTCTACCGAGTGTGTTTCAAGGTTTTGAATATGATCTTTAAAGCGCTTCATGGCACAGGACCTAGTTACATGCAGGATCGTATCCTGCCCCACACATCCCTACGACCAATTCGCTCACACAGAGAAGGACTTCTCCGGGTGCCGTCCGCCAAACAGTGTCGGGGGGCGACACCCAAGAGCAGAGCCTTCTCTGTGATGGGCCCAGCCCTGTGGAATGACCTCCCCCGTGACATCAGGATTATTTCCGATCTCCGCTCCTTCCGTGTACAGTTGAAGACTCACCTCTTTCAATTATCTGGCCTGGCTCAACCGTAATTTTTCGTATTCCTCCTGACTGCCTTTTTTTAAATTTTAAAATTTTTATTGTATATTGGGTTTTTATTATTGGGGTATGTTAATGGTTTTAATTGTCTAAATGTTGTAATCTATTACCTCCTCCGTGCATGTTTGTCTTTGTATATATGTATGTTTATGTGTTTGTACACACGTGTTATGTTTTATATGTCCTAGTGTATGCCGCCCCGAGTCCTGCCTGGAAAGGGAGCGGCTAATAAATGCAAAATTATTATTATTATTATTATTATTATTTGATTGGATTTTTATTTGATGTGAACCATTCAGCCCAAAGTGCTGTGAATTAGATTCAGTTAGGAAAGCCTATTTCTTTCCTGTCTTGGAATGAAATTGGTAAATACTTGTATGAGTAAATGCAACTCCTTCAAAAGAGGTGCTTCAGAATACACAGGAGGGTACATGAATGGCCGCAGCAGTGGCTCAGTGGCTAAGACAGTGAACCAGAGCTGGTATTCTGCCGATTTGTTGGTTTCGGGTGAATTGGTAGTGGAGGCCGCACGAGGTTCCACCCACCCACCCACCCAGACAACATCAAGAGCCTTCTCCACATGCTGGTGTGCTCCCACTACCAAAACAGGTAGTGAAGATAAGAGGATACCATTACTGCACTGAACTTGTGGATCAGAAAGGTCGGCAGTTTGGCAGTTCGAATCCCCAGCGCCGCGTAACGGAGTGAGCTCCCGTTACTTGCCCCAGCTTCTGCCAACCTAGCAATTCGACAAGCGCATAAAAAATGCACAATAGAAACAATAAAGGGGACCAGCCATTTGGTTGGAGAAAGGTACACAGCGCTCCATGAGCCTTCGGGTGTTTAATCATTGCTGGCCACACATGACCACAGAGATGTCTTCAGACAGCACTGGCTCTTCTGGCTTTGAAACAGAGATGAAACCCGCCCCTAGTTAAAGTCGGGGAAACAACTAGCACAGGTGTCCAAGGGGAACATTTACCTTATGAGTATCTAAAAGTATAGAGAAGGAGATTATTGCGGGAAGATAGTAAATATGATCTTCTACTTTGGGATTTGTTTTCTTTTAATGTTTGAAAAAGAGGGTTAACATTATTACATTTATACAATGAATATTTCTCTTTCAAAAGGGCTTGTAGGAAGCTTAAAACCCCACTCCTCTCCTAAGAAAAAATGAACTTTCCTTGGAATATATGAAAAGGCCAGAATATTTATTTTCCCTGGATGTGAAAAGAGAGAAACATGTTTTAAACATGTTTAAACATTTAAACATGTTTTAAAACATGTTTCAAAGACAAAGTAAACTTCCTCCAGCTTCCTGCCCATAAATGGGCCTTTAAGATGCCCAAGTCAGTCCCTTTACATAATAATAGAGTTCTCCCCTTCAGCTCCAGGGGGATGGGATCAAGGCACTGCTAGTTATTTACCCTTTACCCAACTCACCACATGGCATCTGAGAACTCAACCAAACTTGGGACTCAAAACACCAGCCTAGAGAGCTGTGGGAGTCTCAGACCATGGGAGTCTGACAACCAATCAGAAAGACATTTCTTACACAGGAACAAGGAAACAACGAGGGTCGGGGACGAACAGAGTATTAAAAACCCAGCAAGCCCCTCCTCTCGCACTCTTCTTCTTCACACCAACACCTGAAAGCATGTGATCCTCTTTTTCCCCAGGACCTCATGCCTTGTGGTCTCTGTCCACCATTATAAACCATCTTTCCAAGACAGCCTCCATGTTTTCCAGTGTCTTTTTCCCTACTTGGAACTGAACCCAGAAGGACATTTCTTCCAACAGGGTTAAAGCTACTTTCTTTTCTCCCAGACCCATACGGCTGATTTAACAGCTCTTCCCAGCTTGTTGCTTTCCAAGAGCAGCACGTTTAAATGAAGTTGTGTCATCCTATCAGGTTAAGGCATAAATCAAAGATCTAATTTGAGACCTGAATTTGATTGACTCATCAGTTTGACCGACACAGTCGATTGGAAGAGGCCTACCGTTACATGTGTGCAGATGCTTAGAGGATATTTCAGTCCAATGGAAGTGTGGCCAGTTTTATTTAAAAGCATCGAAGTGAAAAGGTCGACTTCGGTTCAATAGGGTCCGACACTGACAAAGACATCGATTGCGATCCTATATTGCCTTCAAATCAAGCCTTCGGGAAACAAAGCTTCGCACAATCCCAGGCAAGAACCAGCCGTCATCTACACGCATGAGAGATAGTTGAAGCAGCAAACGGATTCATCATATGATACGGTGCCCCCAATTTTGGACTTGATGGTCACCTGGAGGTTCAATTGAATGGGGACCTTCTTTATCAAGAGCTCACACATCCTAAAGCCCATTTTGGGGCCAAGGACAGAGAGCAGCAGCTGCTACATTTTGTAGATGATCAACCACAGAGGGTCATCTGAAGAATTTCAAAGGGGTCTTTGATTCCACGATGTGTCATATGAAAGCCAATGAAGCCCTTTGCAGCTTTGAAACAGCTCCTAATCGTTTCATACATCTAGGGCGTGTTCATACCCACCCTGCCCAACAAAACGTGCGTCTAGTCACAGGCTCTAGGGTTTTCCCCCAAATCGGATGGCTGCGCTGACAAGTTGCGACCACATAAGGCAAGGCTGGAGCGTACAAAGAATGGAGGGCTTTTGCAGTCTATAAGTGCTGAGCAGAAGCACCCCTGTGCGAGTCACCTTGAACTGCGAAGTCGCATTTCAAAACTGGCCCAGGGTCCCTAGAGGAGATCCAATCCTGACTGCTCTTATAAAAGGCCAGCTCCTGAAGAGTGAAACTCATATGAAGATAATATACAAACTAGAATGCATGTACTCCACATACCATGCAGCTTTTACAAACATGGCAGAGAGAGAGCAGTAGTAAACAAGAACAAAGAAGTCAATCAGACAAAGACACACAATGACCTCTTTATACACAAAACCAGGTTTATAGCCTAAGGTCCCACGTCCAGGCCTCCGCGCCCATCTCACTGGAGCTCATTACACAAATCCTGGTGCCTCAGTCCAACCAAATGCGTTCCCATGGGCTGAACTTGTTTCTATGGCCATATTCCCAGTCATCTAAATTTTGTATACACACACTGACAATTGCACTTCATATTTATGCCAGTTGCCGTTTGGATGCCTGACGCCCCATTGTGATCACTGCCTTACCCGTGGGTCCAAAGTCACATTTAACAACCATGGTACTAACTTAACAACTGACAGCAATTTACTTATACAACGCGTGGCCAAGAAGGCTCGTTAAACTGGGCAGCAACCTCAATTAAACAACTGTCCTCCACACCAGTAGCAACTGGAACATTTTGTAGCTTCCATTGAGTGCGTCATCCACGGTCGAGGATTACCTGTACTCTAGGTGGATGATACTATCTAAGTTCAGGATATATTGTACATCTGGTTGTAACCCTTGAAATCTGCATCTCAACTCTTAATTGTTTATTTTTAACCATTTTGGGAGATATTTCATATCTCTGAAATATAGAAATAAAAACATGAATTTTGATTTTCTTTTTAATGGCCAAATTCCTCTGGTACTTATTAGCTATCCAGGCCTGTGTTCTTCCTTTTGATGCTTTCCATTGATTTAGCAAAGTTTTCTGTAGGTTTTTAAAAGCCATTAAGGCCTTGAACAGGCATTTATTTCATTCATCATTTATTTATTTTTTCTTTTCCCGATAGACCCAATTTTAGACAATGCTGCTGTTAACAAAATTATAATAGGAATAATTCCCATGAAGAAGGAGAGAAACAGATTATTGAAAGGGCCAGAACATAATGGATTTTAAGCTATCTTACTAAAAAAAAGTTAAGGAAAAAACTTATCCATGTTTAGGCTGCAATCCAATGTACGGTGTGACCTTTTGAGTGTGCCTCATGAAATGCAATACAGGTAATCCTTGATTTATGACCACATTCAGCCCAAAATTTCTCTTGCTAAGTGAGATATTTTTAAAGTGAATTTTGTCCCATTTTATGACCCTTCTTGCAACCGTCGAATCACTTCAGTTGTTAAATTAGTGACACGGTTGTTAAGTGAAGCGAGTCCAGAAGTATTTCACAAGAAGAGTTGTGAATGCTCCAACACTGGAAGTTTTTAAGAAGATGTTGGATAACCATTTGTCTGAAATGGTATAGAGTTTCCTGTCCAGGCAGAGGGTAGGATAAGAAGCAATGAGTGGAAACTAATCAAGGAGAGAAGCAACCTAGAACTAAGGAGAAACTTCCTGACAGTTAGAACAATGAATCAGTGGAACAGCTTGCCTCCAGAAGTTGTGAATGCCCCAACACTGGAAGTCTTTAAGACGATGTTGGGTAGCCATTTGTCTGAAATGGTATAGGGTTTTCTGTCTAGGCAAGGGATTGGACTAGAAGACCTCCAAAGTCCCTTCCAACTCTGTTATTCTATTCTATTCTATTCTATTCTATTCTATTCTATTCTAAGAGTACTCCACTCCTCTGCTTGCAATAGAATACCTTATGCCACCAGGCTCAAAATTTTGGGCTTGGACCACCTGGAACTACGCCGCCTACGGTCTGACCTAAGCATACTACACAAAATTGTCTGCTACAACGTCCTACCTGTCAACGACCAGCTTCAACCTCATTAGTATACGGGCAAACAATGCATACAAACTCACGGTTAACCGCTCCAAACTCGATTGCAGAAAATACAACTTCAACAAGAGAGTGGTCAACGCCTGGAATGCTCTACCCGACTCCGTTGTTACATCCTCAAACCCCCACAGCTTCAACCTTAAACTGTCTACCGTGGACCTCACCCCATTCTTAAGAGGTCCGTAAAGGTGGCGTGCATAAGCACACCAGGGTGACTTCCATCTCTGTCCCACTGTCCCCATTTATTTGTACTCATTTCCTTTGTTCGCGTCCATGTTTATACTTATACCTGTTATCTTGTACACATTTGACAAACTAAATAAAATACAATAAATAAAAGATGAACCTGGCTTCCCCATTGAATTTGCTTGTCAGACGGCTCTGGAACACTACAACCGTCATAAATATGAGTTGGTCGCCAAGTGTCTGAATGTTGATCACATGACCATTGAGATGTTCCAATGGTCATAAGTGTGAAGAAAAGCTCATAAGTCACTTTTTCCAGTGCTGTTGTAACTTTGAACGGTCACTAAATGAACTGGGGTAAGTTGAGGACTGCCTGTAGTGTTATTTATTGCAAAGCAAAAATACATAACACTGTCTTGTTATTGTTTCTTCAGTCCAGTGATGGCCACAATACTGATATTTTTATAGATTTCAGATCCAATCCATAAACCAATGTATTTTATTATGATGTAAAGAAAGTGGTGTTCTGTGGTCCGTTGGGTCATGAAAAATTGGACGTGACTGAGAGAATTGAGACCTTTGAACTATGGTACTGGAGAAGACTCCTGCGAGTCCCTCGGACTGCAAGGCGATCAAACCTGTCAATCTTAGAGGAGATCAACCCTGATTGCTCTTTAGAAGGCCAGATCCTGAAGAGGAAACTCAAATACTTTGGTCACCTAATGAGAAGGAAGGACTCCCTGGAGAAGAGCCTGATGCTGGGAAAGATGGAGGGCAAAAGAAGAAGGGGACGACAGAGAATAAGGTGGCTGGATGGAGTCATGTGAGTTTAAATGGACTCCGGAGATGGTAGAGGACAGGAAGGCCTGGAGGAACATTGTCCATGGGGTTGCAATAGATCAGACACGACTTTGCAACTAACAACAAATAGTGACTAAACAACAACAAACCATGGGCTCCAAGGGGCAAGTGACATCCAATGCATCCAAGTATCATTTTTATGTTATCAGGACATTGATCAACTAAAGATCAAGATCAAACACATGATGGCTTCTAACAAATGCCAGTGACTACAACTCCCAGCCATTCTGCAAGTAGCCAGCCAGTAGCCATACTGACTCTTCCTCCTGAGTTTTAATTCAACAACACCAAGAAGTCCTCCACTCCTGTTTTATACCTTAGGTCTGCTTGCTCAACTCCTTGAATTACAAATTAGATACCATATTTTAGCTTACCATGTTATACATCCCAACCAACAGTTTGTTTATTGCTCAGGGTGTCATGCAGACTCAGAACCCTGGGTAAATTAAGGTTCTGGGCATGCAAACTGAGGATTTGCTTCGGAAGAAGGATGAACTATAAAATGCACAGATATTCGGTCTTCCCAGCATTGCTTTGATGAATAGCTGATTCCAGCGAATGGCAAAATGAGCTCTGTTGTGATGTCCTTTGGGGGGGGGGGGGGAATGCACCTTTGTGAGTATCAATTCCAAATTGTTCTCTGCTACAACCAGCTTAATGAAGAACAACAGATGGCATTCATTTCCCCCTTTTTATACTTGTTTATGCTCCGTCCCAGACTGCAGCGAGTGAATGGAGAAAACCAACAAAGGATTTGTCTGTGAAAAAAAAAAAGCCTGTGGGGGAGAATTTTGACAGGGCCACAGCTTGAGCAGACAAATGGATTAGCCCCACAAAAGGGAGGGAGAGGAACCCACTGCAAAGCCGAGAGAAACGCATAAAATGTTCCTGTAGCATGAAGCTTTTACCCAGCCACTATGGTCTGTTTTCAAAAAAAAAAAAGCCTTGATATATTCCAAGTTGAGTGTGTGGGAGATGGATGATCGGTGATAAAATGAAAACGAGGACAACAATGTAGAAATATTTCTCTTTTTGCTTCGGCTAGGATGAACAGTTGGGCCGAATTCTTACAGAATTGGTAAATCCGGTGAAGGAAAGCTATAATCCTTTGGAGATTAGACTCAGCACTTTATCATTGTCTTACTTTGCTGGATCTAAAGAGCCTTTCCAGTTGTGCGAGTCTTTCCTTGTACAATGGCTTCGTCTCACCATTTGTGAAGGAGCATCCTCTTGGGTGCTGGACATCTTGCCTCCTAGCTTTGAAATTCCTACTGAGCTTTTTAGTGTAGACCAGAGGTGGTATTCAGCAGGTTCAAACCAGTCCTGGAGAACCGGTAGCGGAAATTTTGAGTAGTTCAGAGAACTGGTAAATACCATCTCTGACTGGCCCCAGCTTCATTTATTCTCTGCCTCCCGAGTCCCAGCTGATTGGGAGGGAATGGGGATTTTACAGTATCCTTCCCCTGCCAGGCCACCAAGCCATGCTCATCAAGCCATGCCACAGCCACCAAACCACGCCCACTGAACCAGTAGTAAAAAAAAATGAATCCCACCACTGGTGGAGACCCAGAACAGGTGGATCAAAATTACAGGAACTGGGCATGGCTAGTCTAGTGAAGAGAAGGACATGGGGAGACATGATAGCTGTGTTCCAGTATTTGTGCGGCTCCCACAGAGAGGAAGGGGTCAAGCTATTTTCCAAGGCACCCGAAGGCCAGACAAGGAATAAGGGATGGAAACTGACCAAGGAGAGATTCAACCTGGAAATAAGGAGACATTTTCTGACAGTGAGAACAATCAACCAATGGAACAGAAGTTGCCTTCAGAAGTTGTGGGAGTTTCATCACTGGAAGCTTTCAAGAAGAGATTGGATTGCCATTTGTCAGAAATGGTGTAGGGCAGTTTTTGGTGCTGAGTGCTGAATGTGTGCATGGAACCCCAAAATGCAATGCGGGCACCTCCTGTGAATGCACCCTGCCCCATGCATGCGCCCCACCTCCCCAACTGCACATGCACGTGCATCCCCCATACATGCATCCCACCCCCTCGCCCATTTTTGGCTTCCAGGTTGGTGCAGGAGGCTTTCCAGGCTCAAAATGGGGCACGGGGGGGGGGAGCATCGTGCGGCACCCCCACACCCTGTTCTGGCTTCCAGGTTTGTGCAGGAGGCCTTCCAGGCCCAAAACAGGATGCAGGGGAGCACACAAATCCCAAAAATGCAATGCGACTATCCCCCCCCCCCCCAGCACATGCACTCTACCCCTCCCCGCGCCTGTGCAGCAGGGACCCAAAGACCAGCCGGCCACCTGGAGATGTGCATGCATACACAGTGGAGTTGGGCTGGGGTGACGGCTGGCATGCCCGCAGAGAGGGCTCTGCATGCCACCTGTGGCACGCATGCCATAGGTTTGCCATCACAGATGTAGGGTCACCTGCTTGGATGGGGGGGGGGGTTGGACTAGATGACTTACAAAATCCCTTCCAATTCTGTTAATCTGTAAAGATTCAGCATGGAAGAATAACAGCGTTAGAAGGGAGCTTGGGGGTCTTCTAGTCCACCCCCCTGCTCAAGCAGGAGGCTCTACACCATTCCGGTCAAATGGCTATCCAATCTCTACAACAGATTAACAGAATAACAGGCTTGTAAGTATGTGTTCACACACAGTTTCCATTTGAGCGAACATGTCCCTCCACTTAATCAATATGTAGACATTTCCCATATTTTACATAAATCCCAGGCACTCTGTCTCATGCCTGGCTACTAGGTGACTAAGATGCTGAGACAGGAAGTCAATAATCCTGCTTAAAGTGTACAGATGGGGCTTAGCTAAAATGATCAGAAGCCCCAATTGGAATTGGCCTGTGAAGTCAGATCTGATTATTGGTTTTCCCTTCTTGGTGTATAAACTCTCAGTCTATTAGAGAGCAGGGCTGATGGAAAACCCAGAGCAGCTCTGCAACCACATATCTATCTTGCCAAATTTACATTAAGATGCTAACACGAGGATTGTCTCAAGAGAGGATACAATACAATGCAATACAATACAATAGCAGAGTTGGAAGGGACCTTGGAGGTCTTCTAGTCCAAACCCCTGCCTAGGCAGGAAACCCTATACCGTTTTAGACAAATGGCTCTTCCCGTATTATGAATGGGATCCAGTGGTGGGATTCAAATAATCTAACAACTGGTTCTCTGCCCTAATGACCATCTGGGTAGGCGGGGCTCGGTGGTCATGTGACCGCATGGGCGTGGCCAACTCAATGTCACTCATGTCAATGGGCGCTTCACCTTAGCTGTTAGAATGTAATAAGAGTTAACCGGAGAGGCAGTTTCTGTAAGCAGGGCAATAAAATTAGGCTAGAGACAACACCAGAGTGTTTCCTTCCTGCCTTCCTTACAGGATTAGCCCTGCAAAGTGGAAAAAAAACAAAAAGAGATTTCTTCCCATAACCTTAACAACCGGTTCTCCCGAATAGGTGCGAACCAGCTGAATCCCACCACTGATGGGATCCAATAACATGAATGTCTGCTGCCAGGGCTCTCAACATCCGAAAAAGTCAGTTGGTCTGTCTTCTTATTTCAGTCCTTCTCAACTTTGGGGTTGAAGATAAAAGGGCTGGAAAGATAGCATTCCAGTGCAGGGCTCTTTGATACCAACGGTCGTGGGGAGGGGCAGGTGCGAGGACAGATCAAGAGCGCGTAGTCGGTTGGGAGACCGGGGTTTTTGGTCATACCCGGTCGTTTGTACCAACCCCTGCATACTAGGTGGTCAGGATCTACAGACCCAAGGCCTGAGACTGCTGTTATGTAATGCGAGGTCCGTTGTCAATAAGGCCCCCCTCATCCACGATCTAATTTTGGAGGGGGAGCCGGACCTCGCAGGAATAACTGAGACCTGGTTGGGCCACGAGGGAGGCCTACCCCTCATGGAAATGTGCCCGCCAGGTTATCAAGCATTTCACCAGCCTCAGGCCCAGGGAAGGGGCGGTGGGGTAGCAGTGATTATCCGGGAAGACTTGGAGCCGAGAGAGTTCACTGTGCCGCAGACATCCGGGTGTGAGTCCCTTGTCGTGAGATGGGGCCCAGGGAGGCAGTTGGGCCTGCTGATAGTATACCTGGCTCCTCGCTATACATCAGCGGCCCTGCCTGAACTCCTCGAGCTGATCTCATCGGTGGCGGTTGAGACCCCCAAACTTTTAGTGATGGGGGATTTTAACCTGCCGTCGATGGGAGAAGCGTCTGAGGGGGTTCGGGAGTTCATGGCTTCCATGACAGCCATGGACCTGACCCAATTAATTCAGGGCCCTACTCACGAGGGAGGCCACACGCTGGACCTTGTCTTTGTCTCTGGCCAGTGGACGAGTGATCTGGGAATAGGGGATTCAACTATTATTCCCCTGTCATGGTCAGATCACTCACTTCTCCGACTTGACTTCCCTGGTGCTACCCCCCGCTGCGGGGAGGCGGAACCGGAAGGTATTAGATGGTTCCGCCCCAAGCGCCTGATGGAACCAGATAAGTTCCAGACGGAGCTTGGGCCACCTCCTGTAGACCTGACCCGCCCCCGGGTGGAGGACCTGGTAGACGCATGGAATAGTGCGACTGCCGGGGCCCTAGACCGAGTGGTGCCTTTGCGGCCTCTCCTGCGGCGACGAACCACCCTGGCCCCTTGGTTCACCGAGGAGCTAAGGGTGATGAAACGCCACAAGAGACGCCTAGAGAGTCGTTGGAGATCCTCCCGTTCCGAATTTGACCGAGCACAGGCACGAGCCTATTTGAGGACGTACCTTGTGGCATTAAGAGCGGCCAAACGTCAACATTGTGCCGCTCTTATTGCGTCCGCAGATAACCGCCCTGCCGCCCTGTTTCGGGTGACACGCTCCCTCTTGTTTGAGAGGCCGCGAGAAGCCCCTTTATAGGGCAGAGCAGAGGAGTTTGGGAAATATCTACAGGACAAAGTCGCTCAAATCCGGATGGGATGGGCCCCTTTCAGTGGTCCAGTGGAGGCGCCCGAGGCGAGTCTTGAGGGACCATTCTGGGAGGAGTTTGACTCGGTTGCCATCGAGGATTTGGACAGGTTGCGTGGACGTCTGCGACCTACCACATGTTTATTGGACCCGTGTCCCTCCTGGCTTGTACTGGCATCCTGGGAGGTTACACGCGACTGGCTCCTGGGCCTAGTGAACGCTTCGTTGGGCGAGGGGTTTCTGCCGGCCGCCTTGAAAGAGGCGGTTGTGAGGCCCCTGCTCAAGAAGCCTTCCCTGGACCCAACGGAGCTAGTCAATTATCGTCCAGTCTCCAACCTTCCCTTTTTAGCGAAGGTTGTAGAGAGTGTGGTGGCACAACAGTTTCCACGTCACCTGGAGGAGAATGATTATCTAGACCCGCGCCAGTCCGGCTTCCGACCCGGGCACAGCACGGAGACGGCCTTGGTCGCGTTGGTTGATGATCTCTGGAGGGCCAGAGATAGGGGTTGTTCCTCTATCCTGGTCCTATTAGATCTCTCGGCGGCGTTCGATACCATCGACCATGGTATCCTGTTGCACCGGCTAGAGGGGCTGCGAGTCAGGGGCACCGTTTTACGGTGGTTTGGCTCCTACCTCTCTGGCCGGACGCAACGTGTGTTGGCAGGGGAGCAGAGATCGACCCTGAGCCCCCTCACATGTGGGGTGCCACAGGGGTCGGTGCTCTCGCCTCTCCTGTTCAACACATACATGAAACCGCTGGGCGAGATCATTCGTGGTTTTGGGGTGGGATATCATCTGTATGCTGATGATACTCAGCTATACATTTCCACCCCGAACCACCCCAACGAGGCCGTTGAAATGATGTCCCGGTGTTTGGAGGCCGTACGGGTCTGGATGGATGGCAACCGACTAAAACTCAACCCTTCCAAGACGGAGTGGCTGTGGCTTCCGGCCCCCCGGTTCAACCAGTTGCTTCCATCTCTGGCCATTGGGGGCGAGCAACTGGCCCCCGTGGAACGGGTGCGCAATTTGGGCGTCCTCCTGGATGCCCGGCTGTCCATGGATGACCATGTAACAGCCGTGGCAAGGGGGGCGTTCCATCAGGTTCGCCTGATGCGCCAATTGCGCCCCTTATTGGACCGGGATGCCCTACGCACAGTCACCCATGCGCTGGTGACGTCTCGCCTGGACTACTGCAATGCTCTCTACATGGGGCTTCCCTTGAGATGCACTCGGAGACTGCAGTTGGTCCAGAATGCGGGCCGCGCGGGTGATTATGGGGAGGACTAGATACTCCCCTGTAACACCTCTCCTGCGCGAGCTGCACTGGCTTCCTGTAGTCTACCGAGTGCGTTTCAAGGTTTTGATTACGATCTTTAAAGCGCTTCATGGCACAGGACCTAGTTACATGCGGGATCGCATCCTGCCCCATACATCCCTACGACCAATCCGCTCACACAGAGAGGGACTTCTTCGGGTGCCGTCCACTAAACAGTGTCGGGGGGCGACACCCAGGAGCAGAGCCTTCTCTGTGATGGGCCCAGCCCTGTGGAATGACCTCCCCCGTGACATCAGGATTACTTCCGATCTCCGCTCCTTCCGTGTACAGCTGAAGACCCACCTCTTTCAATTATCTGGCCTGGCTCAACCGTAATTTTTTCTTATTCCTCCTGACAGTCCTTTTGAATTTTAAATTGTGTTATTATTAATGGGGTATTTTAATGGCTGATTTTTAACATTCCTAATGTGATGTAATTTGTTACCTCCTCCGTGCATGTATGTCTTTGTATATGTGTGTATTTGGATGTTTATGTGTTTGCACATATGTTTTATGTTTTATATGTTTTATTGTACACCGCCCCGAGTCCTGTGTGGAGAGGGAGCGGCTAATAAATTCAAATTTATTATTATTATTATTATTATTAATTCTCTTTGGATCAAGCCAGTATGACTAATATTTAAATATTAATTAATATTTAACAAATTATTGACAGCTGAAGCTCAAATACTCTGGCCACCTGATTGAGAAGAAAAGCGTCATTGGAAAAGACCTGGATGTTGGAAAAGATTGAAGGCAAAAGGAGAAGCAGAGGATGAGATGGTTAGATAAATGTCTATGGAGATGCTCAGTCATCCAGGTCATGGTTGTCCCAAAGCAATGTTCCCTCTAATTTTTTTTCAATGTGAGCAGAAAAGTATAGTGTTTGAGCGGCACATTTTCATGCCTGAGCACCTGAATTTTTTTCACAGATGTCACCTAAGACAACAACGAAATCAGTATTATTTGAAACTCAAAGTTATGTTTCTTCAAGGTACCTGCTTAATTAAAAGTGTTATATAATATCAGTATCAGTTAACAATGCTCCTGCTTAGCAACCAAAATGTTGGCTCAGAAACTCTGGCATTTGAAGCACGCAAGTCTTAAAGCTGTCAAGTTACAAGACCCTTGCACCCCTAACCCTTTAGAAAAAAAAACCCAGGGGTGTTCAAACCTGACAGCTTTAAGACTTGTGAACTTCAACTCCCAGAATTCCTCCTCCAGTCATGTTGCAGCGACGTCATCTGCGTGGATCTGCTCCATCTTTGGTTTCTTCATCGTGGGCAGGGCTGCTGCTGAAGATGCCGATGAGCTGCCACCAGAATAACTGCTGCTACCTCCTCCTCCTCCAACAGCACCACCACATTTGCACCTGAGCTCAGCGCCGCGTTACCCCTGCCCCCTCCTCCTCTGCCATGCTTTTGAGGAGCCATGAGGCTTTTTTTCCCCTGCTCCCCCCCCTGCCTTCCTACTGGCTCCCACAGCCTCATGGCTCCTCAAAAGCACAGAGGAGGAGGGGGCAGGGGTAACGCGGCGCTGAGCTCAGGTGCTCCGAGCGGAGGGGAGGCGCCGCTGCCATGCGCGGGGATGCTGGCTGGAGCTTTGGCGGCTTCACCTCAGCCGCAGCGCCGGGCGGCAGATCCGGCAGTGCTGTTAGAGGAGGAGATGGTGGCAGCAGTTATTCTGGTGGCAGTGAGGGCTTTGGGGCTTCACAACTACCCTCAGTCGCCCCGTGCTCATCAAAGCAAGTCCGGGGAAGTCCTTTGCTGGCGGCCCATTCTAGTTGCCTGCAAAGGACCTCCCCAGCTTCCGGAGCCTGTGGCAATAGAAATCACTGCGTGGCATTTAAAAATGCTGCGCGGTGTTTTCTTGCCACGTGTGCGGCCGCGTGGCCGTGCACCTTAGAGGGAACATTGTCCCAAAGATGCTTTTTTTTCAAAAGGCAACTGGACTTTCTGGTTTTTCTTTGAAGATGTTTTAGTTCTCATCCAAGAAGATTCTTCAACTCTGACTGGATGGTGGGGAACAGAAGGATTTATACATATACTAGCTAATAACTCGGCATTGCCCGGGTATTTATTTATAGGGGGGAAATGTCCAGATCAAACATAATTTCTAATGTTGGATTTTCCCCCTTACCAGAGGGAGCCCCCTTGTGGAGTACTGTGAAGCCATTATCAACTCCACTGCACTGCATAGTAGAAACCATTTTATGGCAGTACAGTAGAAGCTATTTTTAGACACAACAGGCTGTATCTTAACATAACACACTTCCTGAGGGGTGTTAGGGGCGTCTTACCCTCACAGTATTTGTTTCCAGAGAGTAAGTCACCTGCTTACCAAGTTTGGTTGAAACTGCTCGAGGCATTCCAGAGTTATGCTGGAACAGACACACACACACACACATACACATAGATAGATAGATAGATAGATAGATAGATAGATAGATAGATAGATAGATAGATAGATAGATAGACAGACAGACAGACAGACAGACAGACAGACAGACAGACAGACAGACAGACAGACAGACAGACTTATTATATACTTATACATATATTTATGTATATGTACACTGAGCCGTGGCTCAGTGGCTAAGATGCTAAATTTGTCAGTCAGAAAGGTCAGCAGTTTGGTAGTTCAAATTCCTAGTGCCGCGTAACGAGTGAGCTCCCATTACTTGTCCCAGCTTCTGCCAACTTAGCAGTTTGAAAACACGAAAAATGCAAGTAGAAAAATAGGAACCACCTTTGGTGGGAAGGTAACAGCATTCCGTGTGCCTTAGGTGTTTAGTCATGCCGACCTCATGACCACAGAGACATCTTCGGACAACGCTGGATCTTCAACTTTGAAATGGAGATGAGCACCGCCCCCCTAGAGTCAGAAACGACTAGCACATATGTGCAAGGGGAACCTTTACCTTTAAGCCCTCTCTAAGCAGTTTACAGAGTCCGCATATTGCCCCCAACCATCTGGGTCCTCATTTTACCCACCTCGGAAGGATGGGAGGCTGAGTCAACCTTGAGCCTGGTGAGATTTGCAGGCAGCCAGCAATCAGCAGAAGTAGCCTGCAGTGCTGCACTCCAACCACTGCACCAATGCAGCTCTTATTCCCATGTTATCCCCATGTTTTGATGCTTTTTCGCCAACATGACAAAAAGCAGTGCCACAAAAACTGCTCTGCTGCTTGCGGTTGTGTATTTGACATCATAACATGCGTGAAAAGGGGGCAGAGTTTGCTCAGTGTAGGCACAACTCATTTTTGTCCTTTGTGCCTCCCTGAAGCATCCCCACCACCACTGCATAGTTACAAAAATCTGCAAAAACCGTTTCAGATGGTTGCTATTCATTCAAGCAGTTTGACTTCTTCCAATCTTCTCTACTTCTGCTTTAAAGAATCCACTCTTTAAAACTTGCTACGATGCTTTGGGGAACTGGGAATGTACCGGTATGGTGTTTTTTTCTCCCCCCCCCAGACGTGTATTGAAGTTTATCAAAAGTCAGGCTACTTGAATGAATAGGTGAGAAGCTACGCTCACCTGGGATCTGAAGCACATCTTTGGAATCGCTTTTCAAAGGCTGCGCTTCCCAGCTCTTCTCATTCAATTTGATGTAAAATACCTTGTTTTCCCTTTACCCAGGGGAGAACTCAATTTCAGAGAATGTCAAGGAATAAATATACCTGCCCTTGGGGAAAGTATGAGTGAGCTGTTAAGGGGAGACTTGCTGAAAAGATGACTGTCTTGAAGTAGAAAAAAGCATGTGAAACAAAACAAAAACAAAAGAATACCCCCACCTCAATATTTCTTTTGGTACACTATAATATAATATAATCCCAACTCTAGGGGGAAGTGCTCATCCCGTTTCAAAGCCAAAGAGCTAGCTCTGTCTGAAGACATCTCCAAGGTCATGTGGCCGGCATAACTAAATGCCGAAGGTGCATGGAACACTGTTACCTTCCCACCAAAGGTGATCCCTATTTTTCTATGTGCATTTGGCTTCATCTATGCCAAACTTAACAGAGTTTAACAGAGGGATAGAATGAAGATCACTTGAAGTATCTTAATACCACTTTATAATGCCTTGGTAAGGCCACACTTGGAATACTGCATTCAGGTTTGGTTGCCACAATATAAAAAAAGATGTGGAGACTCTAGAAAGAGTGCAGAGAAGAGCAACAAAGATGATTAGGAGACTGGAGGCTAAAACATATGAACAATAGTTGCAGAAACTGGATATGTCTAATTTAATGAAAAGAAGGACTTGGGGAGACATGATAGCAGTTTTCCAATATCTCAGGTGTTGCCACAAAGAAGAGGGAGTCAAGCCATTCTCCAAAGTATCTGAGGGTAGGATAAGAAGCAATGGGTGGAAACTCAGCAAGGAGAGAAGCAACCTAGAACTAAGGAGAAATTTCCTGACAGTTAGAACAATTAATCAATGGAAGAACTTGCTTCCAGAAGTTGTAAATGCGCCAACACTGGAGGTTTTTAAGATGTTGGATATCCATTTGTCTGAAGTGGTGTTGGGTTTCCTGTCTAGGCACGGGATTGAACTAGAAGACCTCCAAGGTCCCTTCCAACTCTGTTATTCTGTTATTCTATTACTTATGGCCATGTGATCATAACTCAAGCACTTGGCAACTGCCATGTATTTACGACAGACACAGCATCCCACAGATACAGGATTGCCATATGCAACTTTTCCACTCATGTTCAACAAACAAAATAATGAAAAAAGGAAGGATCACGTCTTTAAATATTAGAATGATAGGGGAAGTCGGGGGGAAAGAGGGGGTGCAAAATAGAGGTAGAAATAAGAGGGGGGAAATAGTAAACACAGATGTTAAGATGATACAATGTACGGTAGAACTATGAGAAGGTGTAGAATTGAAGGATGATAGTAGAAATTACACGTTAGTAAAACTAAAAATGAAAATGAAATGTAATTACTAGGAATAATACTGTTTACGTTTATTGGTATTGAACTATCTGAACACCCAGGAATCAAACTATTCGCACAATGAGATGTATATAAATAAAAAAATAAAAAACTTTAAAAAAAAAAATCAAAGGGAAATCTGTCAGATCAGGTCATAAGTTGCCTTCAAATGTCTTACTTAATGACCAGAGCAGAACGAAACGGTCATAGCAATAGCACTTAGACTTATACACCGCTTCACAGGGCTTTACAGCCTTCTCTAAGTGGTTTACAGAGTCAGCCTATGGCCCCCAACAGTCTGGGTCCTCATTTTACCGACCTCGGAAGGAATCAGATGCTGTCATGTAACACCTCACTTCATAACTGCACTATTTAACAATGAATTTTCTAGGCTTGTAGTCATACAAGGTTTAGCCAAAAATTACAAAAACACAATTTTCATTAACCCAACTCTGCACATTTGGGTATGAGCAAGCAATATTTAATGCTGAGATAGTGGATTGAAGATATTGACATCCAATTAAATCTGGCAATTCTTCCCAGGGATATGCTCCTAATCAGCTCGCTCACCTTTCCCCCTCTCCACAATCTGCTAGATAATGAAGTCAAATTGCAATTCCTAAATATAGAAAGGCATCTCCTTGGCTTAATTTGATGGCCTCCCTCCTGCAGTCCTGGATCAGACATACAAAACTATCCCATCAGGGCTAATGCTTTGCCCCTGCAGTTTTATGCTGGCACATGGTCAACGCTGCTAATGTCATATCTCAGCAAACTTCCCAGTCAAACTGGTTTACATTATTTACTGTGCCTTTTGTGTCTCTGACTGCAAGAAATGCAGTTTGTTTAATAAAAGTATATTGCCGTTGCCTTCTTTCAGGATTTAAAAGAATAACAGAGTTAGAAGGGACTTTGGAGATCTTCTAGTACATCCCCTGCTCAAGCAGGAGACCCTATGCCATTTCAAACAAATGGTTGTCTCCAATATCTTCTTAAAAACCTCCAGTGTTGGATATCCCAGAGGTGCTTTTTCAGAAGGCAACTGGACTTTCTGTTTTTTTTTTTTCTTTTGAAGATGCCTTGGTGGCACTGTAGTTAGAGTGAAGTACTGCAAGCTACTTGTGCTGACTGCCGCCTGCTGCAATTTGGCAGTTCAAATCTCACCAGGCTCAAGGTTGACTCAGCCTTCCATTCTTCCGAGGTGGGTAAAATGATTACCCAAATTGTTGGGGACCATAGGCTGACTCTTGTAACTGCTTAGAGAGGCCTGTAAAGCACCGTAAAGTGGTATATAAGCCTAAGTGCTAAGTGTTATTGCTAAGACGTTTCATTTCTCATCCAATAAGCTTCTTTTAGCCATAAAATTTGGGATGAACACCCTTTGAATGGTGTGGGAGTAGGTATGGACTTCCAGAGGAAAAAATGCAGACCACAGGAACCAGGAGCACTTACTCAGGTGACCCCGAGGACACAGAGAAACCTCCAAGTGCTTCAAGGACCCTCTAAAAGAATGCAGATGATTAGCTGTCTGCAAGGAATACAAATCCTTCCATTCCCCACCATCCAGTCAGAGCTGAAGAAGCTTCTTGGATGAGAAGAAGAAACACTTTCAAAATAAAAAACAAGAAAGTCCTGTTGCCTCCTGAAAAAGTAGCTTTGGGACAACCATGACTTGGATGACTGAGAATCTCTACAGGCCTCCAGTGATGGAATACCCATAACTCCTGGCGCAAATTGATCCACTGATTAATTGTTCTGTCAGGAAATGTCTCCTTAATTCTAGGTTGCTACTCTCCGTGATTAATTCCTATCCATTGCTTCTTGTCCTGCCTTCAGATGCTTTGGAGAATAGGTTTATCTCCTCTTCTTTGTGACATCCCCTTAGATATTGGAACACTGCTATCATATCATTTTTTTTCAGCTTCCCAATATGATCTCCAACCTTTGGCTTACCTCATCTCCCACCCTAGTAACTAAGGCCAATTCTATCAAGTTTTTTTTTTTACAACACTCAAAATTTACTAGATCTGTTCTATGGAGGGGTCTTGCCATCTAGCTGGAAAATCTACACATCAGCCCTACCAGCTAAGCTGTACCAGGACATTAATTCCACCTGAAGGCTAAAACCACTTTTAACAGAATAACAGATTAACAGAGTTGGACGGGACCTTGTAGGTCATTTAGTCCAACCCCCACCCAAGCAGGAGTCCTTAGACCATATCGAACAGATGGCAATACAGTCTCCGGTGATGAAGCTCCCACAACTTCTGAAGGCAAGCTGTTCCATTGGTTGATTGCTCTCACTGTCAGAAAATTTCTCCTTATTTCCAGGTTGAATCTCTCCTTGTTCAGTTTCCATCCATTATTTCTTGTCTGGCCTTCAGGTGCTTTGGAGAATAGTTTGACTGCCTCTTCTTTGTGGCAAACCCTGAGATATTGGAAGACTGCTATCATGTCTCCCCTAGTTCTTCTTTCTCTTAAACTAGCCATACCCAGTTCCTGCAACCGTTCTTCATGTTTTAGTCTCCAGTCCCCTAATCATCGTGGTTGCTCTTCTCTGCACTCTCTGTAGAATCTCAACATATTTTTATAGTGTGGTGACCAAAACTGGATGCAGCATTCTAGGTGTGGTCTTACTAAGGCTTTATAGAGTGGTATTAGTATGTCACTTGATCTTGATTGTATACCTTGGTTAATGCAATTTAGGATTGTGTTGGCTTTTTTGGCTGCCACCACACACTGCTGGCTCATATTTAATTGGTTGTCCACTAAGACTCCAAGATCTCTCTTACTGCTATTAAGCCTGGTTTCACCCAGTCTATATGTGTACTTTTGGTTTTTCTTGCCTAAGTGTAAGAGTTTGAATTTTACATTGAATTTTATTTTGTTAGATAGGGCCCAGTGTTCAAGAGTGTCAGGCTCCATCTAGATCTTGAGCCTATCATCTAGGGTGTTGGCTATTTCTGCCAGCTTCGTATCATCTGCAGATAGAGTAAGTTCCCCTTCTATTCACTTATCTAAGAAGTTTATGAAGATATTTTATTGAAATTGGCTATAATAACAGACTGTACAAGTGTGAATTGGTGTTACTTCCTATTCTTTTTCATCTTTGGTCAACACTGGCTCAATAGCTTAAAGAAATAGATATGTTTACCATCTCCTAAAGTCAGCTATAACTAGCAGAGTAAAATTTACCCCTTCTTATCTATCTATCTATCTATCTATCTATCTATCTATCTATCTATCTATCTATCTATCTATCTATCTATCTATCTATCTATCTATCTAAAAATATCTATGTGTGTATGTTCCAGCATAACTCTGGAATGCCTTGAGCAATTTCAACCAAACTTGGTACACAGATGACTTACTCTCTGGAGAAAAATACTGTGGGAGTAAGACACCCTTAACACCCCTCAGTGTGTGTGTTATATTAAGATACAGCCTGTTGTGCCTTAAAATGGCTTCTACTGTACTGCTGTAAAATGGCTTCTACTGTATACAGTGCAGTGGAGTTGCCGTGATAATGGCTTCACAGTAGTCCACAAGGTGGCTCCCTCTGGTAAGCAGGAAAATCCAACATTAGAAATTACATTTGTTCCAGATATTTTCCCGCTATAAATAAATATCCGGACAACATTGGGTTATCAGCTAGTACTCCAATAAATCAGCATGGTGTCTTTCTGCCTGAGTTGCTTCTGAATGTTGTTGTCAAGCCGGCCTCCCTCAGCTACCAAGAAAGAAACCACTTAACTCCATTTTGCAGAATTAAGAGTACTTTTACTGGTTATGAAAAGATAGCAGCTAAGCAGAGCAAGATCTGAGGCAAAAGCGTGCAAAATCATGCATGTCAATATGTGACCAAACTCCCTCCCCCTGGTAACCCTCATCCCAGTGTCCAATCTGCAAATCCCTTAGGTGTCATGTGAGTTCCATCTTCAAGGAGCATCATCAGGTTGGTATGCAGGACAGTTGGCCTTGACTGACACCAAGTACTAATCTCCAGCATGCGCAGAAGACGGTGAGGCCAAAACTCCCTTTTTACAATCTCTCCCGTACTTAAACTTCCCCTCCCAAATACCAGCCCCCCCTCCCCGTTTCAATAGCAGCCAAAAGCAAATAGCAAAACAGAGGCTGACAGTTGTCTTGTTTTCCCATACTTAAAAAAAGTGTCCACCATCACCACTACTCCTTTACCTACAGTATGTAATTGTTCTTGCTTATTTCATTCAAGGTCTTGGGGGGGGGAGGGGAGAGAGGACTTTGTTATCTCACCTCTTTTTCAGATCTGCCAAGAACGGCCACGGATGAACTCTGTTCGTGGGGAATTAGCAACCAGCAGAAGTAATTTGACTTCAGTTCTTTCCGATGGATCACTTTCTCCTCCAGAGGACCTACCCGCTAAAAGAAGTTCAGGAAAACAAATTAGTCCAAATGTTGGTGGTGACAAGGATAAATGGAGGATTTGCAGCTTACACAGAGATAAATTGCTACTAAATGGCTGTTTTCATTTCTCTCGCATTGATTTTAATATCACCAGGACTTTTCAAATAAGCTGGGGCTGCTTCCACTAAGAAACTGGCTGGCATGTTTACATACTGAAGGAGTCATTTGTGGCCCACAAGAGATCAATCATGTTGGAATACAGCCATATGGCGGGACACCACCATGAAGCACTCAAACGTGCTCTGGGCGGAAGAGCTCTCAAAATAGATCCAGAAGCATTTCGGTTACTGCAGATTCCTACATGCCAACATCTCTTCTTCATGCATACAGCACTTAGCAATAGCGCTTAGACTTATATACCGCTTCCCAGTGCTTTACAGCCCTCTCTCAGCGGTTTACAGAGTCAGCCTATTGCCTCCAACAATCTCGGTCCTCATTTTACCCACCTCGGAAGGATGGAAGGCTGAGTCAACCTTGAGCCAGTCAGGATCGAACTCCTAGCAGTCGGCAGAGTTAGACTGCAATAGCAATAGCACCTATATACTGCTTCCCAGTGCTTTACAGCCCTCTCTAAGCGATTTACAAAGTCAGCCTATTGCCCCAACGATCTGGGTCCTCATTTTACTGACCTCAGAAGGATGGAAGGCTGAGTCAACCTTGAGCCTGGTGAGAATTGAACTGCTGGCAATCTGCAGAATTAACCTGCAATTCTGCATTCTAACCACTGTGCCACCCCCACTATGTTGAATTACGGGTAGTGCTTGACTTATAACCACCAAGTTTCTGTTGCTAAACAAGAAAGACAGTTATTAGGAGAGTTATCCAGCCCCATTTTATGACCTGTCTTGACACAGTTGTTGAGGGAATCACTGCAGTTGTTAAGTTAGTAACACAGTTTTTAAGTGAACCTGGCTTCCTCATTGACTTGGCTTGTCAGAAGGTTGCGAATAGCAATCAAATGACTCCGAGACACTGCAACCCATCATAAATACATGCCAGTTGCCAATTTGAACTGCCAAATTGCAGGCTGCTGGCAGTCAGCAGAAGTAGCCTGCAGTACCGCACTCTAACCACTGCGCCACCATTGCTCAAGGAACAGTTTTCATTTTTAATGTGTGCCAGAGTGCGCACAGTAAAAAAATGACAATAAAGGCTATCTTATCTTATGTTACCTACTTGCACTACTTAGTTCAGGTTTTAGCAAAGATCAAGACATAGGTATTTGGATTTCAGAGAAGCTCATGGTCAAAATACTGTGAAAAATATTTATATTAGGATAATTTAAGGAGGCAGTCTTCAATTCCAGGAAAATGTGCCCAAATCGCACTGAAATAGCCAACTTACTTCACAATGAAGCTCACCTTCCACCATTCAAAGTAATGAAGGACCTCTCTGGGGTTATTTTCGATTCCATGGTCACACGATCAAAATTCAGATACTTGGCAACCGCCAATTGGATTGTTCATGGGTCATTTCATTGCCACTTGTGACGGTCTGACAAGCAAACTCAATGGGGAAGCCAGATTCACCTAATAACCATGTGACTACCTTAACAACTGCAGTGATTCAGTTAACAACGGATGCAAGAATGATCATAAAAGAGGACAAATCTCATTTAACAGCTGTCTCGCTTAGCAACAGAAATTTGGGAGCTCGGTTGTGGTCATACGTCGAGGACTGCCTGTATTTTGAAAGCAGATGCTGTTGCTAATCATCATTGCTTCCTTGTGTTGGGAGAAATGTCCATCTGGTTCAGTTCCAAGCAGGGAGAAAGACACTGGAAACATGGAGGCTGTTTGGAAAGATGGTTTAATGGAGCAGAACCATCAAGCACATGGTCCTGGTGCAGCTGACCAGATAGAGTGGAGAGTGAGGATTATTTATACCCTCTCTTGGGCCTTGCCCTTGAGCTTCCTGTTCCTGTGCAAGAACATGTATTCTATTTGCTGTAGTCAGACTCCCACGGGGCCATGTGAGGTCATTTTGTCTGAATTAAGTTTGGTTGAAACCTGGAGGGTGATGCAATGTCCCTAGATGATTTCATAATGCAGTGAGCTTTGCTCCTAGACAATCCTATTATGTCGTGGAGGGTCATGTCTTAATCCCATCACCCTGGAGCTGAAGGTCTTTTGTTGTGTAGATAGGCTGGCCCAGTCCTTCTCAATGGGCACCCATCATCTGCTGGGAATCAGGGAACTGAAGCTCTGAGTTTCTGTCTCCCTTAAGATTTTTTATTTCTCTTTTAGGGGAAATATAATATTCTGCCTTTTTCATATTTTGTAAAATATAAGGGATGCGGTGACTCAGTGGTTAAGCCTGTCGATCAGGGAGGTCGGCAGTTTGGCGGTTTGAATCCCTAGTGCTGCGTAACGGAGTGAGCTCCCGTTACTTGTCCCAGCTTCTGCCAACCTAGCAGTTCGAAAGCACGTAAAAACTGCAAGTAGAAAAATAGGGACCACCTTTGGTGGGAAGGTAACAGCGTTCCGTGCATCTTCAAAGTTTAGTCATGCCAGCCACATGACGAAGGAGACGTCTTTGGACAGCACTGGCTCTTCAGCTTTGAAACGGAGATGAGCTGTGACCCCTAGAGTTGGGAACAAGTAGCACATATGTGCTAGGGCAGTGTTAGGCAACCCACTTCTTTGGAGCCGCATGTGGCTCTTTCATCCCTCTGCTGCGGCTCCCTGTCACCGATCGGCTCCACAATTGATAGGGCTTTCGGTTAGGACAGGTAGAGGAAAAAAGGATGCCACACTAGGAGGAGACTCTATGGTGGGGGAACCAGACTTCCGGTCGGCTCCAAAGCTGAACGGGGGGCTTCCGGTTAGGACCTTTGTGGCTCTTTGAGTGTTTAAGGTTGCCGACCCCTTTGCTAGGGGAACATTTACCTTTTAAAATATTTCATCCTTCTAGGAGAGGGGTGGGTGCTAACTTTCTACACGAGCCCTTTCTTTAGAAGAGCAATGGACACAGCAGCTGTGGGTGTCCCTTTGGACCTTCTTCCATTCCTCTGCAGACTGAGAAATGCATACGTCCATCTCTGTAAATTGTCCCACATTCTCTGCAGCTGAAACACAGTTATTGGAAGAGAGTTGTGCCACAATCGATAGACCTTGCTTTTAAATAAAGCACGCAATTTACCAGAGTGCAAATTACTGCAGCCGGGATTGATTGGGCTTGGTAAACAGTCTATCAGGGAGAAATAGCTCCTTGACTCAAACTACCATAGGAAAAAAATGGCTCAGATCTCTCCTCTTTATGGAACTAGACTAGAAGGAGCGATCAACAGAAACCTGTTCAATACAATTTCATTTATTACTACCTTTCATTCTGGGAAGAAAGCAAAGTAAATTAAAATAAAAATGCCATCCATTCCTCCCTTCTCTTTTCAGATCACTTTTCTCTTTTAAAGGTGTGGCTGTGCACACATGCAGTTATGCACATCTTCAAACAACGAATACAGCTAATCCTCAACTTATAACCATTTGTTTAGTGACCTTGCAGCATCTCCATGGTCACATCATCAAAATTCAGATGTTTGGCAACTGGCTCATCTTTATGACAGTTTCAGTGTCCCTGGGTCATGCAATCACCTTTAGTGATCTTCTGACCAGTGAAGTTGATGGGGAAGCCAGATTCACTTAACAACCATGTTACTAACTTAACAACTGCAGAGATTCACTTAGCAACTGGGGCATAAAATGGGGTAAAAGTCACTTAATAAATGTTTTGCTAAGCTACAGAAATTTGGGGCAAATGGACTATGTCTAGTATGTCTAGTTTAATGAAAAGAAGGACTAGGGGAGACATGATAGCAGTCTTCCAATATCTCAGGGGTTGCCACAAAGAAGAGGGAGTCAAACTATTCTCCAAAGCATCTGAGAGTAGAACAAGAAGCAATGGGTGGATACTAATCAAAGAGAGAAGCAGTTTAGAACTAAGGAGAAATTTCCTGACAGTTAGAACAATTAATCAATGGAAGAACTTGCTTCCAGAAGTTGTAAATGCGCCAACACTGGAGGTTTTTAAGATGTTGGATATCCATTTGTCTGAAGTGGTGTTGAGTTTCCTGTCTAGGCACGGGGTTGAACTAGAAGACCTCCAAGGTCCCTTTCAACTCTGCTATTGTATTTGTATTTACTTGTATATAACTCTAAATCAAGAAGGTAATTTGGCATGCCTCATGGTAATTTGAGACTCCAGGTGGCTTACGGTAAAATAAATGAATTAAATACCTAAAATACATCCATAAAAATAAAATACATACCAGCCAGACATCATCTAACCAATTATCCACAAACCCAGGAGATGGGCTCCAAAATACATGTACACACAGGGCCTCAAGCTCAGAATAACAGAATTGGAAGGTGGTCTTCTAGTCCAACCCCTTGCTTAGGCAGGAAACTGGGTACCATTTCAAACAAACGGTTGCCCATTCTCTTCTTCAAAACATCCAGAATAGAAGCAGCCATAATGACTTGTTTCCTTCCATCTACTGCTTCTTGTCCTACCTTCAGATGTTTTGGAGAATAGGTTGACCCCCTCTTCTTTGTGGCAACCCCACAAATATTGGAACACTACTATCATGTTTCCCTTCATCCTTCTTTTCATTAAACTAGACATACCAAGTTCCTGCAACCGTTCTTCATATGTTTTGATCGCCATGATGTAGAAAAGATGTGGAGACTCTAGAAAAAGTGCAGAGAAGAGCAACAAAGACAATTAGAGGACTGGAGACTAAAACATATGAAGAACGGTTGCAGGAACTGGGTATGTCTAGTTTAATAGAAAGAAGGACCAGGGGAGACATGATAGCAGTCTTCCAATATCTCAGGGGTTGCCACAAAGAAGAGGGAGTCAAACTATTCTCCAAGGGACCTGAGGGTAGAACAAGAAGCAATGGGTGGAAACTAATCAAGGAGAGAAGCAACTTAGAACTGAGGAGAAATTTCCTGACAGTTAGAACAATTAATCAGTGGAACAGAAGTTGCCTTCAGAAGTTGTGAATGCCCCAACACTGGAAGTCTTTAAGAAGATGTTGGATAGCCATTTGTCTGAAACGGTATAGGGTTTCCTGCCTAGGCAGGGGGTTGGACTAGAAGACCTCCAAAGGTCCCTTCCAACTCTGTTATTCTATTCTATTCTATTCTATTCTATTCTATTCTAGTCTAGTCTAGTCTAGTCTAGTCTAGTCTAGTCTAGTCTAGTTTCCAGACCCCTAATCACCATTGTTGGTCTTCCCTGCACTCATTCTAGAGTCTCAACTCCGAATTGAGAGTTTCTAGAGTCTCTGTTTGGTTTTGCTTGGTCAAAGTGAGATTTTCAAGGCTGTGTAATAAATAAACAAGGCAGAGGGTCAATAAAGTCCAGATGGAGATTGTGATCTTGTGATTGAAAACCCTCCCATGATTTTTACATGATTTGTAGGGGGGTGGGGCTTCAATCACACAGTCCCAGCTGCCATCATGATTTTCCCCACCCTTCCAGAGTATATAAATGACCATTTCAGACCAAGACAATTCAGGAGGAGAGATTGACTTGGGTTCTCATTATCCCTGAGTGATAATGTGCCTTTAATAGGCAAAAAAAAAATAATTCAAGTCAAAGAAGAATGTCCAAAAGGTGCTTTTTAAAGAGGCAACTGGACTTCCTTGTTTTTCCTTTGAAGACATTTCGCTTCTCATCCAAGAAGTTCCTCCAGCTCTGACTTGAAAATCTCTACAGTCTTTTAGCTATACAGTTTGGGATGGACAGCCTTGGAATGGTGTTGGGAGTAGGAATGGATTTCTAGAGGGGAAAAAATTGTGGATTATAGGAACCAGGAGCACCACTCAGGCGATCCTGAGGACACAGATAAACCTCCAAGTGGCCTCAATGACCTTCTAAAAGGATGCAAATGACCAGCTGTCTGCAAGGAATACAAATCCTTCCATTCCCCACTATCCTGTCGGAGCTGAAGAAGCTTCTTGGATGTGAAGAGAAACACCCTCAAAGAAAAAAAAAACAAGAAAGTCAACCTGCCTCCTGAAAAGCACCTTTGGGACCTGGATGACTGAGCATCTCTACAGACTTTCAAACAAGAAAGAGTGGGGGAGGAAATCAGAAACATGTTTTCTTTTTTCCTCTCTGCATGCCATGATAATGTGAACCCAATTTCTTAGGCTGAGAAATATTTTATCCGCTGTTGAGCCTGTTGTCATGACTTTCAGTGGGTTCTGGCACCTCTGCTTCCCTGAAAGATTCCTCGCCTTATTAAGTTGTCAGTTCACATACTCTAAAATCAGTTGATTTCCTGCTATATAGGCTGCTGATTTAAATGGTGGGAAATATATTTTCCAATCTTTTGACCTTCACACCGGCTCTCTTTTCTACCTCTCCACTTATTCTGTAGCATCTGTGAAACACTCACTGATTTTGTTTTTCGCTGTTGTTGTTTTTTAATGACATTTGGCTTTTCCTGTAGTTTGTATCCGTTGTGTCTGAACGACTGCCAAGCAGAAGTGTTGCTTCGTGTATCTTTGACCTTTACTATTCGATCGGTAAACAACTGGAACGCAGCCCAGAAATCAGTCAGTGCAGTAGCCTAGCCCCCACTGAAATCATACAGTATACAATAAATCGATATGTGATGATTTATAGGCCCCATCTCTCTGGGGCAGGAGGTTCCCTCAGAAAACTCCTGATGATAACAGAGGAGTGACTAAAAAAAATAAAAAACCTAATCCAGATCACATTGCCAGTTCTTCAATGCAATATCTAGATGGAGTGTACTACAACCGCTATCTTCTGTTGAGCCCTGCGTGACCTGGAATGTCATTTTATTCTATTTTATATATCTAAGTATTAACCTTATTTTTCGGAGTATAAGACGCACCAGGGTATAAGACGCACCAAGGTTTTGAAGAGGCAAATGTAAAAAAAAAAAAAGTTTTTGCACTCTACAAAGCTCCCCAAAACAGCCCGTTTTTCACGAAAAATGGGCCCATTTTTTTTTTTTTTGCCATAAAAAGGCATGAATAGAGGGCTCCTGAGGATGGGGGCCCTAAAACGAGCAAAAAACGGCCCATTTTTCACAAAAACGGCCCCGTTTTTTGTAAAAGAAATTGCATGCCTAGCCTTTAGGAGGCTTATAGAGTGCACTTGTGGGTGGGGGGAGGGGCAGAATTGAGCCAAAACCGCCTTGTTTTTCACTCATTTCTGTCTTCCCCAGCCCCCAGGAGCTCTCCGAAAGCCTCCTACAGGCTCTGCACGGCCATTTTGGTGAAGGGGGTGGGGTTTTGGGAGGCAAAAAATGCTGCATTCAGTGTATAAGGCACACCCAGATTTTCAGCCTCTTTTTTGAGGGGAAAAATGTGTCTTATACTCTGAAAAATACGGTAGTTATTGTGCTTTATCCTATAACTATTGTATTTTACCCCACTCATATTTTAAATTGTTTGTTTAGAATTGTACTGGTAATACCGCATTTTTCAGAGTATAAGACACACTCTTTCCCCCTGCCTAAAAGAGTGTGGAAATGTTGGTGCGTCTTATACACTGAATACAGCCATTTTTGGCCTCCCAAAGCCCCGCCCCTGCATCCCATTTTTGTGAAAAATGGACCATTTTTTGCTCAAAGTGAGGGTTGTTTTTTTTTGCCTTCCCTCAGTCCCCAGCAGGCTTCAGCAGGGCTGGGGCAAGGTAAAACCTTTTTTTTTCTTATTTACCGCTTCAAAATCTTGGTGCATCTTATACACCGGTGCGTCTTATAGTCTTAAAATACGATATGTGTTTGAACCTGTACGTTGGTGTGACTCAGTGGTGAAATCTAATTTTTTTTTGGCACCGGTTCTGTGGGTGTGGCTTGGGAGTGGGGGCCATGTAACTGGGTGGGTGTAGTCATTTCTTTTCACTTTTTAAAGCATTTTCCCCCTGCGGGTTCAGGGGAACAGGCAGGAAAAAAATGTTTTAAAAAGGGGGGAGGAAGCTTCCGATGATAGCGCAGATCAGCTGTGAGTCGCGTGATTGTCGGAAGCTTTCCCCCCCCCCCCATTTTTTAAAAGCATTTTTTTCATGCCTATTTGCCTGAACCGGCAGGAAAACAAAATGCTTTAAAAAGCGGGGGACTTCTGACGATTGTGTGGCTCATAGCTGAGCTGTCCAATCCTCAGAAGCTTTTTTTTTTTTACTACTGGTTCACAGAACCAATGGCAATCACCCCTACCGGTTCGGCCAAACCAGACCGAACTGGGAGGATTTCACTCCTGATATCACCTATAGGCAGTGGTGGGTTCTGGATCCCATTGCAACCGGTACAGTGCACATAAATGCACGCAATGCACATGCACTCGCGTGCAACATGCGCATGCATCCTTACCTCTTGCGATGCTCCAGCTGCTCGGTGGAGCGTCACGCAGGCACTGTACACTCCATGCGCGAAAGTGCCGAAGAGCTCAAATACAGGTAAGGAAGGTGGGCGGGTGGGTAGGCTTTCCAGAGCACTGGAACAGAACGGTACCTGGTGCTCCCGGCAGGCACCAGTACACTCGTACCGGGGCATACCACCTGCAACCCACCATGCCTATAGGCTATATGGGATAGGCCCATAACTGTCACAGAAGCCATAAAGTCTCAAGCTACCTCACACAAGAAACAATAGATGGAAAGTAATCAAGGAGAGAAACAACCTAAAACTAAGGAGAAATTTCGTGACAGTGAGAACAATTAATCAGTGGAACAACTTGCCTCCATAGGTTGTATATGTTTCAACACTGGAGGTTTTTTAAGAAGAGATTTGGACAACTCACTGTGGAAGATAAATTGAAGTCCATCAAGACCATAAATGTTGGAAACACCAATGGCAACCTGGTTATAGGGCCTTCCTCCTCCTCCTCCTCTTTCTCCTCCCCCTTCCCCATCATCCTGCTTTTTTCTTCAGTAGCTTAAACGTAATGAGAATGTCATGGCATACTCCTAACTTGCTACATGTGATCAGCTGTACAAATTCATACAGGGAGATTGCTATGCAGGAAGGAGGCTGGTACAGCAGCCACATTCCCAACCGATCCCTCTGTGAAAGGACAGGTTGTCTGCAAAATGAGCAGCACCTAGGCTGCTCGTGCCCTGTCCCTTTAAGGCTTCTCTTTTGTCAGCCCGGCAGCTGGAGGAATCCGACAACTCATCGCTGCCAACTAGCAGCAGGACAACTCACCGCAGGATAATTCAACATGATAAATGTCACCTGCCCTTGTTTCTTCAACATTAGTTCCATTTTTGTGGAAATTGACAAAAAAAACCAAAAGTGATGTCGAAGAAACAGCTCTGGATAATATTTAATGCGTTGAGTTATCCTGCATGGAATTGTCCTGTGGCGAGTTGTCTCACCAGCACGTTGGCTGTGGTCAGTTGTCCTGCAGA
Source organism: Natrix natrix natrix (assembly GCA_029891615.1). Lineage (NCBI taxonomy): Eukaryota > Metazoa > Chordata > Lepidosauria > Squamata > Natricidae > Natrix > Natrix natrix. The sequence goes on from JAKRSK010008698.1 coordinate 565,678, forward strand.
GAGTTGCTCATGAAGAAACGGCCGTGCTGAGATGGCTATGGCGAGTTGGCCATGAAAGGTTGTCCTGTCTTGCAGCTGGTGGCTATAAAAGCTAAACAGAGCTGCAATTGAGGATGGCAGTGTTAAGAGTCCCGGTGTTGGTGTGGGAGTAAGAGGGGAGGTGGTTTGTGTTAGTTTGTGTTAGTTTGGGAAGCTAAAACAGCTTGAAGCTGCCTCAATCAAATAAAAAAGATACTGTAGGGTGTAGACAGAAAAGTAGTGGAAGAACATGTTATAGTAGAATTGAGGGAAGAGAAGTCTGGTAAATGGTACTATCCTTTACGTGTTTTTTTTAAAAAAGTTTTATTGGTTTTTTTAACATTTATAAGGGAAAAGGTAATGGAAAGGTATACAAATTTTGGCAGTTGCAAAGTGTGGTAGGCGCCCCCTCCCTCCAAACTCATAGTATACATTTGAATATAAAACATTAATGCATAGTCATATATAATCAGCATATTAATTCTATTGGTACTTTCAATCAGTTTATACATTGTAGTATATAATCCACATACTAATTTCATTACTACTTTCGGTCAGTTTGTATCAATGAGATTTTCTTATTCATTTTTGTGATCTGAGCTTTCTTGGTATTGCCCCTTCTCTCCCCGCTGGCAGAGCTCCGGCCCCTCCCGTGTCCTGCATATCCGTTGTAGGATCTTCGGTTTTTTCTAGGTGTATTTTGTTTTTTCCCATAAAGGCCTGTGCTTTACGTGTTTTTGAGTGTGTGTGTTGCCTAGAGACTGTCAGCCTCTGTTTCGCTATTTGCTTTCGGCTACCATTGAAATGGGGAGGGGGTGGTATTTGCGAGGGGAAGTTTATGTACAGGAGAGATTGTAAAAAGGAAGTTTTGGTCTCGCAGTCTACTGCGCATGCTGGAGATTAGTCCTTGGTGTCGGTCAAGGCCAACCATCCTGCATACCAACCTGATGATGCTCCTTGAAGATGGAACTCAAATGACACCTAAGGGATTTGCAGATTGGCCACTGGGATAAGGGTTTCCAGGGGGAGGGGGTTTGGTCACATATTGATATGTATGATTTCACACGCATTTGCCTCAGATCTTGCTTTACTTAGCTGCTATCTTTTCATAACCAGTGAAAGCACTCTTAATTCTGCAAAATGGAGCTAAGAGATTTCTTTCTTGGTTGCTGAGGGAGGCCCACTTGACATTAAGCAAGATCTCACTTTCGCACTCATCCCGGAGCTAACACCTTCCGAAGGGAGTGTAAATAAAACCAAAACCTTCAAAGGAATGTCTTACCCAGGCAGCAACCAGGAGGACGACATCGGGGCGGCTGCATCCTCATGTTCCTTGGAGATGGAGCGGATGGCGGATCTGAATTTGGAGGAACGATCCGACCCCATGTGGTCATTGGGAGTGGGACAGAAGTATGACCCTGAGGAAATTCCAGCTGGAGTTACCACAAGGGGACATCGGCGGCCGGCAGCTGCTTGGCAGGACGCTGACGAGGAGAACCTTATGATGTCCCAGGCTATGAAACTCTTTCAAGAGGCTTGGGAGAGTCAATGTTTACGCGAGAGCGGTCCCGAAAGAGAAGCTGATCACCCAGGCTTAGAAGAGAGAATTGCAAAAGCCCTGTTCCGCCCAAGGGGGGCCCTGAGGGCAGACAGTAGAGCTCATCAGGATGAGGAAGCCCTGGGAGCAGCAGCCGCAGCCGCGAGAGCCCTTCCAAGAGGAAGAGGGTCCACCCGCAGATGCCGGATGGCAAAAGTTTCTCCACTTGGTGTGAATTTTGGAGGTGACCCAAAGGAACTAGGATTTTTCCTGGTCCAAGTCTGGAATTTCATGTAACAGTTCAGAGAGGATCTCCCCACAGAAGAAGCCAAGGTAAGAGTTGTTACCATGGCACTGGAGAACAAGGCAGTGGCATGGATGGTTGCCCTGCATAATGATGACTCCTCCCTGCTGAGAGACTATAATAGGTTTAAGGCCATCCTGAGGAAACACTTTGATGACTCGCTCACGGAGCAGAAGGCCAGAACCAGAATGAAAACCCTTACCCAAGGGAAGAACCCAGTGGCTGATTACATACAAGAGTTTTGTGAATTGTCCGTTTATATGCGGGTTGGTGAGAAGAAGCTTTAATGGACAGTTTTATGGATGGCTTAAACAAAGATATATACCAAAACTGTGTAAACAGCCACCACCCCCGGTAACTTGCAACACTGGTACGAATTGGCAGCAGACGTGGAGATCGATCTAGCTAGAGACAAGTACCACGAAGACAGTGAGAAGAGGAAAACTACCCCTCCCAACCTCCTCCCAAAGGAACTCCGAAAGGAGGAAAAAGTTGGTCTACAAGCAAGCCCCAGTCTACCACCTGCTTCCGTTGTGGAAAGGAGGGGCACTGGGCAGCAAATTGCCACTCCACGATTGGCCCAAAGCCCTCTGCTGGGGGGGGGGGGAGAAAGCCAGACAAACAACCTGGGAAGGGAAGGGACACCGCCATGAAAGGGGTGGAACATGTTGTGCAATTCCCTCCCATCCCAAGAGAAGAAGAACTGTCCTCCTCATTGGGGGAAAGTGAAACCGAATCCGAGGACGACCATCTGGTAAGTTCCTGATTGGGCCCCATGACCATCCCAGTAGAACTTAAAATGCCCTCTACTGGCGCCCAAGCAAAAATGCTGGCCCTTTTAGACTTGAGATGCACACATTGCATTATTAGCCCGGAAGTGATGGAAAAAATGGGCTTGAAACTGAGAACTTTGAAAGTCCCCATTGCTTTTTGCCAGCTAGATGGGTGTATAGCTGGGGGGGCTCCTGCCCATTTTGTGACTGAACCTATAGACATGTGGATGAGAGATCACCAGGAAACATTAAGTTTCATTGTGGCACCGGGGATAGACCGGCCTCTCGTACTGCGCTTACCTTGGCTACGTAAATGGAACCCACACATCAACTGGAAGAAAGGGTGGTTGCGCATCCGATCCGCTAAACCCCCTGAGGGAAAAGGGAGGGTTTCTAATATTACCAATGCTGAACCTAACCTAGCAGCCGCGGTGCAGGAAAAAATTGAGGGGGAGGAGAAAATCCCAAAGGAATATTGGGACCTAAAGGATGTTTTCAGTGAAAAATCCTCTGATAAATTACCCCCTCACTGTGCGACTGATTGCAGCATTGAAATCCTCCCAGGAGTAAAACTTCCAAAACCCCAGATTTACTCAATGACCCCACGCAAAATGCAGTAATTATGGAAGTTTATTGACAAAAATTGGAAAAGGGGGTTTATTGAACCTGCTAGGCCACGTGTGGCCGCCCCTGTGTTGTTTAGAGAAAAGAAAGATTGCTCCTTTCGTCTCTGTGTTAACTACAAGAATCTTAACAGTGTGTGCGTGGAAAATGTATACCCCCTTCCTCTGATGAAGGATATGTTGGCCCAATTGGGTAAAGGGAAGATCTTCACTAAATTGGACCTAAAAGAGGCCTACTACAGAGTCAGAATCAAAGAGGGAGATGAATGGAAAACTGCTTTCAACTGCCCACTCGGGTGTTTTCAATTCAGAGTACTCCCATTTGGCCTACAGGGGGCGCCAGCTGTTTTCATGCAATTTATAAATGAAGTTTTACATAAACACCTGTACAAGGGCGTGATGGTCTACCTTAACAACATCCTTATCTACACGGAAACACATGATGAACACGTGACTTTAGTACGATCAGTACTCAAGAAACTCCGGGCCGCAGAACTGTATGCCAAATTGTCTAAATGTGAATTTCATCAAGAGAAAATTGATTACTTGGGCTACCATATCTCCCACAATGGCATCGAGATGGACCCAGCGAAAGTTCAGGCTGTAACTGAATGGGCACCTTCTTGCACCCACAAACAATTATTGTCCAAACAGCATCTGGTGTTTGCTCTGCCCATTACAAATCTCCTAAAGTCAAAAGGGGAGGCCAAGCCTAGACCAGGTAAGCCTTTGAATTGGACTATGGAGTGTCAAGCCGCTTTCGAGAAATTAAAATTACTCTTTGCAACTGAACCCATTTTGAAATACCCAGATATGGAGGCACCATTTATCATTCAAGCTGATGCCAGTGATGTGGCGGTGGGGGCAGTATTACTTCAAACGAACGCTCATGGAAAATTGCAGCCATGCGCTTACACCTCTCGCAAATTGACATAGATGGAGAGACAATGGGCTATATGGGAAAAGGAAGCTTCCGCCCACCATCCTCAGACTAACAGGGCTTGTGAACGGACTAACGGACTGTTTTGGAACAGTACCTCAGTTTCATCAATTATCAACAAGATAACTGGGCTGAACTGTTACCACATGCTGAGGTGGCATACAACATGCTGAGGTAGCATACAACAACTCTGCACAGCAGTAACCGGCTTGACCCCTTTTAGAGTTGTGTTTGGACAGGACTTTGTACCAATTCCTGAGTTGCCTCGAGAAAAACTGCAAAGTTTGTCCCTCTCTGAGTGGAGTGACCAGCTTCACCAAATTTGGCCCATGACCCGCAAGGCTGACAAAAAGAGGATGAAGCAAAGGGAGTACAAAGTAAGAGATCGAGTGTTTTTGTCCACCAAGTTTCTACAAACCACCCAGAAATCGAAGAAACTGGGGCCGAAGTATGTCGGTCCTTTCCCTATTGTGAAAATCATTAATCCTGTTTCTGTACGATTGGAGTTACCAAACCATCTTAAGCGGATTTATCCTGTGTTTCATGTAAGCCTGTTGAAACCAGAGCACACTTCTACTTTTCGTGTGCCCCTACCTGCATCCCCTGCCCCTCTTCTTATTGAGGGAGAGCAACACTTTGAGGTTAAGGAAATCTTGGACTCCAGGAAACATAGGAATCAAATTCAATATCTGATATCCTGGAAGCATTTCCCCCCCTCCCAGGCTGAGTTGGTTGATAAATCTCATGTTAGAGCTCCTAGATTCTTACAGAAGTTCTATGCTAAGTACCCTGATAAGCCTTGATCATATTTTAATCATACATGTCTTCTGTTGTCTTTTCTATTGTTTTATTTCCTTGCAAGAATGACTTCTTTTCCTGAAGGAGGACCGGATGTCAGCCTCTGTTTCGCTATTTGTTTTCGGCTGCCATTGAAACGGGGAGGGGGGAGCTGGTATTTGGGAGGGGAAACTTTAGTACAGGAGAGATTGTAAAGTGGAAGTTTTGGTTTCACCGTCTACTGTGCATGCTGGAGATTAGTGCTTGGTGTCGGTCAAGACCAACCTTCCTGCATACCAACCTGATGATGCTCCTTGAAGATGGAACTCACATGACACCTAAGGGATTTGCAGATTGGATAGTGGGATGAGGGTTACCAGGGGGGAGGGGGTTTGGTCCCATATTGATATATATATATATATATGATTTCGTGTGCTTTTGCCTCAGATCTTGCTTTGCTTAGCTGCTATCTTTTCATAACCAGTAAAAGTACTCTCAATTCTGCAAAATGGAGTTAAGAGGTTTCTTTCTTGGTTGCTGAGGGAGGCCGGCTTGACAGAGACCTGTGTGGTTGTGTTGACCTGGGTATATGTAAAAGAACCCATGATATCCTTGAACTCAACTTCTACAGAGAGTAGAAACGGTATAACTTTAAACTTAAATATAAGAGAAATAGAGGAAGGAATACAGTGAAAAAGAAACAAGGAAAAAGAAAAGGGAAAAAGAAAGAGAACAATATAGGGACAGATACATCAAAGTTTTCTTTCTTTCCATTTATCCTTTCTCATCATCACACCCATAAATCATCAGGCCATTTTTTTTTCAGCAAAAGGTATGTAATAAATGCAGTATTTTATCTCTTTCTAAGCAAACGAATTGTGCAAAATCTACTAGTTCTGTCATCTTCATTAAGTATTCCTCAATTACAGGTATTTCAGAACTTGTCCGTGTTTTTGTGTGTTTCTGTAGCATAGTAATCTTGCAGGAATAATAATATATAAACATATTTTTCTAGTTGTCCATTAATTCAATAAAATTATTCTGGTTTCAACTGAATCTTAGTCTTTAAAAACTTTGTATCAGTATATGTATTTGAATCCAAAGTTTTCTGGCTTTTTTTTAAAACCAGGCATAATAAAATGCCCTTCATGTTGCCCACATTTCCAACATAAATTTGAGGTATTTTTACAGATTCTAGATATTTTTTCTGGTGACATATCAATCAGAATAGAGGTGGTAGGGACCTTGGAGGTCTTCTAGTCTCACCCCCTGTTCAAGCAGGAGACCCTATACCATTTCAGACCAGTGGCTGTCCAGTCTCTTCTTAAAGTACATGTAGTCTAGTGAAAAGAAGGACTAGGGGGCCCATGATGTGTTCCAATATTTGAGGGGCTACCACAAATAAGAGGGAGTCAAGCTATTTTCCAAATCATCTGAGGAGGACAAGAAGCAATGGATGGAATACTGCATCCAGTTTTGGTCGCCACGATGTAAAAAAGAAGTTGTGACTCTAGAAAGAGTACAGAGAAGAGCAACAAAGATGATTAGGGGACTGGAGGCTAAAACATAACATTCTATTATTCATATCAACATTAAAAAGCAGGCTTGACTTGAAGGAGATTCTACCAGTTTCTTAACATTGGATGATCCTTGTGTTCTTCATCCTAGTATTGTGGGTTCATTGTGGGTCTTGTAAAGTTAGCCTGTGTATTGAGGATTATTGCTGATGTTTTGTGTTAGGGAGTCTGCTTCAGTCTTTGTTTCTGAGAGATTTCTCCTTCTTCCCTGACAGATGTTTGAAATTGTTCAGAAATGTTCCCACTGACTTCTTCATGCCATTGCTACTGAATTGGCTGAAATATTCAATTAGTTCCATCCCGAGACTTTCTAATTAATATGGCATTGTAGCTGTGGAATAGCATAATAACAGTGATCATTAGGATAATTTCTATCCTCAATTTGTTGACGTTCACAGCTGACAGCATATCTTTAATTAACACTTGAGATATAACTCCAAGATAAATCCTTCTTCTTTCAAGTGTATTTGATCTCTTTTTCTTGTCTGTATGTTTCTGTAGCATATGTAAGAAATAAACTGGGTTGGCCAGGATTTCGCTCCTGAATTGACCAGAGCTAAAGAAGCTTCTTGGATGAGAAGTGAAACATCTTCAAAAGAAAAAAAAAACAGTATAAGTATATATAAGTATTCTATATTCTGTGGTTGATTGGTAATATTGTGGTTAATTGAAAGTAATGATGTACAATACGAGTCAATGGGAAATCCTTTCTCTCTCTTTTTTTTTTTAGTAGCACTATTTTTATTTTTTGCAAGACCTGATTTTATAATTTTATAAAGATTTATTGTTGCTTGATAGATAATTAAAGATTTAAGGAAATAAGGTTTGTTTGAAATGAAGGATTAGTAATGGTAATCTGAACACAGGATGCTCAATGATAGTGATGTATTTAGTCATGTTTGATGGATAACCAGTGATTTTATTTCTAATTGTAAAAAGTGATGCACAAAAACCTATAACCAAACGACATGCTTGACGAAATTGAGGAAAGTTTTTTCTATGTGCTGTTTTGTTTCTGTTTGTTTTAAAAATGACCGAGAATCTCCATAGACATCCTGAGTTTACTGTTTGGATTATTAATGTGTTTTTCTTGTTGTGTTCATTCGGACAGCAAATCAGGGAAACACTTAAGAAGGCTGAGAGGGTAACTGTAATCTGTAACTGCAATTCTAGCAGTTTCCAACTATCTAGAAGTCTGTGTCCCTGAAGAGGAATGAGTTGTATGTAACTGTGAGCTGTCATTTATTTTCAACCTCTGTGGTTTGTTTAGATCACAGCGGAAAAATTGGAACACCATTTCTAAGTGGTTTCTCAGCAAAATAAAAAATAAAAAAATAGAAATGGTTGTCTTAAGCTACCCTCAATACACACGAGGAAGGGGAGGGAATAGTAAGTCATCCAAGCAGCAGTGGATTTCGCATTTTGTTACCACCATTTTGCTACATGGGTGCATGCACTCCTTCCATGAATATGCCCGGCCTTCCACACATGCCCCTGGTCTCAAAAACATGCCTAAATAGGATGGCATAGAGCCAGAGTGGGCCACCTGTGATTTCCTCTACCAGTTTGGGAAAACCAGTCCGAACCAGCTGAATACCACCTCGGCATCCAAGGGAAGAAAAGGAGACCAGCCCCAGGCCAGCATCATCATCAAAGAAAAGTGAAGATCAAGCCAGATTATAACAATGTGAATTTCGATCCTTTCAACCCCATGTTTTCCCATTGTTCCAATAATATGTTACAGAATGTCCTCTACTTATCATCACAATTGAGTCGAACATTTCCATTGCTAAGCAAGAGAGTTATTAAGTGAGTTGTGTCTCACTTTGGTATGCAGAAAGAGGGTAAAGGCAGACCCTCCTTAGCAATTCACGTAAGAATTATGTGGCTCAGTTGCTTTAGTGTGGCAAGATATCCGTCTATAGGCAAACAACAATAAATAAACTCTGAAGTTTGCAGTGTTCCAATATTTGAGAGGCTGCCACAAAGAAGAGAAGGTCAACCTCCAAAGCACTTGAAGGCAGGACAGGAAGCCACGGATGGATGGAAACTAAACAAGGTTAGAACCAACTTAGAAGTAAGGAGAAATTTCCTGACAATGAGAACAATTAATCAACAGAACAGCTTGCCTCCAGAAGGTGTGGATGCTCCAACACAGAAGGTTTTTCGGAAGAGATTGGACAACCATTTGTCTGAAATGTACAGGATGTCCTGCTTGAGCTGAACTAGAAGATCTCCAAGGTGGCTTCCAATTCTATTATTTTGTGTTGCAATGCAATGACATTGCATCATCATCATCATCATCATCATCATCGTTGCAATCAAACAAAAGCATCTGGGTCCAACTGGGCATTTTTTCATGTCCACATATATTATATCTTGCCATCTTTGTTTCAGTCTTCTGTCTATATTAAAATGGAAGGGGATGTAGACAATGGAGATGAAGTGGGATGCTGCTTGTAGAACATGAACGTACCATAGTAGGCATTTCTCCTATATTTTCTCTGATATTGGGTGGAAACTAATCAAGGAGCGAAGCAACCTAGAACTAGTGGAACAGCTTGCATCCAGAAGTTGTAAATGCTCCAACACTGGAGGTTTTTAAGAAGAAAATGGACAGCCATTTATATGAAATGGTATAGGGTGTCCAAAACAGAGATGACAAGACATCATCAACAAAGACATGCAAGCTGTGGGCCGGACACAGAGATGATCATGCAAAATGGTGTTCAATGATCCAAAAAGCGGAACCTGCATCTGTGGGTATATGCTAGGAGGAGGAGGAAGAGGAGGAGGAGGAGGAGGAGAAGGAGGAGGAGGAGGAGGAGGAGGAGGAGGAGGAGGAGGAGGAGGAGGAGGAGGAGGAGGAGGAGGAGGAAGAGGAGGAGGAGGAGGAGGAGGAGGAGGAGGAGGAGGAGGAGGAGGAGGAGGAGAAAGAAGAAGAAGAAGAAGAAGAAGAAGAAGAAGAAGAAGAAGAAGAAGAAGAAGAGGAGGAGGAGGAGGAGGAGGAGGAGGAGGAGGAGGAGGAGGAGAAGAAGAACAAGAAGAATCCATCTTTAATTCCATCCTTAATGTCAGCATGTGATCTGTGAGCCCTGGAATAAAAACATTAAAGGGTTGAAGTGAACTAAGGTCAAATTTAGACTAAAGCTGAACCGCAAAGACTCTATCGCTGTACCTTTGATTTTTTTTTAAAAAAGCATCTATTCTCTTTTTTCTTTCCGATTCATGCTTTTCACCGTTTGACGAATATTATCCTTGTATATTTTCCCCCATATAATTTTAATGGTGATTGTCAGAGAAACCCGGCTGTTCAGATCTTTAGCCAGGCACCCTCGGGGCCTAATTAATTTTGAAAATCTAACAAGCTGGTAGTCGTTCTTCTGTTGGCTTGATGCTGGGTTTCTATCCCTCAATCCGTCAAGCATTTGAGGACTTTAAGAATGGGTGCCTCCCATAGACAAAAGACACCTCGTAGATCATGATGTCATTATGCAAATGGGTTGATTGATTGATTGAAACCTCCACCATTCTGGACAACTGGCAATAATGTAAAACCATCACAAGAAAATTAAAACTTTTTTTTAAACAAGGCCAGGACTTACAATACTGCATTTGGATGTTGCGTGATGATGTTGTCACACGTGTCTTCGTTTTGGCACCACCAAGATTCGCTGCAGATGCCACTAATGTCCACACAATATGTTTTCTTCTTGTGGAAGTCCCATGAACAGTTCTTTGATAGACTAAATTGATCTCATAAAAATCCACCACGAATTGTATTTTGTATTTTGATCTGGCAAGAAAGAGCCAGGAGTGAGCTTCAAAAATTGCAGCAACAGATTTGTTGCTGCCCTGTTGCTGGGTGGGCGTGGCCATGGTGGCCATGGCCTAGTTGGCCTCCTGCACCATGGTGCGGTGGGGGGAGGCATTTTTCACCCTCTCTAGGCTCCGGAGGCTTTCCTCGAGCAAAAACTGCTTCCCCCCAGCTCCAGAGGCTGGAAACAGGTCTGATTCTGGACTTCCGGAACCTCCTGGAGGCTCATTTTACTCCCTCCCTAAGCCTCTGCGTGGGCCCCGCACTTATCTGGCATGATGAATGGGCCACATGGAGACTCCTAGGAGGGGCAGGGCGGGGTGGGCAGGGCCAGCCAGGAGTGGGATTTGGGGGTTCGCTGAACCATGCAGAATCTTCGTCAGAGGATCGCCCGAACCCGTGCGAACCCCCAGCAGCCCACCCCTGGAAAGAGCCTGCATTTTCATAGGTCTCTCATCCTCCTTTTCTTTCCCCCCTGTAAGCTTTCCACAATTCAGCACACTGAGGGCCACGTAGGATGGGTTTTGTAGTACAAGTAGTCCTCGACTTACGACCACAATGGAGATCAAAATTTCTGTTGCTAAGCAAGATAAATGTTAAGTGAATGTTGTCTTGTTTTTACGACCTTTCTTGCCACCGTTGTTAAATGGATTACTGCAGTTGACAAGTTAGAAACATGTTTTTTTTTTAATGAATCTGGTTTCCCCAATTGGCTTTGCTTGTCAGATGGTCACAAAAGGGGATGACATGATTCCCAGGATGCTGCAACCGTCATAAATATGAGTCAGTTGCCGAGTGTCTGAATTTGGACCATGTGACCTGGGGAATGCTGCAACGGTTGTAAATGTGGAAAAAAATGGTCTTAAGGTCGCTTTTTTCAGTGCCGTTGTAAGTTCAAAGCGACTGTTGTAAATCTAGGACTACCTGTACTCTCTCCCTGGCAAACTAATAGGGCTTTACCTTCTTTAATTTAGCCCACATTTTGTGCATAACCTTGTGAGAATGGAAGGGCTGAATTTTGAATTTTTCCCTTAGCAACCAACTCTGCTGTAACTAACTGCAAGACAGGAATTTTCTCAGGCCGAATAACAAAAAGCTCATTCAACTGTGCAAGTTAAGAAGTTTCAGCTTAGGTGAAATTGTATCTTTTCACAACAAAACCTATGGGGAGTCTTTTCCCATGCTAACCTGTTACTTTTTTCTACTTTAATAAAATGCTCTTTTGTGTGTGTGGCTATGCTGACATATTTTTGGATGCTTTAATTCTTGCGAGATGATGATAAGATAAGATGATAAGATAAGATAAGATAAGATAAGATAAGATAAGATAAGATAAGAAGATGAGATGAGATGAGATGAGATGACAAGACAAGACAAGACAAGACAAGACAAGACATGATGATATAAAATAAGATATAAGAGGAGAGGAGAGTTAAGTATGAAGAACGGGTGCAGGAACTGGGTATGTCTAGTTTAATGAAAAGAAGGACTAGGGGAGACATGATAGCAGTCTTCCAATATCTCAGGGGTTGCCACAAAGAAGAGGGAGTCAAGCTATTCTCCAAAGCACCTGAGGGTAGAACAATAAGCAATGGGTGGAAACTAATCAAGGAGAGAAGCAACTTAGAACTGAGGAGAAATTTCCTGACAGTTAGAACAATTAATCAGTGGAACAACTTGCCTCCAGAAGTTGTGAATGCCCCAACACTGGAAGTCTTTAAGAAGATGTTGGATAGCCATCTGTCTGAAATGGTATAGGGTTTTCTGTCTAGGCAGGGGGGTGGACTAGAAGACCTCCAAGGTCCCTTCCAACACTGTTATTCTATTCTGTTCTGTTCTGTTCTGTTCTGTTCTGTTCTGCTCTGCTCTGCTCTGCTCTATTCTATTCTATTCTATTCTATTCTATTCTATTCTATTAACACCCTCCCCAAAGTAAGATCTATGTTATTACGATGAAATATTTTCCCAGCTCCAAAGGCTCTGTTGGCTGTGACTAATAGCCTGAGAAATAAAATAATGGTCAGATTTGGTTTGAGAAGAAGGAAGGAAGGAAGGAAGGAAGGAAGGAAGGAAGGAAGGAAGGAAGGAAGGAAGGAAGGAAGGAAGGAAGGAAGGATGGAAGGAAGGAAGGAAGGAGAGGGAGGGAAGGAGGGAGGGGGAGAAAGGGAGAAAGGAAGGAAGGAAGGAGGGAGGGAGGGAAGGGGAAGAGAAAGAAAGAAGGGAAGGAAGGAAGGAAGGAAGGAAGGAAGGAAGGAGAGGGAGGGAAGGAGGGAGGGGGAGAAAGGGAGAAAGGAAGGAAGGAAGGAGGGAGGGAGGGAAGGAAGGAAGGAAGGAAGGAAGGAAGGAAGGAAGGAAGGAAGGAAGGAAGGAAGGAAGGAAGGAAGGAAAGGACATTGCTACAGGAATTCAATATTAGTGCCATACATTATGCTCTATATCCTTTTGTTTAATTTCCCACATTATAACTCTGTTAGTTAATAACCCTCTGGGTTGATATATTTAACGCATACACATTCTATTGCACTGATGATGTTACTTAGTTGGGAAATAAAACGTCTGCAGGCAAATAACCAAGCTCGGAGAGCGCCAAGTGATAGAATGCATATGCATTGTATGCAAATCAATATTCTGTGCATATGATCACATAAAATGTGCTTTTGCAGTGCTCAAGAGTAAAAAGCGTCATGGTGAAAAGGGGGGAAAATAAGAGTTTCTTTGCCTAAAGTGATAACTCATCTCTCCAACCACAAAAATTGTTCTAGGCTAGTATTTGTAAGATGTACGTGAATTAACTGATATGAGTCAAACTATGCACACTCCATTTCTGGAATTAATAAGTTGTGCCTTAAAAAAATGTTTTCAGGATAGTGTATTCATGAATCTAGTGGGGGGGGGGAATCAGGACTGTTACTTTGAAGTCCCTGGGAGGAAGGGTGTTTCCATAGTGTACTTTATTTACTGAATTGTAGGTGAAGATCATCTTGACAGCAGGTTGTCAATAATAATAATAATATAATTAAATATGCAAGACATAGGATGTAAGATGACTGCTATTCCCTCTGCTGAAAAATTAAAAAGGCGGAGATCCTTGCCGTAAATCTTAAAAAGAATTAAAAAATGAAACATTTCCTGCCTCTTCGACCCACTGCTATGATGGCACTGGAACATTTTTCCAGAGGGCAATGAAGTTCTAATTAAACATTAAAAAGGCTAATAAAGTTAGAAATCAGGAGGAGTGCAGTTCTGGGCTGAATCCATGTAACAAAAAAAGAAACAGAACAGAAGAAAAACAAAAAAATTCAAAACCAGCTTCCCAATGTTGAGAAATGGTATAGTGTTACAGGATATATTTCTCCTCTCTATCATTTTCTTTCTTCTTTCTTTTTCTCCTTCCCTATCTTTTCCTTCCTTCGTTTCCTCTCTCCCTTTCCTCTTCTCCTCTCCTTTTCCCTTTCCTCATCTCCTGCCCTCTCCTCTCTCCTCTCCTCTGCCTTCTCTCCTTCTCTCCCTCCCCTCTTTTCCTTCTCTTCCTTCCCTTCTTCCTTCCTTTTCCTCCCACTCTCCCTCCCACCCTCTTTTTCCTGTTTTGCAAATTCTTAGAAAGGACCAGAGCCCAGTCTTGCGACAGGCCTAATCCATCCCTCGTTAACATTATTTTTATTGAAGAATTTTATACAGAAGTAAAAATGATATAAATTTAAGAAAAAGGAAAAAGAGAAAAGTGGTGAATAGAGAAAAAGAATAAAGAAGCAGCTTCCAATCTTCTTTACTAGCAGTTACAAATAAACTGATTATCATTCCTCTTCTTTAAAGTTACATCGTGGTTCCCTTCTTCCCATATATTGTCTTTTCTAATCCTTAGATCCATAAATCACCAGTTGTTTCCCATTTTCAGCAAAAGCCTCAAAAAGGGTTCCAGTGCAATAAATGTACTTATTGTTGAAACGTACTTGAACATTAGTATTTAATCAGACAAGTCAAATTCTTCATTTCTGCAAATTCTGTCATCTTCAACAACCATAAGGGGTTTTTTTTCCCCCTGAGTCTTTCCCTCTTGGTGCTTCTAATACTCTTATTGCAGGGGTGTCCAAACTTGAGAACTTTAAGACTTGTGGACGTCAACTCCCAGAATTCCCCAGCCAGCCATGCTGGCTGGGGAATTCTGGGAATTGAAGTCCACAAGTCTTAAAGTTCTCAAGTTTGGACACCCCTGTCTTATTGCAATTACCATATAATAGAACTTTGTGAAGGACCTTTTAACATTAGAGTTGGTGTTTTGAAATGTTCAGGGGTGGGCTTCAAAATTTTTAGCAAGGGCTTCTCTGCCCAGTTGCTGGGTGAGCGTGGCCTAGTCGGCCTCCTGCACTACGGTGGGGGTGGGGGTGTTTTTGCCCTCCTGGAGCTCTGGAGGCTTTCCTCCAGCCTCCAGGAGGGTGAAAAGGGCCTCCCCAACCTATGGTGGCTCTCTGGAGGCTGGAAACAGGCCCATTTCTGACCTTCCCAAAGTTCCGGTAGGCCTGTTTTTCACCCTCCCCGAGTCTCCGTGCATGTCCTGCACTTACCTGCATCCAAAATGGGCTGCGTGGGGACGCCTGGGAGGGGAGGGGCAGGATGGGCGGGGCCAGCCAGGAGTGGGATTTGGGGCTTCTCTGAACTGCACAGAATCTTAGCTAGAGGTTCTCCCAAATCCCTGCGAACGCCCAGCAGCCCACCCTTGGAAATGTTGTGTCCAGGTGGGACTTCTGTCTTTAGAAAATTATAGAAAACATTCTGTTCTGTCAAAGTGATTCAGCCATCGAATTCCTATACCTACAAATTTGTTTGAGAATTTCAGAAGACCATTGAGCCTTGCCTATCTAGACACTCACCCAAATGATCCCTGCCAAAAATCAAGGTGTGCTGAATTTCTTAACTTTCCCAATAGAAGGAGAGGAGGAGGTGGTGGTGGTGGTGGTGGTGGTGGTGGAGGAGGAGGAGGAGGAGGAGAAGGAGGAGGAGGAGGAGGAGGAGGAGGAGGAGGAGGAGGAGGAGGAGGAGGAGGAGGAGGAGGAGAAGAAGAAGAAGAAGAAGAAGAAGAAGAAGAAGAAGAAGAAGAAGAAGAAGAAGAAGAAGAACCACAACAACAACAACAACAACAACAACAACAACAACAACAACAACAACAACAACATCTAGAAGGAGAAGCAATCCATTCAACAGCATTCATTCATTCATTCATTTTTATTTATCAGAGTTGCCCATCTCCTTCACAAAGCAGTTCTGTGATCAATTTAGCATATTTTCCAGGATGGGAGAATTAGTTCTCTATGCTAAGGTAGAAATTTGAACTCCAGACTTCTCCTTCTCATAGGGCAAGTCTTCCTCTTTAATCTTCATGATGATTTGGCCCTGCTTTATTAATTTCCCATTAAACCAATTCCTATGGAGATCTAATATTCACTCTAAAAGCAGAGCAATTCTAGGCACATTAACCTCCACAAAATAGGACGGCCCCCCTCAGTGTCACCTCCCAAGAAACTAATATGTCTTTCACTGGCATGGAATATAATGAGATGTTCAAATATAGAAAACTGAGTTACTGCTCCTTTCACTTAGAACATTTATCCAGCCAGGTCCTTCCAACTCCTTAAGATCATTGCTTATAATTTACTTTTGACCTTGTTTTACCGAGATCAGTCTGTCAGGAGGGTATCTTTTCAAATCATCTTTATTTTATGAGTGTTGAGTTACATTGCCCATCTTTACACGTACAAATTACATATTACTGTAAGTTGTGTGTATTTGGGATATATGTCTGTATGTTTCGTGTTGGTAGGTATGTGCAGTTAGTTGCAATATATAGAAGTTAATGTGTGCATGTGTGTGTGTGTGTGTGTATGCACTACATTTGTGTGCACTGTTTGTGTCTGTCTGTCTATCTATCTATCATCTTTCATCTATCATTTATCTATCTATCTCTGTCTATCTCTATTTATCTATCTATGTCTATCTCTACCTATCTATCATTTATCTATCTATGTTTATCTATCAATTATCTATCTATCTATCTATCTATCTATCATCTATCTATCTATCTATCTATCTATCTATCTATCTATCTATCTATCTATCTATCTATCTATCTCTATCCATCCAGTGGTGGGATTCAAATAATTGAACAACCGGTTCTCTGTCCTAATGACCAGGTGGGTAAGTGGGGCTTGGCAGTCATGTGACCGTGTGGGCGTGGCCAACTCAACATAACTCAGGTCGATGGGCACTTTGCCTTAGCTGTTACAATGTAGTAAGGGTTAACCGGAGAGGCAGTTTCTGTAAGCAGGGCAATAAAGATTAAGCTAGAAACAACATTAGAATCTTTCCTTCCTGCCTTCCTTACAGGGTTAGCCCTGTAAAGTGGAAAAAAACCAAAAGAAGATTTCTTCCAACAACCGGTTCTCTGAACCTCTTAGAAAGTTAAGAACCGGTTCTCCCGAATAGGCGCGAACTGGCTGAATCCCACCACTGTATGTATGTATGTATGTATGTATGTATGTATGTATGTATGTATGTATCTATCTATCTATCTATCTATCTATCTATCTATCTATCTATCTATCTATCTATCTATCTATCTATCTATCTATCTATCTATCTATCTATCTATCTATCTATCTATCCATCTATCATCTATCTATATCTACCTACCTACCTACCTACCTATCTATCTATTATCATTTATCTAGCTGTCTATCTATGTCTCTATGTCTCTATGTCTCTATCTATCATCCATCTATCTATCTATCTATCTATCTATCTATCTATCTATCTATCTATCTCTATCTATATCTATCATCATTTATCTAGCTGTCTATCTATGTCTATCTCTATCTATCTATCTATCTATCTATCTATCTATCTATCTATCTATCATCTATCTTACCTATATCCTATTTATTTATCTATCACCTTTTTTCTTTCTTTCTTTCTTTCTTTCTTTCTTTCTTTCTTTCTTTCTTTCTTTCTTTCTTTCTTTCTATATCTATCTATCTGGACAACTGTTTGGACAACCGTGGGATCTGGCAGGTTGAGAGCTGTGAACCATAAACACAAAGCTTTTGCTGTGACCCAGCAAAACAGATATAGAGCCCTTGCTGACCTTAATGGGGACACTAAAGAGATAAGTCAAGGCAGTTGTGATAATGATGACTCAAATAAGCAGGGGATCGTGGTCCAAAATGAAGAACTTTCTTCAGAAAGGTGAAATGGGGAACCAGGTATCACACATCAGTCGCAGAAGAGCAAGGTATACAAAAAGAGAAGTCACCTTCTGGTTGGTGATTCAATCGTAAGGGATGTAAATTTAGGAGAGGATATGGAGGTTTTAAAAGAGGCCAGGTGTCTGCCAGGTGCTACTGCCAGCAGAGACAAGAGGCGTATTCTTAAGATAGTCAAGAATGCAAGTAAGGACTGTGACGTTGATGCTATTATACATCTTGGCACTAATGATCTGTCCCAGAAAGATGTACTTTCTGTGCAGAATGATTTCCAGAACTTGGGGTATGAACTTAATAGTTTAGGTTGTAGGCTTATCTTTTCAGAGGTTTTACCATATATAAAGAACAAAAAGGGAAGGGCCAGTGTGTAGCAGAGTTTAATGTGTGGCTAAAGGAGTGGTATAAAAGGGAAGGCTTTGGTTTTATTAGTCATGATGCCTGTAGCTGGTCCAATGAAAAACTGTACAAAAGAGATGGGTTGCACCCATCCAAGAAAGGGACTGAGTTACTTGGCATTAAATTCACAGATTTTCTTGGTAAACATTTAAGCTGAACAGTGGGGACAGAGAATTAATAGATACAGAATATTTCCCCAGCAAACTAAAATTCATAGGGTTATAAGTGCATGTAACAAAGATGTGTGTGTGGGTAAGATTATCACTCCTGCTATCAAGCAAAACCAAGCATTTTATAGTGATTGCCATACCATGTGCATGAATCACATAAGTGGCAAGAAAATAGAGGCAGTCAGGCATAACACAGGTTATGTAGACAGTAAACACAAGGTCAATCAAAATGGACTCAAATGTCTATACACCAATGTACAGAGTATGAGGAATAAACAGGGCGAATTAGAAATTCAAGTAAAAGAGGGCAGATACGATATTATTGCCATTACAGAAACTTGGTGGGATGAAACCGACAAATGGAACATACAGCTAGAAGGATTTAAATTATTTAAAAGAAATACACCAAATAAAAGAGGAGGTGGAGTTGCACTATATATAAGAAATAACCACGTCTCTACAGAAATAGAGCACAACAATGATGAGAACTATCTTGAATGCATTTGGGTCAATATTAAAGGTTATGGGGGAAATGACATTGCCATAGGTCTATACTAACTTGTATTTTGCAACTGTCTTTACACAAAGGGATAAAACAGTCAACCTATCAAAAACAGCACCACAAAAATCAGATTAGGAACACAAATTGAAATAGGGAAGAAAATGGTAAGTGAGCACCTGTCTACCCTAGACGACTTCAAATCACCAGGACCAGATGGATTACACCCCAGAGTTCTGAAGGAATTAGCAGACGAGATCTCAGAACCACTGAATTATATCTTTCAGAGATCCTGGAGCACCGGGGAACTACCAGAGGACTGGAAAAGAGCTGATGTGGTTCCCATCTTCAAAAAAGGGAAAAAAATAGATCCAGGAAACTACACACCTATCAGCCTGACCTCAATACCAGGAAAGATTCTGGAAAAAATAATCAAGCAACGAATTTGCGAACACCTAGAAGCAAACAAAGTAATAGCCAAAAGCCAACATGGGTTTGTCAAAAAGAGATCATGCCAGACTAATCTTATTGCATTCTTTGATAACGTGACAAAATTAGTGGACCAGAGGAATGCTGTCAATATAGTTTATTTGGACTTCAGTAAGGCATTTGATAAGGTAGACCATAACCTACTACTAGATAAAGTAGAAGAATGTGGGTTAGACAGCATCACCACCAGATGGATTCGTAACTGGCTGACCAACCGCACTCAACGGGTAGTTCTCAATGGAACTGCATCTACATGGAGGGAGGTATGCAGTGGAGTACCCCAAGGCTCTGTTTTAGGCCCAGTACTCTTCAACATCTTCATCAATGATTTGGATGAGGGAATAAATGGGGAACTCATCAAATTTGCAGATGACACTTAGCTGGCAGGAATAGCCAACACTCCAGAAGATAGGCTTAAGATACAGAAGGATCTTGACAAACTTGAACATTGGGCACTATCTAATAAAATGAAATTCAATGGTGAAAAGAGTAAGGTTCTACATTTAAGCAACAAAAACGGAATGCACAGGTACAGTATAGGTGGTACCTTGTTCAACAGTAGTAACTGTGAAAGGGATCTTGGAGTCCTAGTGGACAACCATTTAAAAATGAGCCAGCAGTGTGCAGCAGCTGCCAAAAAAGCCAACACAGTTCTAGGCTGCATAAATAGAGGGATAGAATCAAGATCACGTGAAGTGTTAATCCCATTTAAGAGAAGAAAAAAGGAAAAATTCCACTGCAAATGTGTAGATCTTAATGAAATTTATTAATGAAATTTATTAATTATTAATTATTTCATAAATATTTGACTATATTATTAGGATCATAATATTTCCCCAGTTTCAACAGCTGTGTTGAAGGAAGGAAGGAAGGAAGGAAGGAAGGAAGGAAGGAAGGAAGGAAGGAAGGAAGGAAGAAAGAAAGAAAGAAAGAAAGAAAGAAAGAAAGAAAGAAAGAAAGAAAGAAGGAAAGAAAGAAAGATGTTACTTGTTTTGGGTACTAGCTCATGGCTGGTTTAATACTCATCGATTTAATAGTTTTCTGAAAAGCAACAACTGAGGGCTCCTTAGTTTCTCCTGCCTGAGCAAATAGGACGTCCCAGCGTAGTTCTTTGTGTTCAATGTATGCCGACATTAATTTTTTTAAAATATTGAAAATTACACATGCAATTGCACTGAGTGCATCTCAGCAGGTCTCGGCATTAGACTGGAAAATAATAATCATAAAAAACAAATCACAGAAAAAGACAGCAGCGAAATGCTCTTGCATTTTGGGCCAAGAACACTATCAAGACATGTCCTCAAGTCACTAAAATTCAAGTTTGATTTAAAGGAGAGAGGTCTGTGTGTGCATAGCCAGATACACATCATGTATTTAGTGGCATTTAAAATGTCCCCCTTTTTTCAGGGTGTGTGGTTAAAACTGCAGATTGATGGGAGTTGAAATGGAACTGCATAATAAGCAAACATTTGAGGGGAAACACTAAATAATTTGGGGGCGGGGCACGTTCCTTAAAAGCTAAGCCGTGTTTTAACAAATAGGACTTCCAGCCCTTTTATAATGAAATGGTCATCAATTGCTTTTCACAGATGTTTTTAGAATGCTAGCTGTTTTATATCTAAATCCTGTTGGAAGAAATGTCCTTCTGGGTTCAGTTCCAAGTGGGGAAAAAGACACTGGAGACATGGAGGCTGCTTGGAAAGATGGTTTAATAGGGAACAGGACCACGTGGTTTGAGGTCCCTAAAAGAAAAGGTGATCACATGCTTCCAGATGTTGGGTGAAGAAGAAAGAAAGCAAAGAACGGGATTGCTGGGTTTTTTTTATACTTAGTTCGGCCCCACCTCTCTGTTTCCTGTTCCAGTGTAAGAAATGTATTCTGATTGGTTGTCAGACTCCCATAGGACCATCCAGGGGCAACTCTGTAGGCCAGCGATGGCGAACCTTTTTTGGCTCGCGTGCCACAAGTGGGGGGAGCGCAGGGGGGTCGTGTTCGTGCGTGCTGCACCTATAATGCAATGCATGACCCCCTCAGTGCGCATGCACGCACAATGCACGACCCCCCCCCCCCATTTTTACATGCTTTTTTCGCCCTCCCCAGGCTCCAGAGGCTTTATAGGAGCCTGGGGAGGGCGAAAAGAGCCTCCCTGCCCCCCCCCCCCCCCGGAGGCCCTCCGGAGGCTTCAGGGACCATCCGGAGGCTTCCCTGAAGCCTTCGGAACGCTTAAAACCACCGTCTGAGCAAACTGGAAGTGACTTCCAGTTTGCTCGGAGGGTCGTTTTAAGCGCTCTGAAGGCGTCAGGGAAGCCTCCGGACGGTCCCTGAAGCCTTCGGAGCGCTTAAAACAACCCTCCGAGCAACCCAGAAGTCACTTCCGGTTTGCTCGGAGGGTGGTTTTAAGCACTCCGAAGGCATCAGGGAAGGCTCCTATAAAGCCTCTGGAGCCTGGGGAAAGTGAAAAATATCTTTTAAAAAGGTGAACTCAGCTGGCCAGCGCGCGCATGCCCTGACAAACTGACAAACTGACAGGGCAGCGCCTCGCGTGCCCTGACAAATGGCTCCGCGTGCCACTTAGGTTCGCCACCACTGCTGTAGGCTGTCTTGACTCCAAGTGTGGTTGAACATTGCTTTTTCCTAGGTGCCTTGTGGTGAGATGGGCAAAGGGCTAATACTATCATGCCTTAATCCCATCATTCTGGAGCTGAAGGGGGATCTTTGTTATGTAGAATAGACTGGCTTGTGCATTTTAATGGCCCATTAAGTAAAGTGGGGGCTACTAAGAGTGAGCCTGTTTCCTGCCTAACAAACATGTTTCTCCATTTCTGATCCAGGGAAATATAATGTTCTGCCTTTTCAATATTTCCCAGGATATTTCATTTTTCAAGGAGAAGGCTGGGTGCTAACTTGCTAGAGTCCATTATAAGGAAAATCTCTGGGAGGGTTACTCCTATTTGTAGACTTTTGCTGTGAATTGATCTGGGATCAGGAGTGGGATTCAAAAATTTCAGCAATGGGTTCTCTGCCTGGTTGCTGGGTGTGGCCTAGCCGGCCCCTTACACCAGGACGTGGGGGGGGGGCGTTTTCACCTTCCCCAGACTCCAGAGGCTTTCCTTGAGCCTCTGGGAGGGCGAAAACTGCCTCACCCAGCTCCAGAGGCCTTCCGGAACCAGGAAACGGGCCCATTTTCCATCTTCCAGGAGGCCCGTTTTCCCCCCTCCCCGAGCCTCCACACGGACCCTGCACTTACATCACATCCAAAAGGGGCCGTGTGGAGAGTCCTGGGAGGGGAGGGGTGGGAGGTGTGGGTTGGGCGGGGCCAGCTAGAGGTGAGATTTGGAGGTTTTCTGAACCAGCCACGTTAGCTACGGGTTCTCCTGAACTCAGGCAAACCCATAGCAACCCACCCCTGTCGGGGATCCTCAGTTCTCTGAGTTGCTCCAGTGGACAAAGTGCCAGAAGAGATGTTCAGAATACTTTTTGGAGGAGCCTGAGGGAGGCCGTTCTCACCCTTCTGGAGGCTCAAGGAAAGCCTCCATAGCTTGGGGAGGGCAAAAAACGGGTCTCCCAGAAATTCCGGAATTCCATTAACGGGTCGGTTTCTGGCCTCCGGAGCCCGGGGAAACCCATTTTCATCCTTCCAGAGGCTCAAGGAAAGCCTCCTGAGCCTGGGGAGGATGAAAACTCCCCCCTGCCATGGTGCGGGAGGCCGACTAGGCCACACCCACCATGGTCACGCCCACCCAGCAATGGGGCAGAGAACCGGTTGCTAAAATTTTTGAATCCCACCACTGGTCTGGCGTTAACCTTGGAGTTAGTCTATGCAGATCTGGGTGTGTCCAATCTTATAACGACACTGAGAAAAGTGACTTACAATCAATCCTTCCATTTCTGACTGCCACATCACCTCCAGGATTATGTGATCAAAATTCAGATGCTTGGGAAGTGAGCTGCATTTACAACAGTTGCAGCATGCTGGGGCTGCCATTTGGACATTCCCAGCCAGCTTCCGACAAACTGAGTCAACTGGGGAAGCCAGATTGATTTAACAACCTTGCGACTCACTTAGCGACTGCAGTGACTCCCTTAACAACCATGGCAAAAATGTAAAATTGGGTATGGCTCTCTTAACAACCATTTGCTCAGCAATGGAAATTCTGGTCCCAATTGTGATAATAAGCTGAGGCCCAGCTGTACTGCATTATTTTAAATTGTTTTGCATTATATGGTATCCTAATTTGAGATAATGATCCGATAGCTTATTAAAGTAGTAAAGAGACATGCAACAGAAATAAACAGTGGCATATTCTGGTGGACTAATTAACTGACCCCACCTCCCCCCCCCCCCGTGCTTCCTACTCCCCCTCCATCCATCTTTCTAATTTCATATTATTGTACTCCCATTGTTTATTTTTCTTATTTTATTCCTCTACTATTGTTATCTTTACAATTTTTTAATCAATTATTTCCCCATTTTCTTGTTGTAAGCCATCCAGAGTATCCCCATGGCGAGATGGGCAGCAAATAAATTTAACAAATAAATTCTGCCTGTTCTGCCATAAGATAAATTCAAAACACTGCCAGAGGAAATTGTCAATAAATTCTCAAGCAATCCAGGGACACGAGAGAGAGAGAGAGAGAGAGAGAGAGACAGAGACAGACAGACAGACAGACAGGAAGGGGGAGAGAGAGACAGATAGACAGAGAGAGACAAAGTGAGGGAGGGAGAGAGACAGAGACAGAGA
Source organism: Natrix natrix natrix (assembly GCA_029891615.1). Taxonomy (NCBI): domain Eukaryota; kingdom Metazoa; phylum Chordata; class Lepidosauria; order Squamata; family Natricidae; genus Natrix; species Natrix natrix. Next base: position 589,593 of record JAKRSK010008698.1, read on the forward strand.
GAGAGAGAGAGGGGGGGGGAGGGAGGGAGGGAGGGAGGGAGACAGACAGACAGACAGACAGACAGGAAGGGGGAGAGAGAGACAGATAGACAGAGAGAGACAAAGTGAGGGAGGGAGAGAGACAGAGACAGAGAGAGAGAGAGAGAGAGAGAGAGAGAGAGAGGGAGGGAGGGAGACAGACAGACAGACAGACAGACAGACAGACAGACAGGAAGGGGGAGAGAGAGACAGATAGACAGAGAGAGACAAAGTGAGGGAGGGAGAGAGACAGAGACAGACAGAGAGAGGGAGGGAGGGAGAGAGAGACACACACAGACAGAGACAGACAGAGAGAGGGAGGGAGGGGGGAGGGGGAGAGAGGTGTGTTTTCTTCTCCATCGTTATCCTTCATGGGGAAAAAAAATCACTCCAAACTTAAAAGCTGATTTTAACCTAGGTGGAGATTAAAAGGGGGCATAAGAAAAGCAGAGCTCATTGAAATGAATGTGAAAGAAGTCAATGTTTTTTAAAAAATCGAACATTCTCCTTAACATTAGAGAAAGGAGGAAGATAATTCAGCCAATAAGTCTTTATTGCCTTTCTTTGTCTTCCCGTTGAACAAATCAATTGGAATTGTATAGTAGAAAGCATCTCCTTTAATGAGCATTTCTGTTACAAGGAAGTATTTCACACTTTTTCGAAGGATTTTATAACCGCGGTAGTGACATTCGCTGGACTGAACAAGACTTAGGCAAGGTGGAGGGGGGGGACTAGACAGGTCTCAGGGGGAATCTGGGAATGAGTGCCTCCCTCCCATTAGGTTTGTTCTGTGCTGCTAGAATTGTATTTGCACAAAATTAGTAGAGTGAAGAGATATGTACAGATGAAAAGGTGATTAGGAAAATATTAGAAGGTGCAAAAATGAATAGATTTACGCTGGCAATTAAGGAGAAAGAGCAAACTGAATACTATATGGTATGGGATCTATTTTACCAATGGTTGAATAATAAAAATGGAACTTAGAAATAGGGAAACAAAATAAAGAAGATATGTTAAAAGAGATAAGTAAATATTATGACTAGTATGTTGAATATTATTATGTTAAAGATTGCAGAATCAATATTAATTTAATATGTTGTAATTTTGATTATTATTTAACAAAGATATTTGTACCCAGACAACATACTGTTCAACTGAAGATGGAATGATTATATTAAAAATAAAAAAATAAAAAAGTTTGTTCTATGAGTAGAGATAATAGAGGTAGAAATTAGAAGTTGGAAGAATACCACTATGCACAAGTAAATAATATTATTACTACTATTACTATATATACCTAAATTAACCCACCATACACTGTTCATTAAGCACTTGTGTATGATAAAGAAAGTTGGCTCAGTGGCTAAGATGCTGAGCTTGTCGATCAGAAAGGTTGGCAGTTTGGCGGGTCGAATCCCTAGCGCCACGTAATGGAGTGAGCTCCCATTACTTGTTCCAGCTTCTGCCAACCTAGCAGTTCAAAAGTATGTAAAAATGCAAGTAGAAAAAAATAGGAACCACCTTTGGTGGGAAGGTAACAGCGTTCTGTGCGCCTTCGGCGGTTAGTCATGCCGGCCACATGACCACGGAGACGTCTTCGGACAGCGCTGGCTCTTCAGCCTTGAAACGGAGATGAGCACCGCCCCCTAGAGTCAGGAATGACTAGCACATATGTGCGAGGGGAATCTTTACCTTTAACTTATGTTAAAGAAAAATGTATACATTTTTTTAAAAAAAAGATTGTTCTGTGAGAATGAAGGAAAATGTCGAAAAATAGGAGGAGCTGATTTGCAATGAAAGCTTGGAACACACTCGCTGAGTTTCTTGGCTGTGGGGTCCCTAAGTTAGCTTCAATGGCACCACATGCCACCCCCACCCCCAATTTCTCTGGAATCCTCTTCTCCTTTTGAAAGGATTTCTAAAGCCAAATCTTTCCCATCACATTGAATGGTAATTGATTGGATTTGAGTCTTTTGAGCGCTGTTGTTACTGGAGATGTGTTGGACAGGCAGGCCAGTTGGTGATTTGACAGCGCTATCTTTAAAGGAATTGATTAACACAGCAAAGATGAATAAAAAAAGATAGGCTAGCGGAATAATTAAGTCAGCTCTTTCCTCTTTTGTGTTTCTTTTTTTCCTAAGTAGAAAAGTGGGTAAGAGTTCTAGCCTCTGACACGGCAAAATGCCCTGACGGATGGCTTGCGATGGTTTCTAATGTTCCTTTTTGTGGAAAACAAAGACAAATATTACTGAAGCGATGGCTAAATTTCAGTCTTCTGCATGAAAAAGCATGCCGAGGGCTATGTTTTGTCCCGGGTCACTGAGCTGGCTGATCATTTTATTTGCCAGTGTCTGCTGGGTAATTTGGTTATACTGAGATTCATGCTTTTAACTTTGCAATCTCAGTGCTGGGAAATTTCTGAAGGCCTGTGATCTTCATAAAAGGATTGATTGCGTTAGAAACCGGTTGGAAATGTTAACAGATTCAACCCCTGCAAAAGCTGAAGGAGCCATTAGTAAAGGCTTTTTTTTCTCCAGCATTTACCCCAGGGGTGGGCTGCTGCGGGCTCGCACAGGTTTGGGAGAATTTTTCCAGTTCGGAGAACCCGCAAATCCCACTCCTGGCTGGCCCTACCCAACCTGCCCTGTCCCTCCCATGAATCCCCATGTGGCCCATTTGGGATGCCAGGTAAGTACAAGGTCTGCACGGAGGCTCAGAGAGGGCAAAAAATGGGCCTCCTGGAAGTTCCGGAAGGCCGAAAACGTTTCTGGCCTTTGGAGCCTGGGGGAGGCCATTTTTGCCCTTCCGGAGGCTCGAGGAAATCCGGGGGGAGGGTGAAAACACCCCCTGCGCCATGGTACAGGAGGCCGACTAGGCCACACCCAGCATGGCCACTCCCATCCAGCAACTCATCAGGGAACCTGTTTTTTTGTCATTTTTCAAGCCCATCCCTGCTCTACTCTAGATATTTTATTTATCTAGATCCTGGGTATCAAACTCGATCGGGTCACGTGCCGTATTGCAACATATCACAATATTTTTGCCGTTGCAGAGCCGGAGGGGGTGTAACTTGCACGTGACATATCCGGTCCGCAGGCTACCAGTTTGACACCCCTGATCTAGATCATAGAATGTAGAATAATAGGGATGGAAGGGACCTCGTAGGTCTTCTAATCCAAAAGCCTGCTCAAACAAGAGATCCTATACCCATCATGGCAAACCTATGGCATACATGCCACATGTGGCATGGGGAGCCCTCTCCACGGGCATCACCCAGCTCAGCTTCACCGCATATGTCTCCATGCCTCCCGGCAGCCAGCTGATTTTCGGGTCTCTGCCGTGCATGCAGTAGACACATGTGCATGTGTGGGGTTGCACAGGGGGGCAGGGGGTTGCATGTGGGGGGAGGGGTTTGTGGTCTCAGGAAGCTTCAGGGAGGAATTCTGGGCCCAAAATGAGGTACAGGGGGAGTCGTCGTATGCGTGGGAATCACACGGGGGGGATGCGCAATGCATGGGGGAGTAGGAGAGCGTGATGGGGGTCAGGCATGTATGTACAGGGGGTGTGGCAATTTTGGCACACGAGGACAAAAATGTTCTCCATCACTGTCCTGTACCATTCCAGTCAAATAGCTGTCCAGTTTCTTCTTAAAAGCTTCCAGTGATGGAATGCCCACAACTTCTGGAAATAAGCCATTCCACTGATTAATTGTTCTGTCAGGAAATTTCTCCTTAGTTCTAGGTTGGGTCGCTCCTTGATAAATTTCCATCTATTACTTCTTGTCTGGCTGGGGAATTCTGGGAGTTGAAGTCCACACGTCTTAATGTCACCAGGTTTGGAGGCTCCTGTTACAGATAATCGAAAACCTATTTTTCACTTTCATTTTCAGAACAGAAATAACTGCTCAGGCATATTTTATCTAGAAAATTCACGGGTCAAACCCCATACAATCCATAAAGCCTCTGGAAAAAAGCAGCTTCGGGACAGTCACTCAAATATTTTCTTGCTTGCAATCCAGATGTGGCAGCTCTCTAAACTGCTTCATACAACAACATAAGCATCTCAATCCACACTCCTATTTCCCAGACGAGTGCAAAGCCTCCATTGCCCTCCAGCAGTTCTAAAAGTGGCGAACCTATGGCACGCATGCCACAGATGGCACGTGGAGCCATTTGTTAGGGCACGTGCATGCGCACTGACCAGCTGACTTCAGCCTTCTTTTAAGGCCATTTTTCACCCTCCGGAGGCTTCCCTTGGGAACGGACGTCCGGTTTGCCCATAGGGCCATTTTTCGCTCTCTGGAGGTTCTCCGGTCGGGGGAGGCTGTTTTCACCCTCCCCAGGCTCTTAGAAAGCCTCTGGAGCCCGGAAAAGTTGAAAAACAGGTCCATCATGCGCCAAAAGCGGGAGGGGGGCAGAGGTTGCGCGTGCATGCAGGTGGGGGGTCGTGCACATAGCATTATGGGTATGGGCATGCCTGCGCATGCCCCCCTTGCACTCCCCCACTTTTGGCACGAGATGGGAAAAAGGTTAGCCATCACTGGGCTAGATAGTGTTCCAAAAAAACCTGATAAATTGCATTACATTTTCACAGGACGAATCATGTTGTGTTTGGTATGCAAAGCACCTTGTTAAAAAATATTGAAACCATCTTTCCTAAACCAAATAAGGATCAAAAGGATAGACAGTTTATAACAGTGTGTTGTTTATGCTGGCTGGGGAATTCTGGAGTTGAAGTCCACGCATCTTAATGTTGGCTTTGTAATCAACGTTCCCCTAAACCTTTATGGCAACACAAGAGCTGAGTTGAAAATTCCACTATATTTTGGATTATTGGTTTCCATAAGCATTGTCTGCTGTTTGAACCACAGTTGTTTAAACAGTGAAAATATACTGTTCCTAATTGTTGTTAAAAGATGTTGAATTACTTCTCCTTCTACTACGTTGACAGTATGGTTTGTGTGGTCTATGACAAGGATTTTGTATGCTCTGTTTTGCGATGACCAATTAGGTACTTCTTAATGTCTGCATCTTCTGCTTTTCATTTCTGTTATTTCTCAATATAGAACTTAGAGCCTAAGCCACGGGTGTAAAAGTCGCTGTGTCATGTTGCCGTCATGTGGCGTTTCATGAAATTTTTCCCATTTGTGGAGCTGGGGTGGCGTGGCCAGCATGTGATGCATCTGGCCCAGGGGCCACCAGTTTGACACCCCCTGGCCTAAGCAATTGGCAGTACTTAGCTATCCTTGATTGTTCTCAGAATAGAATTGGGCTGAGTCTTTAGTTATAGCTTGGTCTCTTTTTTGGAGCATGCTGCTAGTTGTTACTCATGTTGTAATCATATACTATTGCTTTTTTGGTTTTTTTTACATTTTACTGGATCTTGCAGCGCTGAATAAAGCTTAGGTGTGAAATACTGTCTCCTTTACTGAATAGCAGGAAAGGTTAATTGCTCAGATAGCTTTCCATAGAGCCACAGGGTTATACATTAGCAAATCCAGGACAAGTATTCAAAAGTCCTTATATATACCTTATTCAGTGCCATGATCCATGTCCCTTAAAATGAAAGCACTCCTCTTGTTTAAGGGCCTGTGGGCTGGATGCGTCACACACTGGCCACGTCCACAGCCGGTTTAGCGAAGGGGGAGGAAGTAGTGATATGTCACATGGTGCTGGCATGACGATGCTTGTTTGACACCCGTTATAAACCAATGAAAGAAATAAGTTTATGAAAATAATTTCCACCAAATTAATTTCATTGCTAAGCCTGTCATCCCCAGCACACTTACCTGGGAGTAAATCCCATTGTACTTGTCAAGACTTACAGCTAAATACACATATACAGGATTATCCTGTAAATAAGAAACAGCAAGAAGCAATGCAATATCTTCATGTATCATATCCCATACTACTGGATGCCCATGCTACAAAACAATGTGATCGGGCTTGATAAATCAACACTTACAGCTTGAAAATTAATGAGTAGTTAACATTGGCCTCTCCTCTCCCTTTCTCTGCCTCAGGCTTGCCCCACAGAGTCCTCTCCTATCTTATCCCCTTCTCTCCCTCAGGCTTGCCCCACAGAGACCTCTCTTATCTTATCTCCTTCTTTCCATCAGTCTAAATTCTTAGCATCAGAGCGTTTTTCAGGTGGGGAGAGGGAGTAGAATGTCTAAACTCCCAGCCCGCAGGCAGTTGGGACAGAGTTCTTTTTAGGTGGGGAGTGGGAGTAGAACATCTAACTTCTTAGCATCAGAGCGTGTTAATAATAATAATATAAGAAATAATAATGATCTGATGGTCATTTTGAAAAATCCATTCTTAGCAAGCACCTAAAAGCCAAGAAGAACATACGTGCCAAATTTCAAGTTTGTAGGCTTTATGGTTCTGGAGATTTCGTGATGATGCATGAGTGATATTTTGCTTTTATATATATAGATGAAATGGTGGTAAAAAAGACAAAGACGATTATTGTTTTTTTCCCATTAACTTGCTTCACTAAAAATATTTATCAGGATGAGTTTTGAAACAAAAGAACCAACAAACCAAAACCCCAGGGGAAAAATACACATTTGAATTGCCAAAAACCTCTATAAAAATGTTTGATACTCTTGAGAAAATATTGCTAGTAGGCAGTAAGGATAAGAGAAAGGACACTGTTGCTTCCCGCCCCCAGCCACATTTCCCAGAATTAGCAGTGCACAAAAAATGTTAAAATTCGTAGCCATTTATAGAGAAAAGGACACACACAGGCAGAGATGCTAATGGCTTTTGCCTCGGTTTATAACCTAATTTCCATCCTTCATTGCTTGCCTTTCATAGCACTTAGTACCCTGAAGACTGTCCAAGTCTTAAGAATTTGCATTCATCAGCAGACTCTGTGCAAATCTTGCTTTTAAATGCTATAAAACCCTGGCCTTTTCTTTAATTTCATTATACGGTCTTTCCTTAACAATGCAGCAAGCTGGCTGCAGGGCATCATCTGCGCAAATACATTTTTGGCAGCCCCGTAAAGTTCCTCTCACGTAGGGCTTTGTCCACAATCACAATAAACTGATCTATCACTTCTTTCATTTCCTTTGTGAAGGGTTCAAACCCTTTCTGCTTGGCTCCCGACCGCTTGAAATTCCCATCTCGGTTGTTTTCAACGCAGAGGAGCCGGTCGTAAGTCACTGTGACGTTCAGAAATTCAACCATTTCCCTCAGTTTGGGAAGAAGGGCTTCTTCTAAGTCTTCGTAATGAACCACGAGGAGATGCCTGCCGTATTTAAGCCAGTCGAGCACATGAGAGGCCCACCAAGAAGCATAGCTGTTTACAAAATCCGGCCATTCTGCGGGGCAAGAAAGATAATAAAAGATGTTTTATATGGCTTTTTGGAGCCCTGTGCAGAAAATAAAATTGTTACACCTTCTTATATCTAGTCAACTAACGGTCAGCACTAAATGGACACTAGATAAGAATGAAGAGAATTCAAGGGGGCTGGACTTGGGCCATTTCTGGCAACATAACGATTCTAGGCTAATTCCTCATTTGATTCTCCCCCAAGTTTTGCCTGCTCTTCTCCTACAGTCGGTAGCCATAGGAGAGTCAGAGAAGAGTAGAAATAACGTTTGAAATAAAGGTATTTGGCTGGCTAACCATAAGATAGAGGGCCTTTTCTGCAGTGGCCCCACTTGTCTGGAAGGGTTTGCTTAAAGCAGGGGTAACAAACTCAAGGCCCATGGGCTGGATCTGGCCCACAGGGTGCTTAGATCTGGCCTGAGGGGCCACCCTGGAAACAGCAAAGAACTGGCCGGGGGGGCCTCTGCCAGTGAGAATGGAGTCGCAGCCCTCCTGAGCTCCATTTTCACATTTTATTTTATTTTAGGGTTTGGGGTTTTAATTGTGATGTTTTAAGATTAGAATTATTTATTTCTTAGTACAGCCTATTTCCCCCTCCAAATGTATCTTAAATGTAGTTTAAATGTATTTAATTATTATGAATGTTTTTATTATTGACTGTACACCGCCCCGAGTCCCTTTTTGGGAGAGGGGCGGTCTAAAAATCTAAGAAATAAATAATAAATAAATAAAACTGGCAAAGCGTTGCAGGAGGCTGTCCCAGCCAAAAATGAAGCTTGGAAGCCATTTTCTCTGGCAGAGCACTTGGGCCACCACAGGCGCCCCCAACATGAGGGATATCAAGATGGCCACACCTACTATGGCGACATACACCCCCGCCAGAAGTGGGTTCCTACTGGTTTGGACCGGTTCGACCAAACCAGTAGTAACTTCGCGGCCTGGGTCGCTGGAATCAGCAGTAGACCCATGCCTGCCATGCCCCCAAACCAGTTCTCCTATGGGGCCGCCATCTTGTTTTTCGATTCTGCGCAATTTTCAGTGGAATTTTTTTTTCTCATATTTTAAGGTTTTGGTGTACAAAATGATGTGCAAAATTTTTGAGGCACTGAACCAGCAGCAATGCCGGCAGCAACCATGCCTGACCCCCTCCCCCCCCCAGGTCAAACACAACCCTGATGCGGCCCTCAATGAAATCGAGTTTGACACCCCTGGCTTAAAGGTTGCTCATGGGAAGGATTCAATGAAGTCCAATCTATGTTAAAAGTGATAGCAGCACTCAATTTATCTGTGGGCAAGAAACCCTTTACATTCTCGTCCCAGAATAAATTAATCATCTGAGGAAGTTGCTGAGAGATGCTATGGGTTGATTTGACAGTGATTCTAATTGACCCTTCTCTGTTGCCATCCCAAACTGACCCCAATCCTTCCATGGCGGGAAGAAATATTCCCAGGGCCAAAATGATCACAAGAGAGCCGGCTATTACTAGTTACCTTTACTTTTCCAGTTTTGGTCTGTGGCATATCCAAGATGGCCAGCGCATTTCCGGTTGAATTCTGCCACCAGCGATTTGTACGGGTTGCGTATCAGTAAGATGGCCGCATCAAACATTTCAATTTCCTTTCTGCCACTCTCATGTGTTTTGACACAGAGAGTTCTTCTGCTTCTCCAGTGATCCTTTTCTCCTTTGAAACCTGGGCAGGATGTAAAGACTGGGGTTACCTGTTAGATCTGGGCAACGAGAGACAGACTACGGACACGAAGTAACTTAACAGCTCATTTTATTAGTAGTAGTAGTGATCCAGCTTGCTCTGTGGTCGGAGAGTTCCCCTTTTATAGGGATGGGGCACGCCCCTCGACCAATCAGAGGAGTACCTGTTTCCCGCTGTAGGAGCGGACCAGAGGGAAGACTTATCCCGAAGTATGTTAATATCTAACACCCCTCCCCTCCTAGATGGAACGTTGCGGTAGGTGACATAGTCCTTTAGGTAGGTGGGTGTTTGTCTTGCTCGGGATGAACGTCGTAGTTCAGGTTGGGTTGAAGTGCTTGCAGGACTGGTTTCTTGTTGGTTTGAAGTAGTTGCAGGATCGGGTGCTTTCTCTATTTCTGGAGGTCTTGCGTTTTCGTTGCTCGTTCCCCTGGGAGCTTGTTCGGCTGCGATGACGGGGGGTTTCTCAGCGGCTGTGATGACGGGGGGTTGCTCAGCTGGCTCAGCTGCGTGCGTGTTGTCCTGTTCCCCGCTTAGCTCGCCGGTGTCGTTGTTTCCTGGGATGAAGTTTTCCTGCGGTTGTCTCTCTGTAGACAGGAAACTTTCGCCCTCATTCCTTAAGTTGGAGTGTGCTAGGCGACCTCGAAGTTGATCGATGTGCCTTCTCCAATTCCGCCCATCTTCTAGCTCTAACAAATACGATCGAGGGCCCATGATGCCAATGACCTTTGCCGGCATCCACAATGTCCCCCCTGTGTAATTTTGAGCATAAACAGTGTCTCCTTCTCTAAAAGACCTGACCTTACTTGTAGAGTCTGGGGGAGCCGAGGCAGAGTAATTCGGGTGGAGCCGATCCAGGTGAGACCGTAGGCGGCGACCCATTAGTAGTTCAGCGGGGCTCCTACCCGTCGTTGTGCTCGGGGTAATGTGTTGAATGAGGAGGTAATGGTCAATACGTGTTTGCCAATCCCCCGGGCCCATCCTGGCGAGGGCCTCTTTCGCGAATCGCACCATTCTTTCTGCCTGACCGTTGGACGCTGGATGGAATGGCGCGATGAGGGCGTGCCTGATTCCCAACCCTGCTAAAAATGTTTCAAACTGCATGGCCGTGAATTGGGGCCCGTTATCCGATACTAACAGATCTGGTAGACCATGGGTGGCGAAAAGCCGCCGAAGAACCTTTATAACTGCCTCTGCCGTGGTTGACGTCATTAGGACTACATCTAACCATTTAGAATAAGCATCTACAACTATGAGGAAGGTTTGACCCTGGAATGGCCCTGCAAAATCAATATGTATGCGTGACCAAGGTGCCTTGGGTTTCTCCCATTCTGTGGCGGGCGCTTCCGGGGGTGCTGGTCTCGACTCCTGGCATGGGTCGCAAGTGGCCACCCACTCCTCTATTTCTTTGTCCATATTGGGCCACCACACATAACTTCTCGCTAACGCTTTCATTCTCACGATCCCCGGATGACCCATATGTAAAGCATCCAATACCTTTTTTCTTAGAGCAAAAGGAATAACAACTCGATCCCCCCACAACAAACATCCCTGTAACACGGAGAGTTCGTCCCGTTTAGACCAAAACATTTTGAATTCCGGGCCCGCATTTCCCTTTGGCCACCCCCTCCATACCCAAGTTTGCACTTGCTTTATTAAATTGTCTTTAGAGGAGAACCTTGCAACATCGTAGGAAGAAACCGGTCCCGAATCCAAACAGTCAATGAGCAATACCGGTACTTCTGGAGTGGGGTCTGGCAAAATGTCTGGTAATGGGCAACGGCTGAGCGCGTCTGCGTGTCCTAGAGTGGAGCCCGGTCGATGAATTAACTTGTAGGAGTACGCAGCCAGGAAAACAGTCCACCTGGTCATGCGTGGAGAAAGGGAGACCGGAGTGGGGCGGTTTCCCGCCAAAAGTCCTAGCAGCGGCTTGTGATCTGTGATGAGTTCAAAATCGCGGCCGTAGAGGTATTCATGGAAACGTTTCACACCTGCTACGGCAGCCAGCGCTTCTCTGTCCATTTGGCTGTAGTTCCTTTCGGCCGATGAAAGAGTTCTGGAGTAGAAAGCAATGGGTGCTTCTTTTCCGTCGGGCATCCTGTGGCTGAGGACTGCTCCAACCCCGAAAGGCGATGCGTCGCAGGTCAATACCAGCGGGAGGGTCTGACTATATTGCACAAGTAGTGAGTCAGTGGTGAGCAGGCGCTTTACCCCGGCGAATGCTGCAGCTTCGGCTCGTCCCCACCTCCATGGTGCGTTCCTCTGGAGTAGACGGTGTAGTGGCTCAGCAACGGTCGCCTTCTGTCTCAGAAAAACGCTGTAGAAGTTAAGTAGTCCGAGGAAGGCCTGCAACTCGGTCTGATTTCGTGGTGTGGGGGCGTCCTGGATCGCCTTAATTTTCTTTGAAGTGGGGTGAATTCCCTGACCATCAATTCTATAACCCAGGAATTCTACGCTAGGCACGTTAATTTGGCATTTTTCTTTTTTAAGGCGGAGGCCCTTCTCTCTGATTCTGGCCAAAACAGATCTGACTCTTTTGTTTAGTTGCTCCTCGTTTGCAGCGGACACCAAGATGTCGTCAAAATATGGGACGACTCCTGGTATCCCTTGCAACAGTCGTTCCATGACGCTCTGGAACAATCCTGGAGCAATACTTACGCCGAATTGTAGCCGGTTGCATTTAAACGCTCCTCTGTGCGTCACTATAGTCTGGGCCTCCGCTGTGGCGCTATCAACTGGCAGTTGCTGGTAAGCTTGTGCCATGTCTAACTTAGCGAAAACCTTTCCCGGCCCCAATGAGTGCAATAGGTGCTGTACTACGGGCACAGGATATGCGCTCTGTTGTAGCGCGACATTAATTGTGCATTTATAGTCTGCGCAGATGCGGACTGATCCGTCTGGCTTAACTGGGGTCACGATAGGTGTCTCCCAACGCGCGTGATCTACCGGCTCAAGGATTCCCTGTTCCACTAACTTATCTATCTCCTTATCTATTTTTGGGCGGAGTGCAAAAGGCACTCGTCTCGGTTTAAGTCGGATTGGCGCCACATTTGGGTCTAAATTGAACGATATTGGTTTGCCCACATACTTACCAAGACCGGAGCTGAACACATCCTCGAACTCCTTAAAGATCTTTTCAGCGCTGCTGTTTCTCACGGCGTTGATTCCGGTGACTTCTAATCCCAGGGCTTCAAACCAATCAAGCCCCAGGAGGTTCTGCAATGGCGCGCTGGCGATGGTCACGGGCAGCTGGGCTTCGATGTCCTTGAACCGGATGTGGAATGTGCCTTGGCCCACGATGGGGACTTGGTTCCCCTGGTAGTCTCGTAGAAGGACGTCTGGAGCGAGCAGTTGGCTCTTTCTGAGGCTGGGAATGGCCTGTTTCATGGATGCCCATGAAATGATCGTCAGGGTTGATCCTGTGTCAACTTCCAGCTCGCAGGGTGAGCCCTCCAAGAGGACTGTGACTTTCAGCCTTTTGGGCCGCTTAGGGCGGACCTGATGTATCGTGGTGAGATACGTTCGCAACTCCTCTCTCTGGGTCAACTCTATCTCATCGTCTACATCCTGAGAATACTCTCGTTGAGCGTCTTGGTAGAACGCTCTTTCAGCTCTCTGTGTGAATTCTCTCTGGGGATACGCTCGCTCACTTTCTTGTGAGTAATCTCTCTGGGAATACGCTCGTTCAGCTCTTTGGGAATTTTCTCTCTGGGTAAACACTTGTGGATTTCTCTCTGGGCGCCCTTTTTGATTTCGCCAAGCCCCTGGGTTGGGCTTCTGTTGGCGGTACATGGGTGGCTGCCGTGAGGCAGGGACTCCGCTCCGGCACACTCGTGCGATGTGCCCAAGTTTGTTGCAGTGCGAACAAACAACGTTCCTGAACCTGCAAGTAGACCTGGGGTGATTCCCTCCGCAGCTTGCGCAGGGCGGCAAACGGGATCCGGGTTTTCCCCCAGGCCTCCAGTGACTGCTCTGCATCAGGTGACTGTCCTCGAACTCGGAATCCTCGTAGTCGGGGCTTGCGTCTTCGTAGTGGACTCTGGTTTGTCTCGGTGCTGGCTGGGTTTCGCTGACCCTTCGTTGTATGGTCACTGCTGATTTCTCCGCTGATTCCGACGCTCTTGCTTTGTTCAACGCTGACTGTAGGGTTAGATTCGGGTTGGCTAACAGTTTCTTTTGCAACGAAATGTCTCTTACCCCACAGATGAATTGCTCTAAGATATGCTCTTCCAAATCCCTGTATTCGCAGTGGGCTGCTATTCTTCGTAGAGCTGCAACAAATTGATTAATGGATTCTCCCGCCTTCTGAGTCCTCATGTTGAATTCTTTGCGGCTGACATGGCGGGAAGGTTTTGGCGCGTAATGTGTTTGCAAGGCCTGTTTCAGCGTCGCCCATGGTACTGCTTGTATTGGAGTAGGCGCGGTGAGGTCTCTGGCTGTATTGAAGACTTCCTTTCCGCAGTAGCCGAGGAAGATGTTTTTCTTTCTTGCATCGGTGATCCCCGTGTACTCATTTGCTTCGAGGAAACACTCGAAGCGAATCATGAAGGCTTCCCATTCGTCGGTTGCTGGGTCGAAAGGAGCGGGGGGAGCATGCATCGCCATCTTCTCAGTTTGAATTTGCCGCGCTGCGGTGATCTGAGATGGCTGCCGGAATTTCTGCCGAATTCCTGGGCTGGATCAAATCCGGAGATTCTTGAAGTAGCGTTCTTCGTCCTATCTGTCTCTCAATCCCACCCTCGTCGCCAATGTTAGATCTGGGCAACGAGAGACAGACTACGGACACGAAGTAACTTAACAGCTCATTTTATTAGTAGTAGTAGTGATCCAGCTTGCTCTGTGGTCGGAGAGTTCCCCTTTTATAGGGATGGGGCACGCCCCTCGACCAATCAGAGGAGTACCTGTTTCCCGCTGTAGGAGCGGACCAGAGGGAAGACTTATCCCGAAGTATGTTAATATCTAACATTACCATTTACTTAAAAAGTCTCGGATATATTTTAGGTGAGAAAATAGACTCCTCTCTATAATTCCTCCCCTTTTAATGAAATCACCTGAAGTAATTTGCCTATAAATGACATCATTGTCATCAGGTGATGATCCAGGTCAAATCTTTTCTGTAGTTATCCGAGTTTCCATTTACAGAGCAAAGTGAAGTTCTTGTTGACATTAAAAATAACCATAAAATGCTTCGTTATTAAAAATGGTGGGTGCTTAATTGTTTATGATTTAAATTAATTTTCATTCTGAATTTCTTTATTTACTAGCTGGATACTCGTGCTTCACCATGAAACTATATGATCTGGCTATTCAGGAGAAATTCAGTTCACAATCTGTTGGCTCAGTGGTGGTTGGTGATTGAAACACATAAGGGAATATCGCTCCGACCAACTTGAGTCTGGAAGCAGTTCAATAGGTGAAAGGCGTAGACATTTTGGTGAGGTACCAATGTTTAATACTGTAAGGAGCCCCTAAGGCCGCTCCTTAGTGAAGGAGTGGAACATCTGCCAGTTTGAACTGAGGTAACAGAATGTGAGGCAACTGGCAGTTGGAACAGAGTTCTTTTCAGGTGGGGAGGGGAAGTAGAACTCCTTAGCATCAGAGGGTATTAATTACTGTATAAGAAATTGGGCACTATCTAATAAAATGAAATTCAATGGTGAAAAGAGTAAGGTTCTACATTTAGGCAACAGAAACGGAATGCACAGGTACAGTATAGGTGATACCTTACTCAGTAGTAGTAGCTGTGAAAGGGATCTTGGAGTCCTAGTGGACAACCATATAAATATGAGCCAGCAGTGTGCAGCAGCTGCCAAAAAAGCCAACACAGTTCTAGGCTGCATCAACAGAGGGATAGAATCAAGATCACGTGAAGTGTTAATACCACTTTATAATGCCTTGGTAAGGCAACACTTGGAATACTGCATTCAGTTCTGGTCGCCACGATGTAAAAAAGATGTGGAGACTCTAGAAAGAGTGCAGAGAAGAGCAACAAAGATGATTAGGGGACTGGAGACTAAAACATATGAAGAATGGTTGCAGGAACTGGGTATGTTTAGCTTAAGAGAAAGAAGGACTAGGGGAGACATGATAGCATTATTCCAATATCTCAGAGGTTGCCACAAAGAAGAGGGAGTCAAACTATTCTCCAAAGCACCTGAGGGTAGAACAAGAAGCAATGGGTGGAAACTAATCAAGGAGAGAAGCAACTTAGAACTGAGGAGAAATTTCCTGACAGTGAGAACAATTAATCAGTGGAACAGCTTGCCTCCAGAAGTTGTGAATGCCCCAACACTGGAAGTCTTTAAGAAGATGTTGGATAGCTATTTGTCTGAAATGGTATAGGGTTTCCTGCCTAGGCAGGGGGTTGGACTAGAAGACCTCCAAAGTCCCTTCCAACTCTACTATTGTATTGTATAAATACTAATGATCTGATGGTCATTTCAAAAAATCCTTTCTTAGCGAGCACCTAGAGCCAAGAGGAACATACATGCCAAATTTCAAGTTTGTAGGCTTTACGGTTCTGGAGATTTTGTGCTGAGTGAGTGGTTCTCGGCTTTTATCTATATAGATTAAATGTATTGCTGCCTATCGTGTGGCTGGGCTACAGCACAAAAATATTTAAATCACCAAAAATAAATAAATATTCCTGATACAATAAAACGAAAACATCATCAAAGTCAAATCATAGTTACAAGATGGGAATGTTAGCATTCTGAGTAATGCACCCATTGAAAGCAGAGCTCCAAGGTAGGTAAATTCCTCAAAGAACATATTTATTTGATACATCATATAAGATATTCCAAAGAGCAGGAGCCATGGCAGAGAAGGCTCCCTTCCTGGATCCCACCAGCCAAAATTCCTTGGCTGACGGGATTTGCAGTATAGCCCCTCTGCCAGGGCGAGTAGGGCAAGCCAATCCCATCAGGGTGAGACAGTTCCTCATATAACCTGGAGCCATGCCATGCAGGGCTTTAAAGGTAATAATCAACACCTTGAATTGCACCCAGAATCGATATTTAAATATCTTCAGAGAATCTAATTATATGCTTGCATAGTATAATTGGTGAGCATTGTTTAGCAATGTAAGCATGTGATGGCAAATGAGGAATTAAGTAAATGTAGACCTCCAAAATTGGAACTAAAGAGAAGGCTGATCACATTGAGAATACACACAATCTTGGGTTGGATCGAAAGAGGCTTTTCAGAATGAGCAGAGCACAAGGATACATCTCTTCAAACTGGAAACCTCACTACTTTAATTAGTCAATGCATAAAAGCAACCACATCTTTATGTTATTATTTTATTTAGTTATTATTTTATTCTATTTTATTTTTATTTATTTTATTATTTTATTATTTATTATTTAATTTATTTAATTTATTTAATTTTATTTATTTTATCATTTTATCATTTTATCATTTTATCATTTTATCATTTTATCATTTTATCTTTATCATTTTATCATTTTATCATTTTATCATTTTATCAATTTATTATTTTATTTATTTTATTTTTATTTTTTATTTTTATTTATTATTTATTTCATTTTTTATTTTATTTTATTTTTTTAAAAAAAAATTATTGCCACAGGGACACAGTGGCTCAGTGGCTAAGACGCTGAGCTTGTCGATCAGAAAGGTCGGAAGTTTGGCGGTTCGAATCCCTAGTGCCATGTAACCGAGTGAGCTCCCATTACTTGTCCCAGCTTCTGCCAACCTAGCAGTTCGAAAGCATGTAAAAATGCAAGTAGAAAAATTAGGAACCACCTTTGGTGGGAAGGTAACAGCGTTCCGTGCACCTTCGGTGTTTAGTCATGCCGGCCACATGACCACAGGGACGTCTTTGGACAATGCTCGCTCTTTGGCTTTGAAATTTGAAAGCACCGCCCCCTAGAATTGGGGACGACTAGCACATATGTATGAGGGGAACCTTGACCTTGACCTCACTACCGGCCAGATAAAAGAAACCTTGTCTTTAATATGATTCATTAATACAGCCATTCTTACTCCAGGCTCAGATAAAAGATATAGCCATTTTAATGTCAAAATCATAATAGCTATGTCTTTTATGAGCTAGCTGTAGCAATATTTAGCATTTGACATTTTTCAGGGTCATGCAGAAGTCTGAAAAGAAGGGACTGTTTCAAACAGAAACTTTTGCATTCAGAAGCATATCTTTCAGATAATTTTCAAAGCATATACATCCATAATAGATAGATAACAGGAATTCAGAACACCTTAGCTAATATAATTGGGCACATGGTTATTGTAACTATTTCCCCTGGAATTCCGGTAGCTGGAGTCTCAAAAGATCTAGAAGATAGTAGCAATTGTCTAGCTTGCAAACCAAGCCAAGGTTATAGAGACCACGCTGCAAATGTAGAGGAGTTAATGTCGAGTGGCTTTATCCCTTCACAGATTTTAGGAGATGGGCAACAATTGTGGCAGCCATTTTGGAAAACCACTTACCTCATGTCCCAAACGTGCTTTTTTTCAGGAGGCAACAGGACTTTCTTGTTTTCGCTTTGAACATGTTTCACTTCTCATCCGAGAAGCTTCTTCAGCTCTGACAGGACAGCGGGGAATGGAAGGATTTATATATGAAGAAGCTTCTCGGATGAGAAGCGAAACATCTTCAAAAGAAAAAAAAAAAACAAGAAAGCCCAGGTTGCCTCCTGAAAAAGCATCTTTGGGACAACCAGAAGCTGGATGGCTGAGAATCTCTACAGACGTTTAGCTATACAATTTGGGATGAGCACTCTTGGAATGGTGTGGGATTTTCCAGAGAAAAATTGCAGACTACAGGAAACCAGGGTCACTACTCAGGTGACTCTGAGGACACAGTTAAATCTCCAAGTGCTTCAAGGACCCTCTAAAAAGGATGCAAATGACCAGCTGTCTGCAAGGAATATAAATCCTTCCATTCCCCACTTGTCCTGTCAGAGCTGAAGAAGCTTCTTGGATGAGAAGCGAAATGCCTTCCAAAGAAAAAACAAGAAAGTCCAGTTTGCCTCCTGAAAAAAGCACCTTTTGGGACAACCATGACCTGGATGACTGAGAATCTCTACAGACTTTCACCTACCACATGGCACCATTCACTTCCAAAAGATTGCCTGCTTTTAATCCACAGCTTCAGTCTAGCGAAGAGTCAACACATACCTTTATTATACAGAGTTCCATCGAAGTAATAGCTCCCTGTGTAGACTCCTGTGGCATGCTCTATCAAATGGCGAACCCACGTATTTCCCGCTCCTGGGAAGCTCGACAAAGCAACAAGGGCTTTTGATTTGGTGGGGAGAAAATTCCGGTCAATACAACGAGTATCTGCAAGCAAACATAGATGACATATTTGACCACAGTCAAATCAAAACTGCCCCTCCCATTACTTACCGTGTTTCCCCGAAAATAAGACAGGGTCTTATTTTCTTTTGACCCCTGAAATAAACACCTGGCCTTATTTTCAGGGAGGTCTTATTATTTTTGAGGTGCAGGAGGCGGCAAGCATAGTCACTTCATGGCTGCTGCTGGATTGCAATATTTTCAGGGAGGGTTTATTTTGGGGGGAGGGCTTATTTCAGAGCATGTGCTCAAAAGCCCGATTGGGCTTATTATCCGGGGAGGTCTTATTTTCGGGGAAACAGTTACTTTTTCCCCTAATACTTTATTTTTATTTATTTATTTATTTATTTTGTCAAGTATGTAGTATTAGATAACAGATATAAATATAAACATGATTATGAATACATGAAATTGATACGAATAAAAGGGAACATTAGGACAGGGACGGTAAGCACATTGGTGCGCTTATGCACGGCCCTTACAGACCTCTTAGGAAAGGGGTGAGGTTGACAGTAGACAGTCTAAGGTTGAAGTTTTGGGGGTTTGGGGAAGAAACCACAGTGTCAGGTAGAGCATTCCAGGCGTTGACCACTCTGCTGCTGAAGTCGTATTTTCTGCAATCGAGTTTGGAGCGGTTAACCTTGAGTTGTATCTATTGTGTCCTTGTGCATTGGTATAGCTGAAGTTGAAGTAGTCATTGACAGGTAGGACATTGTGGAAGTTATTTTATGTACTACGCTTAGGTCAGACTGAAGGCAGCTTACTTCTAAGATGTCTAAGCCCAAAATTTCAATCCTGGCGGCATAAGGTATTCTGTTGCGAGCAGAGGAGCGGAGGACTCTTCTCGTGAAATATCTCTGGACTCGCTCAATTGTATTAATGTCCGATATACAGTGCGGGTTCCAGACAAAATGTCATTGAATAACAGAATGACAGAGCTGGAAGGAATTATGGAGGTCGTCTAGTCCAACCCTCTACACAAGCAGGAAACAACTATATCACTTCAGACCAATGGTTATCCAATCTCTGTTTTAAAAATCTCCAGTGCTGGTGCACCCACAACTTCTGAAAGCAAGCCTTTCCACAGGTTTATTGTTCTCACTGTCTGGCATTATAAAGTGGTATTAACACTTCACGTGATTTTGATTCTGTCTCTCTCTGATTGCAACCTATGACTGCATTGGCTTTTTTGGCATCCGCAGCACTGTTGAGTAATATGTAAGTGGTTATCCACTATGACTTCAAGGTCCCTTTTGCAGTTACTACTGTTGAGCCAGGTGCCACCTATTCTATACATGTGCATTTGGGGTTGTGGGGACCAATTGCTGTCTTGAGATGCTGGATGAACCAAGCCAATATGTTAAGATGTGATTTGTGTGTGTGTGTGTGTGTGTGTGTGTTTGTGTGTGTAGCATGCTATGTAAAGATAGCAGTTATGTGGTATAAAGCCAGGTTAAATGTATTGCGTGAACCCAGTTGGACTCTATAGGAAGTATTGCTTATTTTTAAAATGTTGACATTTATTTATATCTATTTACTATTTAGTAAATTTATAGCCTATCTTTCTTCAGGGGAATTGGCTTTCTTTCTTTCTTTCTTTCTTTCTTTCTTTCTTTCTTTCTTTCTTTCTTTCTTTCTTTCTTTCTTTCTTTCTTCTTTCTTTCTTTCTCTTTCTTTCTTCCTTTCTTTCTTTTTTCTTTCTTTCTCACTCTGTCTCTCTCTCTTTCTTTCTTTCTCTCTCTGTCTCTCTCTCTTTCTTTCTCTCTTTCTCTGTCTCTCTGTCTGTCTGTCTCTCTCTTTCTCTGTCTCTCTGTTTTTCTCTCTCTTTCTTTCTCTCTCCCTCTCTCTCTGTCTGTCTCTCTCTTTCTCTCTGTTTCCCTCTTTCTCTCTCTCTCTCCCTGTCTGTCTGTCTCTCTGTCTCTCTCTCTCTTTCTTTCCTTCTCTCTCTCTCTCTTTCTTTCTCCCTCTCTTTCTGTCTCTGTCTCTCTCTCCATGATTTTTATTCTACTTGAGCCACCCAGAGTCACATGACAGCAAGATGGTTGGCCTATAAATCTCATAAATAAATACATCATTTTGTTTCCGCGGCTATTGGTCAAAAGGGTGGATGGTTGACATAACAAAGGGAAAACTGGAACTTAAAAATCTTGGATCTTTTTCTTTTTAGCAAAAGCAGTTGGAGATCTTTTTGCAGATAAATGTGTTCACACTTGGGACACTCAGGGTCACAGACCTACAGGCTCTAGTTTATCTTTCCCTGCAAATGGCTTCCAGGCAACATTAAAGAAGGTGAACATTGATAAGACACAGTTTCAAAGGGAAATGCTCAGAAGTTCTGAAACCATGAAATGAATGCAGCTCAACCAGAAAAAAAAAACAGTTAAAAAAACCTGTAAACCTTCCGAAAACAGCATTAAAAGCACAGGAGAACAGGATGGAGTATAGGATGAGAGATTATTTACTTATTAGATTTAGATTCTGCCTTTCCTCCAGAAGTTTATCATGGGAAAAAACGAAAACTTTTTTTCTTCAATGTTAAGCCCATAATTGTCAGGCATAAAGAACCAAACACGACACAATGAATGGATTGGAGTGAAATATTTATTGTTGCTCGCCTACAGACAGGAGTCTTGCCAGACTAAAGCACACACTGCATAACTACTAGATAAATACTGCAAAGTTTTAGGGAGGATCTCCCTTCAGCCTCTTCCTCCCCACAAGGGAGTCAACTGTTTCATTTTCCACCTCTCCCCAATGCCAGATTGCACCACGACTTCACAAAGATGGTTGCGCTAAAAGAGGGAGAGACTGTCCCAATGCCATCCAATTTGACATTTCTCAATCACATGTCAGATTTGAAACTGGGTCCTCTGGTCCCTTTCAGCGTAGTAACTGCTACAACAGAGCAATTTGAATTCTGCCTCACTCTACCTTACCACATAGGCCCTTGGATACTTTTATAGTGGTATCTTAAATTGTACCCCCCAAAAAGTGTAGGATCCCTAGAAACAAACCATTCCTAACCATAAGGAGGTGAACATAATTAAATGAGTGGTGATGTCCACAATGTAAGGTCCACCTTTTTCTATTTGTTGCATATCTATCTATCTATCTATCTATCTATCTATCTATCTATCTATCTATCATCTATCTATCTATCTATCGATCCATCCATCCATCCATCCATCCATCCATCCATCCATCCATCCATCCATCCATCCATCCATCCATCCATCTATCTATCTATCTATCTATCTATCTATCTATCTATCATCTACCTTCCTACTACCTACCTACCTAGGTTCCAAGTAACAACCCCAACAAAAGAAGACTACTACCTATCATCTAATCTATCTATATCTATCTACAGTCTATCTATCTATCTATCTATCTATCTATCTATCTA
Source organism: Natrix natrix natrix (assembly GCA_029891615.1). NCBI lineage: Eukaryota > Metazoa > Chordata > Lepidosauria > Squamata > Natricidae > Natrix > Natrix natrix. The sequence goes on from JAKRSK010008698.1 coordinate 611,404, forward strand.
TCTATCTATCTATCTATCTATCTATCTATCTTCTATCTTTCTATCTATCTATCATCTATTTATATCATCTAATCTATCTCTCTATTTATCATCCATCATCAAATCTCTATCATCTATCTATCTATCTATCTATCTATCTATCTATCTATCTATCTATCTATCTATCATCTATTCATCATTTAGCTCTATCTATCATCTATCTATCTATCTATCTATCTATCTATCTATCTATCTATCTATCTATCTATCTATCTATCTATCTATCTTCCTACCTACCTACCTACCTACCTACCTACCTACCTACCTACCTACCTACTTACCTATCTAGGTTCCAAGTAACAACCACAACAAAAGAAGACTACCCCCTATCATCTAATCTATCTATATCTATCTACAGTATATCTATCTATCTATCTATCTATCTATCTATCTATCTATCTATCTATCTATCTAATCTAATCTATCTCTCTATCATCCTTCATCAAATATCTATCTATCTATCTATCTATCTATCTATCTATCTATCTATCTATCTATCTATCATCTATCTATCTGTCATCTATCTATCTGTCATCTATCTATCATCTATCTATCCATCCATCCATCCATCCATCCATCCATCCATCTATCATCTATCTATCTATCATCTATCTATCTATCTATCTATCTATCTATCTATCTATCTATCTATCTATCTATCTATCTATCTGTCATCTATCTATCTGTCATCTATCTATCATCTATCTATCTATCTATCTATCTATCTATCTATCTATCTATCTCTCTATATCATCTAATCTATCTCTCTATCATCCATCATCAAATCTCTATCTATCTATCTATCTATCTATCTATCTATCTATCTATCTATCTATCTATCATCTATCTATCTGTCATCTATCTATCAACTATCTATCAATCAACCAATCTATCATCTATCTATCTATCTATCTATCTATCTATCTATCTATCTATCTATCTATCTATCATCTATCTATCTATCTATCTATCTATCTATCTATCTATCATCTATCTATCTATCTATCATCTACCCGTGGGTGTCTGCAAGAGTGGCAATAAGGGGAAATGACAAAACACAGGCAATCTCCAGAACCTTATTTCATGGAATTATCCAGCCAGGATGACCATTGGTGACAATTCTGGAAGTTGAAATATGGAAGTGTTGGTCTAGATCAATGCTTCCCAACCATAGCCATTTTAAGATGTGTGGACTTCAAATCCCAGAATGACAATAGCAATAGCACTTAGTCTTATATACTGCTCCACAGTGCTTTACTGCATTCTCTGGGTGGTTTATAATGTTAGTATATTGCCCCCAATGATCTGGGTCCTCATTTTACCACCTTGGAAGGGTGAGTCTACCTTGATCCGGTTAGGATCAAACTCCTGGCAGAAGGCAAAGTTAGCCTGCAGTACTGCATTCTAACCACTGTGCCACCACAGCTCTTATTTAATAACACATTTCTTATTTAATGGACACACTTCAACAATGCTGACTGATACATCTTAAAATGGTTATGGTTGGGAAACATTGTTCTAGCATGTTTTCAAAACAAAGCAAATTTCTGTCTTCCTTCCTCAATCCCTGTGTGTTTGTCTGCATGTGTATTTACTATATAAATATTAATATGATGACAGATGATATGAGTACGAGCAATGTAGGTCTCAATGGACTCTCTCCTACCTTGGACTGGAGTCTGATAAACAAAGCGATGGTCTCCTGCATTTAAAACTTCAGCCGTAGTGTTGACATTTTCAAGCCTGCTGCAAAATGATCTGTCAGAACCATTATGCAGTGGGAAATTAATTGTTGCAAAGCCACAATGGCATTGAGGCCTTCTAATAACCGCCAAAGGGAATTCCTAATCAGGAAGAAAGTGAAAAACATCAGGCTGTCATCCATAGTGGTAAACATCAGTAAATATTAGCTACTTTTAAAAAATGTATTTATCCAATGTATATAGCCACCTATGTCACCACTATGCCACTCTGAGCAGCATTCAATCATCAAGTAAAACCACAAAATAAAAACAATCATTATAAAAATATAGACAATAATCATTAAAATCATTTTAAAAATTGAGTAGGCAAACCATAAACAAAGAATTGCAGTTACCACATATTCAGTGGTGAAATGCATTTTTTTTACTACCGGTTCTGTGGGTGTGGCTTGGTGGGTGTGGTGTGGCTTGGTGGGCATGGCAGGGGAAGGATACCGCAAAATCTCTACACCCACCCCACTCCAGGGGAAGGATACCACAAAATCTCTATTCCCACTCTACTCCAGGGGAAGGTTACTGCAAAATGTCTATTCCTACCCCAATCCAGGGGAACGATACTGCAAAATCTCTATTCCCACCCACTCCAGGGGAAGGATACTGCAAACTCTCTATTCCTACTCTACTCCAGGGGAAGGTTACTGCAAAATCTCTACTCCCACCCACTCCAGGGGAAGGATACTGCAAACTCTCTATTCCTACTCTACTCCAGGGGAAGGATACTGCAAAATCTCTATTCCCACCTCACTCCAGGGGAAGGATACTGCAAAATCTCTACTCCCACCCACTCCAGGGGAAGGATACTGCAAACTCTCTATTCCCACTCTACTCCAGGGGAAGGATACTGCAAAATCTCTATTCCCTCCCCTATCCAGGGGAAGGATACTGCAAACTCTCTATTCCTACTCTACTCCAGAGGAAGGATACTGCAAAATCTCCATTCCCTCCCCTATCCAGGGAAAGGATACTGCAAAATCTCCATTCCCACCCCACTCCCCAAAATAAGCCCACCTTGAAACTACTGCAACATAGCAGCAGCCGTGAGGTGACCATGCTCGCTGCCTCCTGCACCTCAAAAATAAGGCCAAATACTTATTTTTGGGGGGGCGGGTGTCAAAAGAAAATAAGACCCTGCCTTATTTTCGTGGAAACACGGTAGAAACAATAGTACTTATATTCTTTTATTCAATCAAAACAGTCGGTTTAGCCACCTCTGTTAACTCCGTCAACTTTGACAGCCATTTGTCCATGGTGGGAATCGATACGGCCTTCCAACATAACCCAGATCCTGAGGGACCTTCCGAACATTAGCAAGGATGAAGCTATCCTAATGAATGAAATTAAGTTCTCCACTCTTTTCAACTTCATTTTCAATATATTGGAGGCCCTTTGAGATAGATTGTCAGATGAAGAGGATTAATGAGACTGTCTGTTAGGGATTTAGTCGCTGGAACATTAAAGTGTATAGGCCAGAACACATATTTGTAGTTGATTAATTAGGGAACGCTGACTGTAGCAACCTACGCTATGATTGTTTGATGTGGGTGTAAAGAGGGAGTTTCTCTTTCCCCCCTTATTTTCTGTTTGTTTGGTATATATCGGGGTGTTCAAACTTGGGAACTTTAAGACTTGTGGACTTCAATTCCCAGAATTCCCCAGCCAGCCATACTGGCTGGGGAATTCTGAGAGTTGAAATCCACAAGTCTTAAAGTTCCCAGGTTTGGACACCCCTGGTATGTATGTAGTCCTATATACCACTATTGAGGCCAAAAATTATGTCGTTGAGTGAGACATTTGTTAAGTGAGTTTTTCCCCATTTTACAATTTTTTTTTTTTGCCACAGTTGTTAAGTGAACTACTGCAGTTGATCCTGTGGATTACAAGGGATTCTTGCATCGGGGTGGAGTTGGGGCAACTGAATGGAGCTGATGTTTGCTGGTGTTTACTGGCCAGATGCCCTTCCTATCGCCAATGCAGAGTGCATTGTGCCCAGAAAGAGAAATATCTCCCTCTACTTAGCATTGATAGCCTCCTGATTGTGAGGCGAGAGCTCCACCTCTAGGCCACCGTACCACTCATGTTAATAAAACAGTTTGCCTATAGGGCCAGTTTTTCGTGCTCCAGAGGCTTCAAGGAAGCTCCTGAAGCCTCTGGAGCGCCTCTGGGGGTGGGGGGCAGGTGAGACTGTTTTTGCCCTCCCCAGGTTCCTAGAAAGCCTCTGGTAGCTGGGGAGGGGGGGGAAGTGTGCCAAAAGAGGGGGGAGCGTGCGCATGCATGCTGGGTTCATGTGCATAGCATTATGGATGTGGCACACCCGTGCACGACTCCCGTGCGCTCCCCCCGCTTTTGGCACGTGACCCAAAAAAGGTTAGCCATCACTGTTCCAGTCCAAGCCCCTTGCTTAGGCAGGAAAACCTACACCATTTCAGACAAATGGCTATCCAACATCTTCTTAAAGACTTCCAGTGTTGGGGCATTCACAACTTCTGGAGGCAAGCTATTCCACTGATTAATTGTTCTGTCAGGAAATTCCTCCTTAGTTCTAGGTTGCTTCTCTCCTTGATTAGTTTCCACCCATGGCTTCTTGTTCTACCTTCGGGTGCTTTGGAGAATAGTTTGATTCCCTCTTCTTTGTGGCAGCCCCTGAGATATTGGAAGACTGCTATCATGTCTCCCCTAGTCCTTCTTTTCATCAAACTAGACATACCAAGTTCCTGCAACCGTTCTTCATATGTTTTAGTCTCCAGTCCCCTAATCATCTTTGTTGCTCTTCTCTGCACTCTTTCTAGAGTCTCCACATCTTTTTTACATTGTGGCAACCAAAAATGGATGCAGTATTCCAAGTGTGGCCTCACCAAGGCATTATAAAGTGGTATTAACACTTCACGTGATCTTGAGTCTATCCCTCTGTTTATGCAGCCTAGGACTGTGTTGGCTTTTTTGGCAGCTGCTGCACACGGCTGGCTCCTATTTAAATGGTTGTCCACTAGGACTCCAAGATCCCTCTCACAGTTACTTCTATCGAGCAAGGTACCATATATACTGTACCTGGGCATACTGTTAAGGGTATTTAAATAAATACTTGTGCTAGAGATAAGAAGAATTTTTACTGATCTGCATTTAATGATAGGCGAGGCAATATTAAAGAATGCTGAAATTATCAAACAATTGCACACCTTGCAAATCCTTATAAAATACTCCTCAGGGTTTTACAAAACAGACTTCACGGAATAAAAACTGTCAGGGATAAAAGCTGAATTCAGAAAAGGGAAGGATCATATTGCTTAGCATCTGATGGATAATAGAACGAGCAAGGGAAATTCAAAAATATGCCTACTTTTGATTGATTATTGGATAGATTACAACTAATTATGCCTGGTGTTTAAAAACATGGATATAACAAACCAGTTCAACAGCTTATTATACAATTTGGATGATGAGCAGGAAATGAATCGTGAATCATAGTAATTAATTTGACCTATAGTTAAGAATATAAAAGTGGCAATGAGTGTACCATTGGAAGACCGGGAAAATCAGATTAGAATAGATCATTTTGGGGAAAGTCTACCTATGTCAGGGGTCTGCACCCTAAAATCTCAAAGAGCCATTTGAACCCGTTCCCCACAGAAAACACTGGAACTACAAAACCTGGATGGGCGTGGCCAACTCAACGTCACTCTCATCCAGTTACATGGCCACCACCCACAGGGTTTATGGCTCCGAGTATTTTCTGTGGAAAATGGATCTCTCTCTCTCCCCCTCCCTCCCTTTTGTTTTTTCTCTTTTTTCTCTCCCTCTTGCTCCCTCCCTCCATTTCTTTCTTTTCTTTCTTTCTCTCCCCTTCTCTCTCTCTTTTCACTCTTTTCCCTCACATTCTCTCCCACCAGCTCTCTCATTTCTGTGTCTTTCCCCCTTCTCTCTCTCTCGTTTCTCTTTTTTCCTCTCTCATTCTCTCCCTCCATCATTTTCTCATTTCTCTCTCTCCTTTTCTCCCCTTTTCTATCTCTCAATTCTATCTTTCTTTTCTCCCACTCTCTCTTTCCCCCCCTCTCTCCCCTCCCTCTATCTCGTGTGTGTGCAGTGGAGGGTTTCAAAATTTTTTAGAACCTCTTCTGTAGCTGTGGCCTGCTTTGTAGGAGTGGCTTGTTGGGCATGTGACTGGGTGGGAGTGGCTTCCCTGCCATGTGACCGGGTGGGAGTGGCTTGGCAGTCATGTGACTGACTGGATGGGCGTGGCCAACTTGTAAAATGTGGTGAAACTCACTTAACAACACTCTTGTTTAGCAACCAAAATGTTGGCTCAGAAACTGGCATTTGAAGCACGAACGTCTTAAAGCTTTCAAGTTACAAGACCCTTGCACCCCTAACCCTTTAGAAAAAAAACCCCAGGGGTGTTCAAACTTGACATCTTTAAGACTTGTGGACTTCAGCTCCCAGAATTCCTCCTCCAGTCATGTTGGCTCAGGAACTCTGGCATTTGAAGCATGAAAGTCTTAAAGCTGTCAAGTTACAAGACCCTTGCACTCCTAACCCTTTAGAAAAAAAAACCCCAGGGGTGTTCAAACTTGACAGTTTTAAGACTTGTGGACTTCAACTCCCAGAATTCCTCCCCTTGCTTTTCATCTTGATGATGTGCGGACAGGCGGGGGCGGGGAGCTGGAACCGGTTCTAAACGGCAGTATAGATTTGTGGAACCTCTTCTATAGAAGAGGTTAGAACTGGCAGGAACCCACCCGTGTGTGTGTGTGTGTGTGTTTGTGTGTGTGTGTGAGTTCCCTCTTGAACTGTTTCCAAAAAGAGGCAAGGGTTGATAGTTGGGGTGTTTTTTTGGGTGATCTTCTTTCTTCTTTTTAGGTGCTTTTTACCATATGACTTAAATAAAGAGTAATTTCAGGTTATCAGATAAATGAAGCTCTTTCATTGATGCTGCTTTCGCCACCTCCATGATCTGCTCAGTGCATTTGCAGTGCCTTGCACAGCACACTTAAATTTAGCGCACTTCACAATGAGGGAGACGGTGTCCTCTCCTCCTCCTGGAGCCCATTACGATGTGGAGCATCGGCTGCATCTCCCCGAGCGACCGAGTTATGCACAGCACCAAGAAGTGCCAGACGAAGCACCTGCGAGATGAGAGGCAAGTACAGGGGCACTTCCCTCCTGCTCTGGAATATGGAGCGAGTCTACATCCTTGCCATCACACTTACCTTCTCAGGCCACCTGAGGAGTGACTGGGAGGGGAGGGCAAGGAGCAGGGCCAGCCAGCTGACAGGGAGCCATAGTAGGGGGATGAAAGAGCCACATGTGGCTCAGGAGCCGCATGTGGCCAACACCTGACCTATATGGTCACTAGGAGTCAACAATGACTTCATGGCCCTTAATAATCAGATGATTTAAAATGGAAAAGGAATGTGTCAAGATTGCCTACATTCATTTTCCTTCTGTAATATCTATATAGAACAGCATTTCTTAACCTCGTCCCCTTTAAGATGAGTGCACTTCAAGTCCCAGAATTGATTGCCGGCTGGGGAATTCTGGGAGTTGAAGTCTATCCATCTTAAAGAGGACATGGTTGAAAAACTTTGAATTACAACATATCATGAAAAACGGCAAACTAGAAACTGGCATGAAAATTGCTGGGAGAAATGTCCTCAAACTAAAGAATGGGGCTAAGGTTTCAGATTACAGATAGTCCTCGACCTATAACCATTCTTTTAGTGACTGTTTGAAGTTATAACCGCACTGAAAACAATGATTTATGGCTGGTTTTTACACTCAAAACCATTGCAGCATCCTCATGCTCACGTGATCAAAAATTCAGGTGTTTGGCAACTGGCACATATTTATGATGGTTGCAGTTTCCCGAGGTCATGTGGTCACCTTTTGCAACCTTCTGACAAACAAAGTCAATGGGGAAGCCAGATTCACTTAGCAACTTGGTTATTAATTTAACAACAAGTGATTCACTTAACAACCATGGCTGGAAAGTTCATAAAATGGGGCAAAAAAATCATTTAATAACGGTCTTGCTTTCTGAAAGAAATGCTGGGCTTAAGTGTGGTCATAAGTCAAGGACTACCTGTACATATTGTCAAGGCCATGATTCTCCCAATTGTGGCATAGAGGTGTAAGAGTTACATTATTAGAAAGAGTGAACAGAGACAGTGATGGATGTCTTTGAATTGTGGTGCTATCCTTGGACACCAAAAAAAACAAATCATTCAGTGCCAGACAAAGTAAAATCGGATGGCAGTAGTAATAAAGCTAAAGTTTAAATACTTTGGGCCCATATTGTGAAGGAAAAGAGTTATTGGAAAAGATCTTGATAAAAACTGAAAGCAATAGAGAGAGATGCTAAAAGATGGCTGCTACCGTGTTTCCTCAAAAATAAGACCTAACCAGAAAATAAGCCCCAGCATGTGTCAGGATTCCAAATAGCATCCAAAATTACATCAGAGTCCAAGGCAAAGTATTGCTCAAAGTTCCAATTTATTAAGAGAGCCAGGTTGGCCCATTTGGGAAAACGCGAATCTGAAAGCTTCCGGTTTCCTCCACCCAGTTGAAAGTTCAAGATCTTTCCCCCCCACACCCACAAGTCTATCACATGGTCCAATCTCCCACTGCCATACTGGCAGTTCCACCCATCTAGTTCCGGTCAGGTGCAGAGGTGCAGAGACAAAGGATGACCTTGGCTTTCTAGAAAGGAATTTTGTTTTGGCTACACAGCATCTAACTCTGTACAGTTTCCCCCTCTCATTTTCCCACAATAGAAAAGGCTTAGTAGAATAATACAAAGTGTGGCAGGCCAAAGATCCAAAAGGAATATGGCTGCAGCATGATTTTTCAGGATGATCGTAAGATAAGCTGCAAAATAAGGCCCAGCTAAGATCGTCAGCCAGACAGATGCATTTATCACATTTCCCTGAAAATAAGCCCTAATGCAGGGGTGTCAAACTCAAGGCTTGCAGGCTGGATCCAGCCATGGGGTGCTTAGATCTGGCCCTTGGGGCTCCCCTGGAAACAGTGAAGAACTGGCCTGTGGTGCCTCTGCAAGTGAAAATGGTGTGGCCAGCTTGTCATCTCTCCTGTTGGGGGGCACCTGTCATGGCCCAAGTACTCTGCCAGTGAAAATGGGCTTCCGAGCTCCATTTTCGCTGGCAGAGGGTTGCAGGAGGCCATCCCATCTGAAAACTGGAAACTTGGGCATAAAAGCCAGTTGAGTGACTTTGGGCCAGTCCCTCCCCCTCTCAGCCCAATCCACTTCACACAGTTGTTATTGTGAGGCAAATAAAAGGAGGAAGCTAGGATGTGTTGAATACATTTGCCACCTTGCGATATTTGTAAAAATAATACAGGTGGGATACATCCCCCCCCTGTAATCCCTTACATCGGGGTGGAGTTGAGTGACTGAATGGAGCTGAGCATTTACTGACCGGATGACCTCCCTGACACCTATGCAGAGTTCACAGCAGACAATTACTCATTGAGCCCAGAGAGAGAAATATCTGCCGATATATACGATCGAACTCACAGCTTCCTGGCTGTGAAGCAAGAACTCCACCTCAAGGCCACCACACCACTCAAAGGTGAGATACAAATTAAATGAAGAAAATGTATGTGGACTTGAAAGGAAGCCCCATGATGCGGTGGGTATTATGACTGAGAAGGTGTGTCTAGGATCCAGGGCATCAGGAATAAATAAGTCTATTCTTTCTCCTATCTATTTCTGCACCAATTTCTATTTCTGTGCCAATTCAAGAAGCTCAAACTGCCCAAGGAGCTGATGATACAGTTCTACAGAGGAATTATTGAGTCTGTCATCTACACCTCTATAACTGTCAGGTTTGGCTCTGCAACCCAATAAGACAGACACAGACTTCACAGGATAATCAGAACTGCAGAAAAAACAATTACTACCAACCTGCCTTCCATTGAGGACCTGTGCACTGCATGAGTCAAAAAGAGGGCTGTGAAAATATCTACAGATTTCTCACATCCTGGACATAAATTGTTTCAACTCCTACCTCAAAACGACGCTATAGAGCACTGCACACCAAGATAACTAGACACAAGAACAGGTTTTTTCCCGAACGCCATCACTCTGCTAACAAATAATTACCTCACCAGTGTCAAACTATTCACTAAGGCTGCATTACTATTACTATTAGTCTTCTCATCGTTTCTATCACCCATCTCCTCCCACTTATGACTGCATGACTGTAACTTTATTGTTTGTATCCTCACGATTTATATTGATATTGATTGTTTCCTGGTTGTTTATTTGTACCCCATGACTATCGTTAAGTTTTGTACCTTATGATTCTTGATGAATGTATCTTACCTTTTTATGTACACTGAGAGCATATGCACCAAAGACAAATTCCTTGTGTGTCCAATCACACTTGGCCAATAAAGAATTCTATTCTATTCTATTCTATTCTATTCTATTCTATTCTATTCTATTCTATTCTATTCCATTCCATTCTGTATTTTATTGTTCCATTCCATCCCATCCCATTCCATTCTATTCTATGCAAAACAGAAGGCTACTTCAAAGTAGGCAGCAGCTATCAACTACCCTAAATGTTTGTGATGAAAAGGATCCAATGCTATTCTCCTAAAGAGAACTTTTTCGGTAATGATCCCCTTCTAATGAGGTAATTTATGGAGAGTCCCTAAGGCTTTTTTTCTAATGTTCCATCAGCATGACAAGGCATTAAATAGTTGTCAACATAATTGGGTTCAAACTGTCCCCTTCTGACTTTCCCTTTAGGTTAAAATCATGGCGGGGGAGAAAAACTGTGGCTCTCATTAGTCCATTTTAACAGGATAGAAATAAATTCAGTTTGATTACATGTAAAAAAAAACCATTTTCTAAGAGAAAGGCATTAGCAGATTTTCCCTCTTCCTTCGTAGAGATGAAGTCTTGGAAAACATTGAGTTTTATCTAAGCAGGACAGAGCTGTGATTTGGAATGCTAAATTGTATCTTCTGGATACACAACACAACTAATCTCAGTAGAAAAGCTTGTAGCTGCCTTTGCATAATAGGCTAGGTTTGGTTAGTATAAAACCAAAATTGAGTTTTCTGTGGCTTAGCGTATTATCTTACTTATTGACTGGATTATGGTCCAGTGTGTAGCACAAATCCAGAAAACAGATTACTTTAGAAATGAGGTTAACAATAATGTTTGAACAACACCATTGAATTGGAAGAGACTACAGGTAGTCTAGGAGCCTTGGTGGCGCAGTGGTTAGAGTGCAGTACTGCAGGCTCCTTCTTCTGACTGCCAGCTGCCTGCAATTTGGCAGTTCAAATCTCACCAGGCTCAAGGTTGAGTCAGCCTTCTATCCTCCCGAGGTGGGTAAAATGAGGACCCAAATTGTTGGGGGCAATAAGTTGAGTCTTTAAACCACTTAGAGAGGGTTGCAAAGCACTATAAAGTGGTATATAAGTCTAAGTGCTACTGCTTAACTCCCAACAGTTCGTTTAGTGACAGCTCAAAGTTACGAGAGCACTGCAAAAAGTGAGTTACGATTGTTTTTCACACTTACGACCGTTGCAACATCCCCATGGGGGATGTTTGGCAACTAGCATGCATTCATGATGGTTGCAATGTCCCAGGGTCATGTGATCACCTTTTGCAATCTTCTGAAAAAGTCAGTGAGGAAGCCAGATTCATTTAACAATCATATTGCTAACTTAACAGCTGCAGTGATTCATTTAACAAATGCGGCAAGAAAGATCGTAAAAGGGGCAAAACTCACTTAAGAACTGCCTTGCTTAGTAACAGACATTTTGGGCTCAATTTTGGTCAGGAATTGAGGACTACCTGTATTTAGGTCATTGCAGTTCAACTTTTTACTGAGCACAGACTCTAAAGCATCTCCTACAGAAAAAAAACACACACATCAATGGGGAATTCACCTCCAATATTGGTGGTACAGTTGTTCTTAACACTGGGATGTGTTTCCTAATGTTCATTTTGACTCTGCCTCCTTGTAACTTAAAGACATTATTTTGTGTCCTGCATTCAGCAAAGATAGAAAACCGATTGGATCTTTTCCCATACGATACCTTTTCTTTCTATAGCAATAGCACTTAAGACTTATATACTGCTCCACGGTGCTTTACTGCACTCTCTGGGTGGTTTATAATGTCATACCTATGGCCCCCAACAATCTGGGTCCTCATTTTACCACCTCAGAAGGATGGAAGGCTGAGTCAACCTTGATCCAGTCAGGATCGAACTCCTGGCAGAGTGGAAGGGGGCAAAGATAGCTTGCAATACTGCATTCTAACCACTGTGCCACCATGGCTCTATCATTATCTTTGCTCAAAATTAGTGCCTTTCAAGAGTGTGGCAAGGCATCAAAAAATTGATAGTACTGATTTTCAGATCTGAATGGATTATTTGGACATCTCAGTGGGCTTCTGATACTAATCAGGACATGCTGGAAGTGTTCTGAACTCCAACAGCCGCACTGTTCCCCAGTGGAACAGCCCCACTTCCAATACAAAATAGATTAACTGGAAATTTCCTATGCTCGCTATGAAAATATTTCTGTCAGGAAATATTGAAACAGAACAACCTGCTTCAATTGTTCTTCTGACCTAAGCTTCCCCAGCAGCACGAAGCCAAGTCCTCATCCCGATAAACCCTTTTTATTTAATTTACAGTCAATTTCACTCCAGCAAAGTCTTTCCTCTCCCACAGTCTTTCAAGATAGTTCACAATTACCGACCTTTATCAGGCTTGGGGTGGCCAGGCTGATATCTTTCAGATGCCGCAATACTTGGAAAGAATGCAGGAATGAACTAATTGTCTCCTGCAAACACCCCTCCCCTTTCGCTCCTCTTTTATTCCCTCTGTGAGGGGCCATTCATCGTGCACCTGTGGCTTTACTCCCAAGTCAACCCCTGTTCTTTAGCTGTTCCCTTTGTCTGGCAACTCTGCCCATGCACACACTGGGAACAGGCTCCAGCTGTTTTTCTGCCTCACTGATGTCTGACTTCGAAGGTAGCTGATAACTGGCATACGGCTCTGGTCCCCTCTCTGCCTCTGACATAGAGCCCTCATCAGAGCCTTCCCCAGACTCCAGGACTGGCCCATTTTCCTCCCCAACCTCCTCTTCACTGTTGGAAGCTGCTGCCAGCTCCGCTGGCCACTAGCAGGCCACAACAATTGTTTCCTCCTCAAAAGAGATGTTACGAGCCCAAAATGTATTGTATTGTATTGTATTGTATTGTATTGTATTGTATTGCATTGTATTGCATTGCAATGCATTATTGTATTGTATTGTATATTGTATTATTGTATTGTATATTGTATTATTGTATTGTATTGTATTCTATTATTGTATTGTATTATTGTATTGTATTATTGTATTGTATTATTGTATTGTATTGTATTGTATTGTATTGTATTGTATTGTATTGTATTGTATTGTATTTAATGCAAAATTCCTACAGGTAGCCCTTGATTTAGGATCACCATGGAGCCAATTAAATTGTTGTTGCCATTAAGCAAGGCACCACTGCAATTCCCGCTCTCCCCTTGCAATCATTATGCTGACCATGGGGTGCTTCAGGGAGTGGGGGAAGCTCTAGGTTGTTGAATGAATAGTCATAAGTTGAGGCCTGCCTGTACACTCCCCTCCCTCGATCTCTCCCAACAGGGCTCTGATCTTCTTAACCTTAACCTTATTAAAAATTCCTGGAACCGCATAAAATTGGAACTCAAGTTTTATTAATCCTGTTGTTATGTAATCCTCTTTGCAGAGATCGTATCTGCTCAGTGGTCTCTGGAGGAAGGGTCAAAAAAGATGGTGATCGAAACCCACACCATTAAAATCCTGCCTACTTTTGTGTGTCTGTGTGTTTGTTTGTGGGTGTGTTGCATTAAAAAAAGAATTTTTTTTTTAGTGCAATTGCCATCTTGATATTTTGACTGCACCCAGAAGGACTTCCCACAAGGCAGGGATTGGGGTTAAAAACAGAACTGGTTACAATGACCTGCCTTGACATTTTGATGGACGTGATGATGGCTTCTTTGGGACTGTCACCCTATTCAGCCACAGGCAAAGCAGAGAGGTGCGTTATTCCAAACGCTTTGTGTTGCCTTTTGTTCTCAAATTTGAAATACAGCATCGTTTTCTCAAACAAAGCCATGATCTGACATTAAACACATTCAACATGAATCACGGCAGGAACAAACTCACATTTTGCTTTCATGGAAACAATGAACAGAAGAATGTAAAGAATGAATGTTATCATGGAAACAGTATTGAAGGTGAAGTGAACTCCAGAGACCTGGGCCGCTAGGAAAATCAATCTATCATCTATCTATCTATCTATCTATCTATCTATCTATCTATCTATCTATCTATCTATCTATCCATCCATCCATCCATCCATCCATCCATCCATCCATCCATCCATCCATCTATCTATCATCTATATCTATCTATCTATTTATCTATCTATCTATCTATCTATCTATCTATCTATCTATCTATCTATCTATCTATCTATCTATCTATCATCTATCTATCTATCATCTATCTATCTATCTATCTATCTATCTATCTATCTATCTATCTATCTATCTATCTATCATCTATTACATCACCCATCTCACTGTGCAAAGGTGACTCAGGGTGACTTACAAAGTAACAGGAACAGAAATATAGAAACAATTATAAATATAAGAACACTTAAAGTGACAAAGGACTGATAATTCTAAAATGAATTGGATGGGCCTATAAGTGTAAAAAGGGGGCTGGATGTCTTCTTCAGAATAACGAGTTGGAAAGGACCTCTAGGTCCAACCCCTTGGCTCAAGCAGGAGACCCTATACCGTTTCAGACAAATGGCTGTCCAGTCTCTTCTTAAAAAGCTCCAGTGTTGGAGCACCCACAACTTCTGAAGGCAAGATCATTCCACTGATTAATTGTTCTAACTGTCAGGAAATTTCTTCTTAGTTCTGGATTGGTTCTCTCTTTGATTAGTTTCCATCCATTGTTCCTTGTCCTGCCCTCAGATGCTTTGGAGAACAGGTTGACTCCCTCTTCTTTTTGGCAGCCCCTGAGATATTGGAACACTGCTATCATATCAGCTTGCCTCCAGAAGTTGTGAATGCCCCAACACTAGAGGTCTTTAAGAAGATGTTGGATAGCCATTTGTCTGAAACGGTATAGGGTTTCCTGCCTAGGCAGGGGGTTGGACTAGAAGACCTCCAAGGTCCCTTCCAACTCTGCTAGTGTATTGTATTACCACCCTAGTGATTAGTTTCCCCCCCCCATTAAACTAGACAAACCCAATTCCTGCAACTGTTCTTCATATGTTTTAGCTCCAGTCCCTTAATCTTATTTATAATCATCTTAACATCAATTCCAGATATGTTTTCTATATCAGAAGCTCCTAGCTTTGAGGAGAAGTTAGGAATCTAAAGACCTAGAAATTGCAAACCTCTTTCATAGATATATCCCAAGGCCCTTTGACCTCATTTGTCAAGGGATAGTGGCATAGGTTGCTGTAATTTTGTAGCAGAGAATATAGGAAATTGAAATGTTCTGTAATAATAATAATAATAATAATAATAATAATAATAATAATAATAATAAGAAGAAGAAGAAGAAGAAGAAGAAGAAGAAGAAGAAGAAGAAGAAGAAGAAGAAGAAGAAGAAGAAGAAGAAGAAGAAGAAGAAAAGGATTTACTAGTAGAATAGAATGAAACTTAGTAAATATAGCCAACGGTATATATTCAATAAAATGTGTAGGGTATAGATTAAAATGACTACTTATGAAATGGTTACTATATAAAATTAAACCTGAGGATATGTATTATTAACAGTAAAAGAGAATAATAGATGGAAGTGATATGTTAAATTTGATTAACTTTTGGAGGCAAAAGGATACTGTTTATATATTAAGAAAAAATTCAAACTAAGGGGGAGAATATGAAATAAAAACAAGATGACTGAAATTCAAAATGGAAATGCGATGTAAAATGTAATATACATAATAGAAGATGAAAAGGGGGGGAGAGGAAACCAGGACAACACTTTGTTCATAAAAGAAGTTAAAATATGTAACAAAACAAAAAAATAAAAAACTTTGTTTGAAAAAAAAATACTTCAAAAAGCCCGCCCAAATATGAATGTTCTAAGTTTCCCTTCAAAACAGTTACAGTTAACCGTTAGGGTCATCTAAAGGTTAGTTTCACTTTAGCAGAGCTTAACACAACTATATATATTTAATACATAACAGCCAGTACATTAAAAGAAAAAAACCTATCAGGCAAAGCATGTAACAAAAAGGCCTAGTGATGGATGTGTAAGAGCAGGAAAGCGGAAGAAAGAAACAGAGGAGCTAATTCTGGCTGTATAAGATCAAGTCTTAAGTATACAAAGCCAGAATTGAGAAGGGCACAACAGACGGGAAATGCCGCTGAGGAAACAGAGGACCGTCTGGTTAGCTTGTGCAAGAAGATCACACAGGGCGACTACAAACAGTGGCATGACAAGGTAGCAACAATGATACATGGGAAATCTACAGGAAATACTACTTGCCAGAAAGCAAGAATTGATGAGATAACAAATAAGACAAAGTAATACGAAATGAAGAAGCTAAAGTGCTCTGGGATTTTTGACTTCAAACAGACAAGAACCTGCCACATGACACCCCAAACTTAACAATTGTTGATAAGAAAGACAAAAAATGTCTGCTAGTGTAGTGGGTCTCCACCTTCCTAATGCCGCAACCCTTTAATACAGTTCCTCATGTTGTGGGGACCCCCAACCATAAAATTATTTTATGTTTTCCCTATTTTTTCAAAAATATGTGTTTTCCAATGGACTTAGGTGACCCCTGTGAAAGGGTCATTCGACCCCCAAAGGGGTCCCGACCCACAGGTTGAGAACCACTGGTCTAATGGATATTGCATTTCCTGGAGACGGTGGAATGGAATAGAATACAAAGAACTGGAGAGAGAGAGAAAAAAAAAAATCACAAAATATACAAAGTTGCAAACAGCGCGAGAACAATTGTGACAATAGAAAGCAAAGATAGTGCCAGTAGTAATAGCGGTCTTGGTTGCCGCTCCAAAACATCTGGATCCAAAACATCTTTTTTTTTAAAAAAAAAGAATTTTATTGGTTTTTTTAACATTTATAGGGTAAAAGGTAGATGGGAAGGTATACAAATTTTGGCAGTTGCAAAGTGTGGCAGGCGCCCCCTCCCTCCAAACTCATAGAATACATCTGAGTATAAAAACATTAATACCTAATCATATATAATCAGCATATTAATTCTAATAATATTTTCAATCAGTTTGTACATTGTAGTATATGATCTACATATAATTCCATTACTACTTTCGGTCTGTTTATAACAATGTGATTTTCTTATTCATTTTTGTGATCTGAGCTTTCTTGGTGTTGCCCCTTCTCCCCCCGCTGGCAGAGCTCCGGCCCCTCCCGTGTCCTGCATATCCATTGTAGAATCTTCTGTTTTTTCTAGGTTTGCTTTGTTTTTTTCCATAAAGGCCTGTGCCTCTATGGGTGTATTAATTCTAATTCTTGTCTCCTCCCAGAATATCAGCATACCTTCAGGCATCAACCATCTAAACCACACCCCCTTCTGGTATAATTTATTCGCCAATTGCGAATAATTTTTCCTTTTTTCCCTAATTTTCTTGGGGATCTGCTTCAGGATGGTTATTTCCCTATCGTGATATGTCAGTGCCTGCCCTCTTTGTACACCCAAAATTTCGTCTCTTGTGCTTTTTCTAAGAAATTTAATATGAACCTCCCTGGGTACGTTGTGTGTGTCAGGGGAAAAAACGCCTGATATCTGAGATCAATGGATCGGGCTGATTCCCTTCCGCATATCTTTTGAGATATTAAGAAAAATAAAATAAAAGTCTTTGACAAGTATATTCTAATTAATAAACAAACTTTAATACGAAAATAATAAAAGTAAATGAAACAGAAAATAACTAATTGTTACATTTTGATAATGAAAGCTCCGGTTGCCAAGTTGGCAGCCGAACAAAGAAGAAAAGAATTCTGGAATGTGTAACGCATGCGCAATAAATCACTTTCAGATAACATTTTGTTTTATGACCTGTGCAATAAAGCTTTCTTAGTTTAACTCTTGAATGTCAGTTCATGCCTAGCAAACTTTTTAACATCGTGACAGTGTGTTCTAGCATAAGCTGAGTTCACTCTGTAAACCAGATCTATCTCCCATTCCATCTGTTGTTTTTCTTTATGTATGTATTCAGCCAAAATGTTAGTCATAATGTCCCTTATATTTTCCCCATCTGCTTCTATGACATTTTGAAATCTAAGATAAAAGGACATTCTCTCAAATTCTGTTTTCATTTGCTGAGTATCAAGTTCTTTGTTTCCCTTCTGCACCGCTTCTAACCCCCCCTCACCTCCGCCACCCCACCCTCCACAAGGTCCAGTCTCTGTGAATTCTTGTAGATTTGGACTTGGTTCTCTTTAATTTCTTCCTTCATTTCCTTTAATTGTTTCTTAATTTCTTCCTGGCCCTCTATAAGTTGCTGAAGCATTTGTTGCAAATCCATCTCTGTACTCGGTTGCATCAGTTCTGTGATCTTTGATTGTGTGGCAGGACTGGATGTTGCAGATGTCGGGGCAGAAGTAGCAAAGCCAGGTTTTCCAGGGGGTGGTCTTTTAGGAGACATAGTTTATAAAGTAAAGAGATCAGTCAGTATGGAGAATGGACAGCTGGAGAAGCAGAGCAGCCAGATGAGTCCAGGAGGCAGAAGATCCAAGCAGAAGAGAATTTCTCTAGTCAGTCTGGCAATAGAGAAAAATTTTCCCCCCAGAGAGTTCAAAGAATAACAATCCACAAGAGATTCTTCTGGGTGACACGGAGACAAAGACCGGAAGCCTGAATTTTAAAGGTGGAGTCAGGTTTCACAGTTCATGAAGACAACGGAAGTGTGCCATCTTGCCCTGCCAGCTTTGGGCTCAGAGGCATAGTAAAGTTTTAAAAGTTCACAAAGTTCTCAGATCATCAATAAGTTATGGAGCTAAATCCAATGAAGAATCACTTTTATAGGGGTGAGGCATCATTGGTTGGCTCTCCCGCCTCCTCCTTCCCCTGGGGGTGAGAGCAGAATTTTTCCAAGCCGCTTGTCCAAGGGGGGGGGGAAATCCCCCTCCCTCCAGCCACGCCTCCAAAGAAATCCGAAAGTTTAACGTTTTAAATTGCTGAAAAGTCCATCAAATCAAGAAAAAAGGGAATGAAGGGGGGAAGCGCCTCACCACACCGCCGCTGCTTCCTTCTATTTTTACATCGTCCGATCAGCCTGTTGCGAAGACGCGCACGCGCCCTCTGAGACTGCTCCCCGATGCCTGGAGCGAAGCGGAGGGGCCCCCACCAGCCGCCGCCGATGCCAGGGTCCCCCGCCAAGCCGCTCCTTCGGCAGGACGCCTCTCCGTGGCATCCTGTGCCCCCCAAGAAGCGGGGAAGACCACCGGGGAGCCGGAGCGGGCAAAGGACTTGCCCGTCGCCGTCAGCCGCCGGAACCGGAAGTCCTGGATCCAAAACATCTTGAATACCATTGGCATTGACAAAATCATCAGTGGTCAATTGCAAAAGGCAGCTTTAAAGGTAGCCTTCAATTTATGATCACAATTGAGTCCCAAATTTCGGTTGCGAGGTGAAATATTTGTTCAGCGTGTTTGCCCCAATTTACGACTTTTCTCGCCACAGTTGTTAAATGAATCTCTGCAGTTGGTAAGTTAATAAGTCGGCTGTTAAGTGAATCTGGTTTCCCCATTGACTTGGCTTGCCAGAAGGTCGCAAAAGGGGATCGCATGACCCCGGGACACTGCGACCGTCAAAAATATGAGTCAGTTGCCAAGCATCTGAATTTTGATCATATGACCATGGGGATGCTGCAATGGTCATAAGTGTGAAAAATGTCACAGGTGTGAAAAACAGTCATAAGACACTTTTTTCAATACTGTACTAACTTTGAATGGTCATTAAACTTAATGTTTAATGTTAACTGTTTGACTTAACTGTTGTTAAGTCAAAGATTACCTGTACTTGGAACAGCTTAAATCCTGCAGCAATATCTTATTAAACAACATTCAACTATGGGACCAACCATAATAATATATTGAAGAAGGTAGGTAGGGAGGGAGGAAGGAAGGAAAGAAGGGAGGGAGGGAGGAAAGAAGGAAGGGAGGGAGGGAGGAACAATAGGGAAAAGGAATTCTTACCTTTTGGGAGCAAAATTCAGAGCACATCTCCACTGTCAAATTGGAATGTATTAATGAGGCTGGCAAGATGTTTGTTAAATTTTCTGGTACTTTAAAACATCCTCGATAGATAATATTTTGCCCTGCAAAGAAAGACAAGAAGTTTGTTCTTAGGTAATAGCAACCAGGAAAACTTCCAATCAACACAAGGAATATAACCAAACACACACACATACTCAGAGGGAGGGAGGGGGAGACAGAGAGTGGGAGAGGGGCGGGGGGGGAGGGAGGGAGAAAGAGAGAGAGAGAGGGAGGGAGGAAAGGAGAGAGAGAGAAATACCATCTGTTCTCTATTAAGCCTAGTCACAATTCCTGATTTCCAGCTTGGCCCTAAGGTAAAGGTAAAGTTTCCCTCACACATATTTGCTAGTCGTTCCTGACTCTAGGGGGTGTTGCTCATTTCCATTTCAAAGCCCAAAACTGTCCGAAGACGTCTCCATGGTCATGTGGCCGGCATGACTAAACGCCGAAGATGCATGGAACGCTGTTACCTTCCCACCAAAAGGTGGTTCCTATTTTTCTACTTGCATTTTTACATGCTTTCGAACTGCTAGGTTGGCAGAAGCTGGGACAAGTAACGGAAGCTCACTCCGTTATGCGGTGCTAGGGATTCGAACAGCCGAACTGCCGACCTTTCTGATCGGCAAGCTCTAGATTTCTGTGTGTGTGTGTGTGTGTGTGTGTGTGTGTATGGATATGGGTATGATATGGATATGGATATAGATATACAGTAGATATATAGATATAGATATTCCAAAAAAATTCCTTTTTCAGGAAAGATCTCAAATTTCAATGATTTGCAAAAACAGCTTCAGGAAGCCTCCTGTGTACTTGTGTCAGGAGGGGAAAGGGGATTTTTTTTTTCTTTTAACCAAACTCATTTCTTCATCTTGATTCCTTTTCATAGGCAGGAAGATTATTTCAATGTTCAAATGCTAAACAGATTTCTACTGTGGTGATCTGTCTCTGGAGATTCTCAGTTCATCCAGGTCATGGTTGTTGCAAAGATGTTTTTTTTTCCAAGAAGCAACTGGACTTTCTTTGTTTTTTCCTTGAAGATGTTTCGCTTCTCATCTAAGAAGCAGTTCTGTTAGAAGAAGTTTGTTGGATGAGAGGCAACATATATTCAAGGACAAACAAAGAAAGTACGGTTGCCTTTTCAAAAAAGCACTTTGCGATATTGTGATCATTATCACTGTCGTAGGAATGGGTTCCAGGAGGCACTACTGCTGATTCACTCTTGGGCATGCACGCACGCTTGATGTGCATATGCAGAAGCAAAAAACAAGATGGCGCTGCCTATGGCGCTGCCCGGAGAACCAGTTTGGGGGCGTGGCAGGCCTGGGTCGCTGTCCTGCATCATCGTCTTTTAATGAACCCATAATCCCATACGGGGTGGAATCTGAGCAACTGAATGCAGCTGAGTGTTTACTGGCCAGATGCCCTTCCTGTCGCCAATGCAGAGTTATATTCAACAGATAGAATCTCAATGTGCCCAGAGAGAGAGAGAAATATCTGCCTCTACCTAGGATCGAACTCACAGCTTCCTGATTGTGAGGTGAAAGCTCCACCTCTAGGCCACCGCAACACTCTTTGGGATACTGTGATGGTCAGAAATAAAAACAGCTAAATCCAGGGGGACCCAAAACTTTCCAAAAGTTTGAATGATATTCAGTTATAAAAAAAAAAATAATGTTCCTATGAAGATTTGCCAAAGATCCTTGAAAGCTAGGAGACTTTAATGAAGGAGGAAGCCATGGATTGTATGTAGAGGTAATGTTATATACAGATAGTCCTTGATTTGCGGCCAAAATTGACCCCAAAATTTAGTTAGTTAAACAGTTAGTTAGACAGTTGTTAAGTTATTTTTGGCCCATTTTTGCAACCTTTCTGGCCACTGTCATCAAGTGAATCACTGCAGTTGTTTTGTTAGCCACATGGTTGTTAAGTGAATCTGACTTCCCCATTGACTTGGCTTCTCAGAAGGTCAATACATGCAGGGGTGGGCTTCTAAAATTTCAGCAACGAGTTTTCTGCTGGGTTGCTGGGTGGGCGTGGCCAAAGTGGGCATGGCCTAGTTGACCTCCTGCACCACAGCGGGGAGGCGGGACGTTTTCACCTTCCCCAGGTTCTGGAGGCCTTCCTCGAGCCTCTGGGAGGGTGAAAACTGTCTCCCCCAGGCTCTGGAGGCCCTCCGGAAGCTGGAAACAGGCCCCTTTCTGGCCTTCTGGAACTTCCGGGAGGCCCATTTTTTCCCCCTCCCCGAGCCTCCGTGCGGGCCCTGCACATATCTCACATCCAAAATGGGCCGCATGGAGACTCCTCCCATGGTGGGCAGGGCCAGCCAGAGATGGGATTTGGAGGTTCTCCAAACCGGCTGTAACCTTAGCTATGGGTTCTCCCAAACCTGGGCGAACCCGTAGCACACCACCCCTGAATATGTGCCAGTCGCTAAGGACGTGAATTTTGACCATGTGATCACAGGGATGCTGCAATGGTCCTAAGTGTGAAAACCGATGCTAAGTCATTTTTCCAGTGCTGTTGCAACTTGGACAGTCACTAAAGGAATAGTTTTAAATCAAGGAGTATCTGCATTTCATTCAGACTTTTGTCCTTTAAAAGGGGAACATCTAAGGCCCGGGAGCTTCTGCATTTTCAACCCAAAACAAAAGGAAACCTACAAAGAGGTTAAATTCTTCTTGATCATTAGTCTTTTAAATGAAATGTTCAAAAAAGTCCTGACTTCATTAAAGAGGAAGCGGGCTCCCTTATTAGAAAACTCTTAAGCAACTGATTTTATGTGATGAATCAATTAATCTTGATTAAATCTGCATATGAAAGATGACAAAAAATGCATTCTCTGCCACATCGGGACGGGAGAGTCAGCCAGAATGTGAAAGTACCTTTTGGGGTGATATACTTTGCAGAATCTGTAAGTATCCCGATTAAGAACAGTTTACAAAAAAAGAGAAAAAAATTAATTAATTGGGGCATACTTTAAGAAAAATGCAGAGGCTGCAATTCTTCAGCCAGAAATTTTTGGATTACGTTACATTGCAGACTTTATTTCTAAGTCAAGAAGAATGAGATAGTAAATGCCAATCATTTAATCTTCCCTCCAATTAATCAATTAATTGTTCTGGCTATTTTCATCAATAATAATGCTTTTTTTTTAATTCAGGCATTTCTCAGAGCCGAATTGGTATCAATCAGAATTTTGAAAGCTTCAGGTATTAATCCCCAACTTATGACCACAATCGAGCCAAAAACGTATAGTGTTAAGTGAAACAAATGTTAAGTGAATGTTGCCCCATTTTATGACTTTTCTTGGCACAGACGTTAAGTGAATCACTGCAGTTGTTAAGTTAGTCACACAGTTGTTAAGTGGATCTGGCTTCCCTATTGACTTTGCTTGTCAGAAGGTCGCAAAACAAGATCATGTGACACCCCCCTCCCCCCCAGGACACTGCAACCGTCATAAATAGGAGTCAGTTGCCAAGCATTCAAATTTTGATCACGTAACCGCGTGGATGCTGAAATTATCGTAAATGTGAAAAATGGTTATAAGCCACATATTTCAGTCAAACGTTCACTAACTGAATGGACTACCTGTATTCCCTCTTTCCAGTCAAACATTCCGAATTCTGGGAACAAATAATTAAAGCAATCAATAAACATTTGTACTTGAAGAAGTGTTAACACTGATGCAAATTTGGGAAATGTGCCAAGAAGAAGGTTAAACTCTGCAGGTTAAAAGTCCTTTTTATTAGCAGAGGGAATAAGGTTAGTGTCCCTTCTTCACAAATGGCATTCATAGGGAACTATGCCTTTGAGAAAAATAAGAATGAACCAGTGGTTTAAAATATGTTATTTCCCACTCGTAACAGGATAACTAGAAAAGGATGAAAAAGGAAATGTTGTTTTTCCTTTAAAACTAAAAAAGGATAAACAAGTTTACCCTGAATTTTATTTTCATTGCAAAATCAACTCTTACTCATTACAGTTTTTTTTTTACAATCTTCCATTTTTTTTCCTCTTGTTTGGTCCCTTAATGCTGGACTACAGCTAGGAGGGATGTGGTAGCTCAGTGGTTAAGATGCTGAGCTTGTCGATCAGAAGATTAGCAGTTCAGCGGTTCAAATCTCTACAGAGGATTGAGCGGAGTGACGGAGTAAGCTCCTGTTACTTGTCCCAGCTTCTGCCAACCTAGCCGTTCGAAAGCATGTAAAAATGCAAGTAGAAAAATAGGAACCACCTTTGGTGGGAAGGTAACAGCGTTCCGTGCTTCCGATGTTTAGTCCTGCCAGCAACATGACCATGGAGACGTCTTCAGACAGCGCTGGCTCTTTGGCTTTAAAATGGAGATGAGCACCACCCCCTAGAGTGGGAAACAACTAGCACATATGTGCGAGGGGAATCTTTACCTTTACCTTACAGCTAGGACAGGAGCTAAGAATCCCTCAACAGAGTTAGTTGTGGAAAGTCCTGATCTATATGTCTCTAGGGTCCTTCCATATCAAAGTGAGTTGATGTGGACATCAGCAAAGATACAACCTAGAATTGTACTAATGAGGCAAATATAGAATTCAAAATACAATCCCATCGATTTCCCAATTCCATCTCCTGAACCCATCTTTGGGCTTTTGTCGGTTTTCCCTGTATTGGGTGAACAGGTATTGGTGGTGCCGGGAGGCTCCGCCCATCCAGCTGGACGCTTATGCGCAGAAGCATCACATGAGTGCGTGAGCACTCGCACACATGAGCGAACCAGTAGTAAGATAAATAGAAACCCACCACTGTCCTGTACTCATCATAGAGATTTAGAAGTATTTTTGGGTCCCACCCATTAAAGCCTTCTGCTTGATTGTTTGTCTGGTATTAATCTCTGCTTATCTACTTACTTACTGCTTATCCCTGCTTATCTATTAACACCAGACAAACAGTCAAACGGAAAACAATACATGCATTTGGTTCCCCATCCGTATTGGGAATAAAATACTCACTTAAGAAGCTTACATCACTTACGTCGTTTAGGCCCTGCCCCTGATTCCTCCACCTGGTAAACAGAGAGCCTGTTGATGCCTCCACAGATGGTCCCTTTCTCCCCTTTACACTCATTGTTGCACTCTTCCTGCTTTGCAATATTCACTGGCAGCTGGTTTCCACAATAGCATTCTGCTCCATATTCCAAGCCGGCATATTTGTAAGTTCTGGGTAAAACCAAAAAGAAAATTCTTCTTATATCATCTTTGCAACCTATACCAAAAAAAACAAATTTTGAGTGACGTTCAAAAGCAGAGGGAGGTGGGGTCCTGGGAAATGGTGGTGGAGGAAATCAAAGGGAAATTGAAAGGTGAGAAGTTGAAGAAGGAAAGGTAGAGCTTTCAAGGACTCTTTATAATGCCTTGGTAAGGCCACACTTGGAATACTGCATCCAGTTTTGTTCGCCATAATGTAATAAAGATGTTGAGACTCTGGAAAGAGTGCAGAGAAGAGCAACAGAGATGATTAAGGGCCTGGATACTAAAACATATGAATGGTTTCAGGACAGGGGTGGGTTGCTGCCGGCGTTAATGCCTGTTTGCAACCCATGTGCACTGTGCGCGCGTGTGCGTGTATGCTCCTCAATGTAAATTGTTCTGTGCACACAGTCACTTAAATCCAAAATGGCGTCACCCAAGCGGCAGTGAGGGAACCAGTCCAGGGGCATGGCAGGCCTGGGCCGCTGCCGGTTCTGTGACCCAGGCCTGAATTCCACTACCGGTTCAGCCGAACCAGTAGCAACCCACTTCTGTTGCAGGAGTTGGGTATGTCTAGTCTAGGGAAAAGAAGGACCAGGGGAGACATGATAGCAGTGTTCCAATATCTCAGGGGTTGCCACAAAGAAGAGGGAGTCAAGCTATTCTCCAAAGCACCTGAGGGTAGAACAAGAAGCAATGGGTGGAAACTAATCAAGGAGAGAAGCAACTTAGAACTGAGGAGAAATTTCCAGACAGTGAGAACAATTAACCAGTGGAACAACTTGTCTTCAGAAGTTATGGGTGTTCTATCACTGGAGGCTTTCAAGAAGAGTCAGGAAAGCCACTTGTTTGAAATGGGATAGTGTCTCCTGCTTGAGCAAGGGGCTGGACTAGAAGACTTCCCAAATCTCTTCCAACTCTGTTATTCTATTATTCTGACTTTGCTGGATCAGCCCAAGGACCATCTTGTCCAGCATTGTTTGTCAGACTTGGCCAAACTTGCAACAGACATTGGGGAAGGGCTTTGATGGCTCAATCACACATTTTGATGCTGTTGACCCAATGCCACTGTGTAATAGAATATAGAACATAGAATCCTAGGGCTGGACGAGACCTCGGGGGTCTTTGTCCAAACTTCTCCTCAAGGATACCATCCTAGTCAAATAGTTGTCCAGTCAAAATAGTATTTATAGTATAATAGTAGTAGAGTATATAGTGTCAACCCTGAAGCTGACCTGACTGAAGCCATCTTGGAGCTTCAGTGCTGCCACACCGGAACTGAGGGAAAGTGAGGGTGGAATAGAGATGGCTGGGTTTTGCAGCCAAAACAAAATGCTTTCTCCTGGGAACCAAGGTCATTCTCACATCTGGTGTGTGAGAGAGAGATCGTGTGTGTGTGAGAGAGAGTTTGTGTGTGTGTGTGTGTGTGTGAGAGAGAGAGAGAGAGAGAGAGAGAGAGAGAGAGAGAGGCAGGAAGGGAGGGAAAGAGGGAGGGAAAAAGGGAGGGAGGGAGGGGGAGAGAGAAAGAGAGAGAGAGGGAGGGAGGAGGAGTGACTTTACCAGGCAATCAGATAGCACCTTGATTGGACCATGTGACTGACTGTTTGTGGAAGGTGGGGGGAAGCTTTTACTTTTAATTAGGTGAAAACAGCAGGAACCTTCAGAGTCGGTTTTCCGCAGAACTGTGTCAATATGATATACCCAATAAAACTATTCTTTGAAGAAAGTCTACCAGCTTTGGAGTTTTTCTTGCTATGGGTTTATATTACTTGGAACCCCGACATATAGTATATTTGGGAAAAATCTTGGGGAGAAAGAAGCAAGCTCTGAAGACAAATCAAACGAGCAGCTGCTAAGCCCACAGAAGGAGTCGAGGTATGGCAAACGCCTCAGAAAGGAACCCTCTCCAGTTTCTTCAGTTGTAAAGGTGAGGGGAGAGAGATGTACTTTCAAACTTGGATATCAGCCTTCTCAGCAGAGGTGGTATAATTTTGAATAGTTCGAGAATCGGCAAATAGGCTGGCCCCACCCCTGCTGCCTCCCAGCCTCCCAGCTGTTCTTCTTTTGTTGCCCTGAACAGGAGAACGGAGCTGGAAAGCAGGTTAGCGGGGTGGGGTGGGAATGGGGATATTGCAGTAACCTTCCCCCAGGAGTGGGGGAGGGAATGGGGATTTGGCAGTATCCTTCCCCTGCCATGCCCAACAAGCCACGCTCACGGTACCGGTAGTAAAAAAAAATTAAATGCCACCACTGCTTCTGAGGTAGTCTAAACAACAAGCATATCTATAAATACTACCTCCATCTTTATTGTAAGGCTACATTAATAGACTCTTTGCAAGAATGAAAGCACATCTCTCTCTCCCCTCATCTTTACAGACCAAGAAACTAAGGAGAGTCCCTCTTGAGACATTTGCCATGCTAGCCATTCTTTCTGTGCGCTCAGCTGCGTCTTATCTGGCTGTTCCCCAGACTGTGGCTCTTCCTTTTGTCGTCCAAGGTCATTCTCACATACCTGAGTCAATGCATATAAAAGAAGGACCAATTCATGTTAGATTGATTTCGCCTTTAGGAGCAACAGCATGTAGAAAAAAAATAAAATACATTTTTTTCTTCTTATTTTTTTTTTACCTCTCAGCACAGGCTTCTTGGCAGTGGGAAATTGTCATTTTTCTCAAGTCATAGAACACGGCTCCTTTCAACGTCCTTTTCCTTGAGTCGTCGCCAAAGCAGCCAATATAAGTGCCTTCAGCATATGAAAATACAACGGGCAGTTAGAAAGAATCCTGAGAATAGAACTGAATACACCCCCCCCACCCTTTAAAGGTAAAGGTTCCCCTAGCGCAGCAATGGCTCGTGTGCCAAAAGCGGGGGGAGCGCAGGGGGGTGTCATGCGTGGGCGTGCCACACCCATAATGCAATGCGCACAACCCCAGTGGGCACGCGCGCATGACCAGCGCTCTCCCCCCTCCATTTTTGGCATGCTTTTTTCACCCTCCCCAGGCTCCAGGGGCTTTATAGGAGCCTGAGGAGGGTGAAAACATCCTCCACCCCCCACCCCCCCGGAGGCTCTTTGGAGGCTTCAGGAGCTTCCCTGAAGCCTCCGGAGTGCGAAAAACTGGCCCTACGGGCAAACCGGAATTTCGACAACGGACATCCGGTTTGCTCGTAAGGCCGGTTTTAGCCCGGTTTAGCCTTCAGGGGCCTTCCGGAGGCTTCCCTGAGGGCTCGGGGGGGTGGTGGTGCAAAAAAAGACCCTATGAGCAAACCAGAAGTCACTTCAGGTTTGTTTGTAGGGTCATTTTTTTCCCTCCAGAGCCTTCAGGGAAGCCTCCGGAAGGCCCCTGAAGGCTCTGGACAGCTAAAACCGGCCCCATGAGGAAATCGGAAGTACGTTCCCAAACTTCCGGTTTGACCATAGGGCCGGTTTTTCACATTCCAGAGGCTTCAAGGAAGCCTCTGGAGGGCGAAAAATGGCCTCAAAAAAAGAGCGATGTCAGTTGGCCACCTGACAGGGCAACACCTCACATGTCCTGACAAATGGCGCCGTGTGCCATAGGTTTGCCATCACGGCCCTAGCACATATATGCTAGTCATTCCTGACTCTAAGGGGTGGTGCTCATCTCCCTTTCAAAGCCAAAGACGTCTCTGTGGTCATGTGGCCGGCATGACTAAATACCGAAGGTGCAAGGAACACTGTTACCTTCCCATCAAAGGTGGTTCCTGTTTTTCTACTTGCATTTTTATGTGCTTTCGGACAGCTAGATTGGCAGAAGGTGGGACAAGAAACGGGAGCTCACTCCGTTATGCGGCACTAGGGATTCAAACTGCCCACCTTTCTGATCGACAAGCTCAGCACCTTAGCCACAGCATCCCTTTTAAAGTACACCCTTGTATTTCTCTCCTAAAATAGCTATAGTCTCACGTTCTGCCAGGGAGAACTAATAAAACATGATTAAGAACTAAACTTCATGTAAGAAAATATGTAGCCCTTTTATTAGTAGTCCTTGGCTCACCACCATGTATTTAATAACCATTTGAAGTTACAACAGCATTGGGAAAAAATGAGGTATGGCCATTTTTCATACTTATGACCATTGCAGCATCCCTGTGGCCACATGATCCCATTTCGGAGGCTTGGCAACTGACTCATATTTATGACAGCTGCAGTGTCCCAGGGTCATGTCATCACCTTTTGTGACCTTCTGACAAGCAAATTCAATGGGGAAGCAAGATTCACTTAACAACCACCGCAGTGGTTCACATAACAAATGTGGGAGGAAAAAACGTAAAATGGTTCACAACTCGTTGAACAACTATCTCGCTTAGCAACAGAAATGTTGGGGTCAATTATGGTCGTAATTCAAGAACTACCTGAACCATGCTATTTTTTTCTCTCTTTTGCTGCTTCTTTGTCTTGTGCAGCATTTAGCAAATGACAATATTTTTTTAATTCTCAAACATAATATTCATTATTTATTGGATATCAACATAACTCAAGTACTTGCTCCAAAACTTAATGAGAGTGGAGCTTATCAAGGAGAGAAGCAACTTAGAACTAAGGAGAAATTTCCTGACAGTTAGAACAGTTAATTAGTGGAACAACTTGCCTCCAGAAGTTGTGAATTCTCCAATACTGGAAGTTTTTAAGAAGATGTTGGATAGCCATTTGTCTGAAATGGTATAGGGTTTCTTGCCTGAGCTGGGGGTTGGACTAGAAGACCTTTAAGGTCCTTTCCAGGGACGTGCGGTCAGGGGAGGCAGGGGAGGCAGAGCCTCACCGCTCTCATCATGAAGAGGAAAAAAAAGGGAAAGGGGAAAAGGCACACATGGTCCGATCCCCTGCCTTCCTGAAGGGGACCGCGGAGTGCGCTCCGCCGGCTTGCGCTCTGCGATCCCCTTCATGTTGACTCAAGAAGGTGGGGAATGGGACCATGTGTGCAGGAGGCTGAGGCAGCCACAGCCTCCTGCATACGTGCAGCTCGCGCTCCGCGGTCCCCTTCATGTTGACTCAGGAAGGCGGGGAATGGGAGGCAGCCTCAGCCTCCTGCACACGTTTATTTATTTATTATTTATTATTAGCACTTATATACCGCCCCCTCTCCCGAAAGGGACTCGGGGCGGTGTACAGTCCGTATTAAAAAACACCAAATAAAATACATGTATGCATAGGAGGAGGATAAAATAGACCAAAACTGTACAGCTAATAAATAAACAATATAAAATTTAAAATATCATACAATTTATACATTATCCCTCTAAAAACCAGTAAAAAGTATATGCCAGGGGGGGTAGACGTTGTAAATTATGCCAAACCAGCCAGTCGGAACAGGTGTGTCTTCAGTTTCTGTCGGAAGGAGCGGAGGTCAGTAGTAGTTCTAATGTCGGGGGGGAGGTCATTCCAGAGGGTTGGGCCCATCACAGAGAAGGATCTACTCCTAGGTGTCGCCCGCTGGCATTGCCTAGCGGACGGCACCAGGAGAAGGCCCTCCCTGTGTGAGCGGATAGGTCGCAGGGACGTGTGTGGTAGGATGCGATCCTGCAGATAACTAGGTCCTCCGCCATGGAGCGCTTTAAAGATGGTGATCAATACCTTGAAACGCACCCGAAAGGCTACAGGTAGCCAGTGCAGCTCGCGCAGGAGAGGTGTTACGTGGGAGTAACGGGTACTTCCCATAATAACCCGCGCGGCTGCGTTCTGAACTAGCTGCAGTCTCCGGACGCGTCCCAAGGGAAGCCCCATGTAGAGAGCGTTGCAGTAGTCCAGGCGAGACGTCACCAGCGCATGAGTGACCGTGCGCAAGGCACTCCGGTCCAGTAGGGGGCGCAATTGGCGCACCAGGCGAACCTGGTGGAATGCCCCCCTTGCCACGGCTGCCACATGGTCCTCCATTGACAGCCGGGCATCAAGGAGGACACCCAAATTGCGCGCCCGCTCCACAGGGGACAACTGTTCGCCCCCTATGGCCAGTGATGGAGTCAGCTGGCTGAACCGAGGTGCCGGCAACCACAGCCACTCGGTCTTGGAGGGGTTGAGTTTGAGTCTGTTGTCCCCCATCCAGACCCCGACGGCCTCCAAACACCGGGACATCACTTCGACAGCCTCGTTGGGGTGGTTTGGGGTTGAAATATACAGCTGAGTATCATCAGCGTAGAGATGGTACTCAACCCCAAAACCACGGATGATCTCACCCAGCGGCTTCACATATGCGTTGAACAGGAGAGGCGAGAGGACCGACCCCTGTGGCACCCCACAAGTGAGTGGCCTCAGGGATGACTTCTGTCCCCCTGTCAACACACATTGCTTCCGGTCGGAGAGGTAGGAGCCGAACCACCGCAAAACGGTGCCTCCGACTCCCATCCCCTCCAACCGGCGCAATAGGATACCATGGTCGATGGTATCAAAAGCCGCCGAGAGGTCTAATAGGACCAGGATAGAGGAGCAACCCCTATCTCTGGCCCTCCAGAGATCATCGACGTTGTCCCATTCCCCGCCTTTCTGATGACATCACCAGCCTCACCAGCCATAAACCTCACTGCACGTCACTGGTCCTTTCCAACTCCGTTATTCTACTCCATTCTAAAGTGCCATTGTAACTTTGAGCAGCTCCTAAATGATTTGTTGTAAGTTGAGGACCAACTACTGTATATTTCATTTTTGTTCCAAAACTATGACCATTTGCAATCAACTTTCTCACTTCCCCCATAAAGTTGCAAACCATTATTATTCATTCCCCAATTCTAATCTTTAAAGCACACCTGATTGGAGAAATGAGCCAAACCAGAAAAAAAAAATCAGGGCTAGGAAGCAAAAGTGATATAATTTCTTATGGCATTATTGAGGCATGTTTCCTGCTTTTCCCTGACTTTGACATCCTACTTGGAAAATCTTCAAGCAATTCAACATTTATTTAAAACCAATCTTCCTTCGTTCTCCGCACTGACCCTCCCTCCTTCTGTAATGCAAAATTAAAATGAGGCCATCATGTTCGCATCTCCTTGATAAAGCTTCTGAATTCAATCTTGCGAACTGCCAGGCAAATGTAGAAGATAGAGAGAAAAAAGACCTACGTGGAGAAATGAAGACTAGACATTTATCTGATTTCTTGTGAAAGGACATGAAAATGATGTTTAATTATGTACCACCTATGCAAACCTAAAAGCAACTTTTGGGCTGGTGAAAAAATAATAATTATCACCTTTTGGTTAGCGTGTGACAGCAGCCCTGGCCATTGATTAGCTGACATTTTCTGTAAGGGTTCCCAAACAAAATACTTATGCATTGCAGGTAGTTCTCGACTTACAACGGTTCATTTAGTGACTGTTTGAAGTTACAGTGGCATTGTAAAAAAGTGATTTATAACCAGAGGTGGAATTCAGCTGGTTCAGACCGGTCCGGGCCAACTGGATGTTAATTTTACATCCAGTTCGCCGAAACGGTAGTTGCAAGGACTGGTAGGCCCTGCCTACCCCATTCCGCCCCTCCCAGGAGTCGCCATGTGGCCCATTTTGGATGCCAGGTAAGCGCAGGGCCTGCACAGAGCCTCTGAGAGGGCAAAAAATGGGCCTCCCGGAAGTTCTGGAAATGGGCCTGTTTTGGACCTCCAGAGCCCGGGAGAGACCGAGGAAAGCCTCTAGAGCCTGGGGAGGGCAAAAAATACCCCCCACACACACACCATGGTACAGGAGGCTGAGTAGGCCATGCCCACCATAACCACACCCACCCAGCAACCGTGCAGCGAACTGGTTGCTAAAATTTTCCAATCCCGCCCCTGCTTATGACTGTTTTTCACCCTTTCAGCTACTGCAGCATCCCCATGGTCACATAGTTAAAATTCAGGCGCTTGGAAACTGATTCATATTTATGACGGTTGCAGCGTCCTGGGCTTACGGGATCCCCTTTTGCAGCTTTCTGACAAGCAAAGTCCATGGGAAAGGCAGATTCATTTAACAATCATGTTAGTAACAACATTAACAATCGCAGTGATTCTGCAAGGAAGATTGTAAAATAGGGCAAAACTCACTTAGCAAACGTCTCACTTAGCAACAGAAATTTTGGGCTCAGTTGTGGTCATCAGTTGAGGACTACCTGAGGTACAGCACTCTATCATATCAACTAGAAAAGCGTAGAACTCATAAATGTCTCCTTTTCATTTAAGAATGTATTGTAAAAGCTCTCAAAATGGATTGGTCGATGGTTCGTAAAGTCTCTCGTCTCATGACAGCAAGCTGCCTTCTTGACTTTCTTAGAAATCTACATGAAATCTGACAGCGACACAAATGTGCCCAGCGGTCTCTGAAAGCAGATCTAAATATTTATCTGATTGATTTGAATCACGGAAGATAAAGGCAGGCAAGGAAACCGGAATCACAAGAGTTTTTATGCAAAAGGAAACCACCGCACAATGTGAACATAACTGATAGTAATAATTATTATTTTTAAAAAGATACTGAGAATTCACTAGAGAATTTTACTCATGCGTGCATTTGTGGGTAAAAATTATTACTGACAGGCCCTCTTTGCCCCCTTTTCCATGCACACGTCTTGGTGAACAATTTCATTTCCATGAATGAAGGATTCCACGCAACGTAGTTAAAATTATTTCTGCAGCAAGAACATGTTACAGAATTATCCTTCCACACCCCGCCATCCAGGAAGAGATGAAGAAGCTTCTTTGAGGAGAAGCGAAACATCTTCAAGGAAAAGCAAAGAAAGTCCCAGTTGCCTCTTGAAAAAGCACCTTTGGGACAACCATGATCTGGATGACTGAGAATCTTTGTAACAGTGGTGGGATTCAGCCAGTTCAGGAGAACCGGTTGTTAACTTTGTAAGAAGTTTGGAGAACCGGTTGTGGGAATAAATCTCCTTTTGTTTTTTTTCCCACTTTACAGGGTTAATCCTATAAGGAAGGCAGGAAGGAAACATTCTGGTGTTGTTTCTAGCCTCATCTTTATTGCCCTGCTTACAGAAACTGCCTCTCCGGTTAACCCTTGTTACATTGTGACAGCTAAGGCGAAGCGCCCATTGATGTGAGTGACGTTGAGTTGGTCATGCCCACCCAGTCACATGACCATCGAGCCACGCCTACCCAGCTGGTCATTAGGGAAGAGAACCAGATGTTAAATTATTTGAATCTCACCACTGCTTTGCAGACACACATTACAGAGGTTTCTAGGCGAAGGGGGTCAAACTCAAGGCCCATGGGTCGGACTCAGCCCGCCGTATGGTCAGGTGGAAACAATGTGGTCAATTCGCCATGTGGAAACAACAGGCCTACCTGGCATTGGCCCGGTCTACCCAACGCAAAGAGGAAACATTGGGCAAGTGTGACTTCGGCTTGGTCTACCCCAGTGGTCGGCAAGCCGCGGCTCGCGAGCCAAATGCGGCTCTTTAAACATTTTAATCTGGCTCTTCTGTGTGCCGGGCGCCCACTTCCCTCCCTCCTCTCGGGCTTCGGAGGGAAGCTTCTGCAAAACCCCGGCGAGACAAGTCTCCCAGGCTGTAATTTGCCGAGCTGTACGCGCGCGCCTGTTTTCCACGGTGTGGAGCAGCGGCGAGATTCTGGGCGGCGAGCGATGATTCCGGGGGCCATCAGTGGGGGGGCAGGGTCCCCCCTCGCGTTCCTCATCTTCCCGGATGGCCCCCGGAATCATCGCTCGCCGCCCAGAATTTCGCCGCTGCTCCACGGCGTGGAAAACAGGCGCGTGCGCACAGCTCGGCAAATTAAAGCCTGGGAGACTTCTTGTCACTCGCCAGGGCTTTTGAAGAAGCTTCCCTCCGAAGCGTTCCGAGGGAGGGCTGTAAACTTCCCTCCGAAGTCTTGGGAAGTTCTGAGGAGCCCCCCAAGCCAAAACGCCGCTGCCAGGTAGTTAAAAGTACCTCTCTGATTCGTCTCTGTCAGTCTCTCTCTGATTCCCTCTCTCACTCCCTCTCTCTGTCTGTCTGTCTCATTCACACACACACACACACTGTGGTCACCTTGTTGAGTGTTCCAATCACATTTCAAATGTGATTGGAACACTCAACAAGGTGACCACAGTGTGTGTGTGTGTGTGTGTGTGCGTGTGTGTGTGTGTGTGAATGAGACAGACAGACAGAGAGAGGGAGTGAGGGAGGGAGGGAATCAGAGAGAGACTGACAGACACACACACACACAGAGGGGGAGGGAGGGAGAGAAAGATAGACAGACAGAGAGAGAGACACACACAGAGTGAGTGATTAAGTGAATGAGTGAGAGACAGACACACCCACATACACAGAGTGACAGAGAGAGAGGGAGGGGAGAGAGACAGAGGGAGAGACAGAGACAGACACACACACACACAGAGTGAGTGAGACACACACACACACACACACACACACACACAGAGTGACAGAGATGGGGGAAGGAGGAGAGAGAGACAGAGATACAGAGAGAGAGAGACAGACAGATAGACACCCAGAGAAAATGACAGAGGGAGACAGAGAGGGAGGGAGGGAGAGAGAGACAAAGAGCCAGAGAGAGAGAGAGAAAGAAAAAGAAAAAAAGAAAGAAAGTGGGAGAGGGAGATGAAATTAAAAGTAACACCATACAAACCTGACTTACTCAAACTATCCAAGGAAATGCAAGGCCAATGTTCACATTAGTGGTTGTGACTTTGTCAGTCATTGTCAGGATGTAATTTTCTCTACATTGTAAGGCAAATTTTACGGAATTTAACGTTATCGATAAATAATATCGTTCTAAAGTTTTTATTTTATTAGTTGTGTTATTTGTATCCTCCCGACCTATGTGGATACTTGCATGCGGAATATTCTCAATAAAAACTTATTGAAACTAAAAACAGTGTACCATCCTATGTATTTTCGGTTTTAAAAATGCGGCTCTCCAAATAAATTTCAATCGTGGTTTTGGTGAGATTTGGCTCAGTTGAAAAAAAAGGTTGCCCACCACTGGTCTACCCAATGCAAAGAGGAAACATGCCAGCAGTTTGGGGAGTGGCGTCAAGCTGGCCATTCCCATCCATTTGGCCATACCCACCCAGTCAGCCATGCCTGCCCAGCCTGAGGTCCACCACAGCCCTGATGTGGCCCTCAATGTTCTAGATTTCAAACTTGACATCTTTTAAGATGTGTGGACATCAACTCCCAGAATTTCCCAGCCAGCTGGATTTTTCCAATCAAAACCTAGTTCTCTAGTCCAGCAACCCTCAATCTTTTAGGTGCCAGGGACCGGTTCCATGGAGGCAGGGGTGAAATCCCCCCAGTTCGGTCCAGTTCAGCAGAACCGGTGTGGGAGGGGGGAATTAGATTTCACCAACTGCATGGAGGGCATTTTTTTCTTTTTCTTTTTGTAAAAGTTTTTTATTTTTTCCCTTTAAAACAAACATTTCTTCATTCCTTAATCAGTGTGTCGTCTGAGTGCAAATTTGTTTTTTTGTCATAATACTTACAGCTTACCACTAAATTCTTTATATACATCTATGCATATTTTTACATTACAACTTAACATATTTCCTGTTATAACATTTCTATTCCTAAATTATTTAATTTTATACTTTTTATCCATATTAATTTTCTAGCCAATGATAAAATAACCCCCATATATTATAATAATCAGATTCTTCTTTTCCTTTAGTTGCTAGTGTGAATCTACTCATTTCTACACAATCTAATATTTTCTTAATCACGCTTTCATCTTTAGGGATTTCTTCAGCTTTCCAATTTTGTGCAAATACCATTCTAGCTGCAGTTATTACATGAATAATCCAATATACATTTTCTATACTGCATTTCCCTGGTAATATACCCTGTTCCCCTGAAAATAACACCTCCCCAGATAATAAGCCCAATTGGGCTTTTGAGCACATGCGCTAAAATAAGCCCTCCCCGAAAATATTGCAATATAGCAGCAGCCATGAGGTGAGCACGCTCGCCGCCTCCTGCACCTCAAAAATAATAAGACCTCCCCAAAAATAAGGCCAAGTGCTTATTTCGGGGGTCAAAAGAAAATAAGACTCTGTCTTATTTTCGGGAAAACATGGTAGCAGAGGTTGGGGTTTTTTTCTGTGGACCAGGGGTATGTGATTTCATCTGATGCCTGGTCCTGTGTGTGTGCAGATGGGGCTTCCCTCACTTGCATGGCCCGGTTCCTGGTGGGCCACAGACTTGTGCCAGTTCACAGCCTGGTGGTTGGGGACCCCTGCTCTAGTCCAGATATCTTGAAATCGCTAAGTGTCAGGGCAGCCTCCATCAGTAACCAAGAAAGAAACCACTCAACTCCATTTTTCAGAATTAAGAGTACTTTTACTGGTTATGAGTAGATAGCAGCTAAGCAAAGCAAGATCTGAGGCAAAAGTGTGCGTAATCATAGATATCAATATGTGACCCACCTCCTTCCCCCTGGTAACCCCATCCCCCAGTCCAATCGGGACACCCCACAGGTGTCATGTGGGCTGCATCTTCAAAAACCATCATCAGGTTGGTATGCCGGACAGTTTGGTCGTAAGTCAAGCATTGCCTATATTTCATATAGTCCCAGGCTGAGAACTTTAAAGTAGCGTAAAGATATTTGAAGAGAGATCAATATTTTTTTTTTCTGTTTCATGATGTTATTTAATTATTTATTTCGCTTCAAAACAAGCCGCAAACCCTGCCTGGTTTGACCTACTTTTTTCTTTTCTTTCTTTAAAGGAGAGCGCAGTAGAAAGAATTGTATATATGTACGGCATACATAGTCCTGCTTCAAAAAGACTCTTGAGTTTCACATTCCTACACACCTTTCCCGTTTCCTTGTTATTGTAGAGCTACATAAGCCTGAAGTCAACATCCCGACTGCCGATCCCAGACAAAGCAAGCACACTCAAGACCTGCCAGTGTCTCAGTGCAAAACTTTGCTGAGTGCATCATTTCGGCCAGGGGTGGGTTTTGCATAATCTTACCACCGGTTCTCAGCGCACTGAAAATGTGGGCACGTGCACTGCTTGCACACATGTGCACAGCTTAGAAAACATGGCTAAATAGGACGGCAGGTTGCCATTACCGGTTCTCCTGAACTGGTCCGAACCGGCTGAATACCACCACTGATTTTGGCACTATCAAAGGCAAAACCAGCTCTACCAAATTCCCGCGGAAACCCACTGTGGGAGGAAATATCCACCTGGTTCAGTTCCAACCCGGGGGAGGAGGCACTGGAAATAAAATGGAGGCTGATTGGAAAGAGGGACCATTAATTGATGAAGCAGGGTTTGTGGTTCTGGGCAGCTGTCAACATGGAGTTGAGAGTGGGTGGTTTTTATATCTTCTTTGAGGTTTGCATTGGAGCTTCCTGTTCCTGTGCATGAACATATCCTGTAATATTCTATTGGCTGTTAGATTCCTATGGGGTCATGTAGGGGTTATGTAGGGGTAATAGCTGACTTTATAGGCAAATGAGGGAATGCAAATCCTAGGTGCTTGTCGGAGCTAATCTGGTCAGCCCTCTGGCTTATTATTTATCTGAGCTCCCAGGTTTGAAATTTGGTCTGCTCTGGGGGGGTGGGGGGTGTGCAATGAAAAGGCTTTGGACTGATTTGGGCTGCATCTTTTTTTTTCTTTTTTAATTTTTAATTTTGAACACATACACACAGTAACAAGGACATACATTACATTTATACATCACACCGGAATTTCATATTCCTTCACGTAGCAGTTATCAATCGGAACATCTTTGGGTGCACTAGTTTTCCTCTCAATACATTTCTATTCAGTTTCGCATTTTTAACCTTCCTATTTCATTCTCTTTCACTTGTCTATCTATATTTGGCTATTTACATCAAACAGACTTTGTTATTCTTCTACTAGTATGACATTTTTTCCTAGGTTAGTAACTTTGATCTTTCTTGGACTATTTTCGCTATTTTTCTGTTTCTATCCTCCAACCACCTATACCAGAGATGGCGAACCTTTTTTGGCTCGCGTGCCACAAGTGGGGGGAGCGCAGGGGGGTCGAGTGCGGGCGTGCAGCACCCATAATGCAATGCGCGACCCCCCCGTGCGCATGCGTGCAAAACGCGCCGCCCCCCCCCCATTTTTACATTTTTTTTGCCCTCCCCATGCTCCAGGGGCTTTATAGGAGCCTGGGGAGGGCGAAGAGAGCCTCCCCCAAAACCCCGGAGGCCCTCCGGAGGCTTCAGGGACTGTCCAGAGGCTTCCCTGAAGCCTTCGGAGTGCTTAAAACCACCCTCCGAGCAAACCAGAAGTGACTTCTGGGTTGCTCGGAGGGTCGTTTTAAGCGCTCTGAAGGCATCAGGGAAGCCTCAGATGGTCCCTGAAGCCTTTGGAACGCTTAAAACCACCCTCCGAGCAAACTGGAAGTCACTTCCGGTTTGCTCGGAGGGTGGTTTTAAGTGTTCCGAAGGCTTCAGGGACGGTCCCTGAAGCCTCCGGGGGGGGGCTCTTTTCGCCCTCCCCAGGCTCCTAATAAAGCCTCTGGAGCCTGGGGAAGGCGAAAAATAGCTTTTAAAAAGGTGAACTCAGCTGGCCAGCGCACGCATGCACGCTGGCCAGCTGACAGGGCAGCGCCTCGCGTGCCCTGACAAATGGCTCCGTGTGCCACTTGTGGCACACGTGCCATAGGTTTGCCATCACGGACCTATACCATTTTGGGATCTGGGCTGCTTCTACTCCTACCATTCTGCCTTTGTTTCCAAATACCCTGTCTTGAATGGATTACCAAATCTGCATTTCTAAAAGTAGCCTCCTTAGTTTCTGCTTGGGGGCAGGGAGACTGGGGCTGCTTCCTGCCTCTAAAAACACGTTTTTCCATTTTTCATTTAGGGAAATATAGTCAATTCTGCCATTTTAAAAATATTCCTCAAAATATTGCATTATTCTAGGAGAGAAGGGCTTCCCACATCATATAGTACAAATTGAATTTCCCCCCTCCCCACTATTAGTGCAATTGTCCAATTGAGGGTTATTGTATTGTTATGAGAAAGAGTCTCTGCGTTTGGCTAACACCTGCAGATGTGTCCTTGAATCTCATGGCTCTCCTCCTCAAAAGTCTGGAGCTTGCATTCCTTCTCACCCTTCCCTTCTCCCACCCACCCCTACCCCTTGTTCATTGGCAAGCCAAGAAGCAATGATGGTTGCAACAATATAAGCACACATTGGAACTTGACATCTGACTTCTAACAAATCAAGCCATCATAGAATCATCCAGTTAGATGAAATCGGGGTGATCGTTTAGTTCAACAGCCTGAATGGCTGGCTGGAGAATTCCGGGAGTTGAAGTCCACACATCTTAAAAGTTTGCCAAGGTTGGATAACCCTGTTGTAAAGCAACATGGTGTTAACAGATTGCTTATATCACAGGTGTCAAATTTGCAGCATCACATTGCCATCACATGACATATCATGACATTTTCCCCCTCCGCAGAGCTGGGATGGGCATGGCCTGCATTTGATGGATCCATCCCGTGGGCCACCTGTTTGACACCCCTGGCTTATATCTTCCCCAAAGTCAACTCTATGTTCCTTTATAGCAGGGGTGTCAAACTTGTGGCCTGTGGGCCGGATTTGTTATGTCCTGGCCATGCCTGGTTTAGTGAAGGGGGAAAAAGTTGTGATACATCATGTGACAATGTTGTGATGACACGAGTTTGACACCCCCGTTTTACAAGGAACAAAAGCAAGAAATTCAAGATGGCAGCTTTGAAAGAACGTTGGTCTTACCTGAACGTTTTTTTCTGGAGATGTGGAGGGAGGGGTCACAGCAGGGTTATCGCAGCCTGATTGGTCCATTTGACTGAGAGAAAGCTTCTTAACCTTCGGCTTCTCCCGTTGGTTCCCAGTTTCCGCAATGTCACGGTCAGCACCTGTAAATTAAACACAAACAAGGGCAAGCCCCCCCGGGGCCTCCCGATTCTACACCTCCCGGACCCTGTCTAACTAACTAGGGCGGGAATGTGACCCCTCCCTCCACATCTCCAGAAAAAAACGTTCAGGTAAGACCAACGTTCTTTTTCCAGTAGTGTGGAGGGAGGGGTCACAGCAGGGACATACCCACGCTACGTCCCTGGGCGGGCAGACTGGGTCCCAGGTGAAGAATCGGCCACCACCCTCTGAAGGACCCTCCGACCAAACGATGCCTCAGCCGAGGCATAAACATCCAAACGATAATGCCTAATAAAAGGCGTGGGGGAAGCCCAGGCAGCCGCCCTACAAATATCCTCTAAGGGCGCCCTGGTGGCCCAGGCCGCAGAAGTAGCGGCACTGCGGGTGGAGTGAGCAGTGATCCCTGATGGGGGGGGCTTCCCGGAAGCCCCATAAGCCTCAACTATGGCCAACCTTATCCACCGTCCTATGGTGGAAGACGACACCTTGCGTCCTAACGAGCCTGGGTGAAAAGAAACAAACAACGCCTCGGTCCTCCTAATGCTCTCCGTTCGCTTTAGGTATATGCGAACCGCCCGGCGGACATCTAGCTTATGCCACACTAACTCCTGCTCCCTCGAAGGGTTGGGACAGAAATTCGGGAGCACGACTTCCTGGGCCCTGTGAAACTGAGAATTCACTTTCGGAATGAACGAAGGATCTAAACGAAGGACCACCCTGTCCTGGTGAATTACACACAGGTCACTGTGGGAAGAAAGGGCCCCCAACTCTGAAATGCGCCTGGCCGATGTAATGGCCACCAAAAACACCACCTTAAGGGTAAGCAGACGCATATGTATCGTTCTAAGCGGCTCGAACGGGGAGCCCGTCAGAGCCTGGAGAACCAAGGTCAGATCCCAGGTCGGAAATCTATGAACCGGAGGCGGACGGATATTAGCCGCCCCTTTCAGAAAACGCTTAATCAGGGGGGAACGGGAAAGAGTCGGAGAACCTTCCCCCCCCAAAATGGTGGCCAAGGCCGCCACCTGTCGCCGGAGAGTATTATGCGACAAGCCGTCCTCCAATCCCTTCTGGAGGAATTCCAACACATCCGGGACGGTAGCCCTAGAGGGATCCAACCCCAGTGGAATACACCATTTAGCGAACGCCCTCCACGTGGCGTTGTAAATCCTAACCGTGGAAGGCCTCCTAGACGCCTCTAAGGTGGCTATGACTCCTGACGATAGCCTCCGCCCCCTCAAAATCCCCCGTTCAAGAGCCAAGCGGTCAGATGAAGCCACTGTGGCTCTGGGTGATCCATGGTACCCTGACGCAGAACGACCTCCCCTGGGGGAATCCTCCATGGATCTACTACCGACAGCTGGACCAGGTCCGCGAACCACGGTCTCCTCGGCCAGTACGGGGCTAGCAGGACCACGAGAGCCCTCTCTGTGACTACCTTCCTTATCGTTCGGGGAATGAGGGGAAGGGGAGGAAAGGCATAAAGAAGGCCCGGAGGCCACCGGCTCCTGAGGGCGTCCGCTCCTTCCGCCGAGGGAGTCTGGAACCGGGTGAAGAAACGCGGCAGCTGGGCGTTCTCGGGTGAGGCAAACAGGTCCACCAGCGGCAAGCCGAATCTGATGCAGATCTTCCGGAACAGCTCCGTGCCCAGTTGCCACTCGCCCTCGTCCAGAGTCGTGCGGCTCAGCCAATCCGCCTGGAGATTCGACACTCCCGAGATGTGCTCCGCTACGATCGAGGCCAAATGCCTCTCTGCCCATAGGCCCAACAACTGTGCCTCCCGCCAGAGAGCGCGGGAGCGGGTGCCCCCTTGGCGATTGACATGGGCCTTCGCCGCCACATTGTCCGTGAGCAAGAGAACATGTCGCCCCCGCAGGTGATGACGAAAAGTCCTGAGGGCAAGTCTGGCGGCTTTCAGCTCCAGCCAATTGATGTTGTGGCGGAGATCCGAGGCAGACCAACGTCCCTGGGTCATGTCGGAGTCCATCACGGCCCCCCAGCCGAAGAGGCTGGCATCCGTCGTCACTGTGACTCTCTCGGGCTCCCAAAAACAAGCCCCCTGTTGCAGCGCTGGGGACAGCCACCACCGAAAAGAGAGTCTCACCTCCGCTGGTAGAGGAACTGGCCGCAAGGAGTAGCTCATCATCCTTCTCTGGACTGGGATCAAGGCCCACTGGAGAGGTCGCAGGTGGAGCCGGGCCCAGGGCACTATCCCTATGCAAGAGACCATCTTCCCCAGGAGCTGAGACAAGGTCAGGATGGAAACAGACCTTCTTTTTCGTACGGAAGAGACCAGCTGGCGTAGGCTGGACAAACGTTCTGGAGACAGGCGGACCCTCCCTGACTCTGAGTCTATCACTGTCCCTAGGTGTAGGATCTGCCTGGATGGGGACAGGTGGCTCTTGGGAAAGTTCACGGAAAACCCCAACGCCTGAAGCCAACGGATCGTCAGCCGAAGATCCGACTTGGCTCTGGATAAGGACCCTGCCTGAACAAGGACGTCGTCCAAGTAACACTGAAGTCTCACCGGAACGGAACGCAGGTAAGCCGCCAGTGCTGCCAGGACTTTGGTGAACGTCCGCGGAGCTGAGGCCAGACCAAATGGGAGAGCCCGGTACTGGTAATGCCTGCCCCGGTGAGAGAACCTGAGATAACGCCGGTGAGACTGAAGGATGGGGACATGGAGATAGGCCTCCGTCAAATCTACTGAGGCCATGTAATCCCCCTTCCGAATGCCCTGCAGAATGGATTTCAGGGACGCCATCTTGAACCGCCTGTATACTAGGTAGTGGTTCAGGCGTTTCAGGTTGAGGATCGCCCTCCAACCCCCCGAGGATTTTGGAACTACGAACAGGTGGGAATAGAAGCCCCGCCCCCTCTCCGGCTCCGGAACGACCTCCACTGCCCTGATTTCTAGAAGATGGGCGACCGCGAGGTCCATGAGGCGACGTCGCCTCGGGTCCCGAGCCGGGGGAAAAACTTTGAAAAAACTTGGGGGTTTGGAAAGGAATTCTAACCTTAGGCCGTGGCGAACGGTCGCCCTGACCCAACCGTCTGACGTGATCCGATCCCACTCGTCCGCATACAGTGCCAGGC
Source organism: Natrix natrix natrix (assembly GCA_029891615.1). Lineage (NCBI taxonomy): Eukaryota > Metazoa > Chordata > Lepidosauria > Squamata > Natricidae > Natrix > Natrix natrix. The sequence goes on from JAKRSK010008698.1 coordinate 655,697, forward strand.
GGCCTCCGATGGGATGACTCGGGTTCGAGTCATTTCCCTCTGCGGAAGGGGCGGCCGCCCCCCCCACGAAAGGGCCGCTTGGCCTGCGGCTGATATCTAGAACGGTCCTGAAAACTCTGCCTATTGAATGACCTGTCCTGCCTATACGATTGGTATCGCTGGTTCTGATCCCTGTCATAAGACCTGAACTGGGGTCTGCGATAGGGATGACTACGGGACTCCGCCTTCTTGGTGGATGTAGGCATAACTTTCTTTTTATCTTTGTTTTCCACCAAAATCGGGTCTAAAGAAGCCCCGAACAAATTTGGACCCTCAAAGGGGGCAGCTACTAGATCCCACTTGGCTTTATAGTCCATCTGCCAGTTCCTGAGCCACAGGAGCCTACGAGAGGCCACAGAGGTGGCCAAAGCACTTGAACCAAATCTAACAGCGTCTAGGGTCGCATCAGCCGAATACTGACACGCTGCCATTATTTTAGCCAAATCCTGGTGTACCCACTCATCTTGGATCGGGATACGATCCTGAAGCTGGCGAAGCCACATAACCGTTGTACGGTTGAAGTACGAGGCGGCAGCCGCCGCCCGCACCGCCCATGCTGAGGCCTTGAAATTTTTACGTAAAGTGAGCTCCGCCCTCTTGTCCTCTGGTTTAAGCTTGTCTGCCGCGTCCCCCGAGACCACTGGGGAGGATGAGACTAGAGCTGCTATGGGCTGATCTATACTCGGAAGCTGAATAGCCTGCACAAACGACTTTTCCATGTTATAGGCGCGACGGTCGTTGCTGCCAGGCGGAGAAAAGTTAGAAGGACGGGCCCACTGGCTAGTAGCTACCTCCAAAAACAGGGGGGGAGCAGGGATCTCCTCCTTATTGGTGGCTGTCGCTGAGAACATGACCATGTCCGGATCAGTGGGCGGGGGGACTGTGGAGTCCCCAGTGCCCACCTTGGTGGTCCTCCTAGCCTTCTTAAGCAAAGGTTTGAACATGGCCTGGAGGAACAGGTTTGAGGAACGAGGCGGCTCGGGGGCCGCATCCTCCTCCTCCGAAAACCCCCAATCATCCCTCCTTGCCTCCCCCCTTGAGGAGACCTCACTCATGAGGGAGGGGGAAGAAGCCCTAGACCTAGATCTACCAAAAGGAGTAAGCCTACTGTGATGATACGGCCTGTCCCTTTGGGCTATGCCCCTAGAGATGGCCGCAGAAATAAGCCTTTTGAGGTTCTCAGGAAGGTGTTCCAGATCCTCCTCATCGCCCTCTGAATCATAATCTGGTGCCACATGGGCCCTGCTACGTTTACTGCCCCTACTCGGGCCCGCAGAGGTACCCTCCAATGGGTCCTCCCTATCTGCCCCTCTAGTCCCCCGGGAAGGAGAAGGAGAGCGAGGATCCCCCCGCCCCTGACTCCTATCAGATCTACCTGAGGAGTCAGATGAAGATGAAGGGCTAAACCCCCTGGCCACAGGAGGAGAAGGACAGGAAGCCAAAGGACGTGGGGATCTGGATCTAGGCCCAGGATCCCGGGCCTGCCTTTTCTCAGCCCTTTCAATAACTTTTTCAATGGCCCTGGATCGCCTGAGCTCATCTCTCTGCAGATCTCTTGAAGGCCTTTCCTCTGCGCAAGGCCGAGGAGCTCGAGGCCTAACTGTGGGGGTGGGATCCGCCCTATCTTCGCCCGCCTGAGGTGGCGCGGCCTGCTGGGACTCTGATCTCTCCGCCATCGCCCCACTCACGTGCTCCAGGTGGTAAACAGTCGAAAAGCAGGGAAAATAAGCAGCCACAGCCCTTTAGCTGGTGAGAAGACGCCTGCTCTGGGCTGCCTGCGACGCTGCTACTCGCACCAGCACGTTCCTCCGGCCTCTACGTGCTGCAGGCCCAGCCACGTGTGGCAAAATGGCCGCCGGCTTCTGTGGGCGGTCCTCCGACAAAGCGCGCCCAAAAATGGCCGCCGACCTTGGCTGACGCTTCCTGAGCCTCTGGGCGACCGCTCGCAAGCTCGCCACCCCGATCCTAGCCTGCACTCACTGGGGGAGCCTAAAAACCCCCGTAGGCAAGAAAAAAATGCCCCCGCGCCTCTGCCGCGAGCTGCAACCGGCCCCGGGAGTAAGGCGACTTGAAAAGAAGCCGATCTGCCGCTTTTGCGCCGAAAAACCCCAGCGCGCTGCGGCTCCAGTCAATTCAAACGTGTCGCTGCAAACTAGGCAGCAAAAGAGGTTATAGGATCGCCCAGCACGCCCGAGACTCCAGGCATCAGTCCGGGCGATCCCCTTGGGAGAGGAAAGGCACGGAACGCCCCCCCCTGTCTCTCAGCCTTCCGAGGGCAGTAACAACAGCCCTGCAAGGCAGACCAACTAGAAAAAATCTTTAAATTTAGACTGTTCAATTTTTTACCAAATCCAATACTAAAATACTATAAAAACTCTCTAACTAGGAACCAAACCTGAGTCTTGGACCTGACTGAGAGGAAACTGGGAACCAACGGGAGAAGCCGAAGGTTAAGAAGCTTTCTCTCAGTCAAATGGACCAATCAGGCTGCGATAACCCTGCTGTGACCCCTCCCTCCACACTACTGGAAAATAATTACAGCTACCATCCTGACTTTTTCTGACATATACCACGTCCACAAACACTTCTATACACGTTTTTTAGACTTAAATGGAGGCTTTGCTTTCTTCTGTTTTTTCCCCTCCATTCTTTCCCATCTCATCTTTAGTCACTGAACGGAAGCTTTTCACAGATGGATCCAAAATAAATCAATCTTCAGCTTTTTTGGGGGGGGCTAAAAATAGCCAATAGAATCTACACCACTCTCCCTTTTGGGTGAAAAAAAAAAGAGTAAAGAAGAAGAAGAAAAATCAGCGAAGTAGGAGGAAAAGCTAGAACTCTTGAATTAAGATGTTGAGACAAGGTGAATGGTATGTTTCTTCTAAAGAGGTGAACATTGGCACTTTCCAAACATGCAATTAGGAAGTTCACAAGCTGTGAACAGACACCCACAATAAGCTGCTAAGAAGGTGGGAGGTTCTCTTTCTGAGCTCCATTTCACAGGTTTGGAGAGATTGTTTTTTTTATTCTTTGCAGCTGCATATTCAAAGCCATCTGGGCTTCCTCAGGTTGTTGTTGCATTGCAAGATAGATAGAATATTGTGGTTTAAACTCCTTTCTTCCTACTGTTAACTCTGAATGAACCTGGCTGAAACCATCTTATGCTGCCTCATAGTTGCCACGAACTCTGAGAGGGGGAAGCGGGGGGATGTAGATAGACTGGCTAACAGTCAAAACAAAAAAGTTTTCTTGTGGGAACCAAGGTCATCCCAACAGGTAACAGTTGAAGGAAGACAGGAGGAACCAAACAGCCTTTCAGCTACATACACTGGACAATGTAACCGGTGACATTTGAGGAGGGAACTATCTTTTTTTTAATTAGTCTAAAACCGCAGGAATTTTTAGAGTTGGTTTTCACTAGCTATGTTGATATAATGTATCCAATAAACATGTTCTTTGAGGAATCTACCTGTCTCGGAGTTTTGCTTTTGGCAGATGCGTTACTCGGAATACTGATACCTGCTTTAAGGGTTTTTAATTAAGATGACAGGTACTTCTTGACATATAACCAAAATTGACCCCAAAATTTCTGTTGCTAAGCAAGACAGTTGTTAAGTGAGTTTTGCCCCATTTTGAGACCTTCTTGCCACAGTTATTAAGTGAATCACTGCAGTTGTTCAGTTAGTAATACAAATGCAGTATTGTAGGCTAATTCTGTCAATTGTTAGCAGTTCGATCCTGACCAGCTCAAAGTTGACTCAGCCTTCCATCCTTCCGTGGTCAGTAAAATGAGGACCCAGATTATTGGGGGCAATACACTGACTCTGTAAATGGCTTACACAAACATTCATTTAGTGACCATTCCAAATTACAACATCACTCAAAAAATGACTTGTGACCATTTTTACACATATGACTGTTGTAGCACCCCCATGGTCATGTGATCAAAATTCAGACTGTATGAATGAGACTGGTACCGCCACACCCTAAGCATCATTTCTCTCCCTGGGCAGCTCTACAATGTACGGTCTCCAACTCACAACATGGTGGCTGGGGAATTCTGGGAGTTGAACATTTTCAAGTTGACACAGTTGAAAGATGCTGCCCTATGGTACAAAGGATAGGAAGGGAGAAGACAAGGGACAAATTTGCAAGAATCTGTTACTACAGACTATCACAATAAAATATACTTCTAGTCATCATGTGGAATCAATTTCCTGGTCTATCTATTTATAAGGTTGCCCAGTTACTAACCATCATTTAACCTCATGGAGGTATTGTGAAGATAAAAGGACAGATGATGAATTGTGAGCCACTCAGAGGAAATGTGAACATAAATTAAATGCTTTGCTCATTTTGGCCTGTTGTGCCTTAAAATGGCTTCTACTGTATTGCCGTAAAATGCTTCTACTGTACAGCACAGTGGAGTTAACATGGTAATGGCTTCACAGTATTCCACAAGGGGGCTCCTTCTATTAAGGGGGAAAATCCAACATTAGAAATTACATTTGTAGAATACAAAGGCAAAGAAGTTTATCAACAGGATATGATTAAAAAGGCTTTCTCAAAATATTATACTAGATTGTACGCTGGTGATAAAATACAAGGTTTAGCTATAGATAGATATCTGGAGAAAGAGAAAATACCTATAGTTACAGATGAACAAAGAGAAAGACTGAATCAACTTGTAACCACGGAGGAAATTCTCCTGGCAATTAAGCAATTAAAAATTGGGAAGGCCCCAGGTACAGATGGATTGACAGCGGTTTATTATAAAAAGTTACAATTAGAAATGGTAGATCCTCTTAAGGAATTATTTAATAAAATTCAAATGGAAGGAAGGGTACCGCCATCTTGGAGAACAGCCTTTATTTCCCTGATTCTAAAAGAAGATCAGGACCACACTCAGCCAAAAAACTATAGACCTATTTCATTATTTAATACAGATTATAAAATCTTTGCTACAATATTAGCAAATAGGTTGATGTCAATTATACAACAAACGATTCATAATGATCAATCTGGTTTTATACAGGGGAGACAAATGAAAAGTAATATAAGAAAAATTGTTAATATATTGGAATATTTGGGGAAGAACAACCAAGTCCCCGCAGCGCTTTTATTCTTAGATGCGGAGAAAGCATTTGACCGAGTGAATTGGCAATTTCTAATAAAAATAATACAAAGATGCATTTTGGAGAGTATTTCACACAATCTATCAAGGCAATATACCAGAAACAGACAGCACAAATTATAGTTAATGGTAGTTTAACAGAATCCTTCAAAATTTAAAAAGGAACAAGACAGGGGTGTCCCTTGTCTCCATTATTGTTTATCTTAACCTTGGAGTTATTGTTGAATAGAATACGTGGGTCAGATGACCTACAGGGAATTAAGATTAGGCATTATGAATATAGAGTTTGAGCATTTGCGGATGACTTGGTTGTAACTTTAACCCAACCGGGGAAATCAGCTATAGGTTTAACGAACATAATTAATCAATATGGTCAAGTATCTGGGTTCAAAATAAATCTAAGAAAAACACAGATGATAGTTAAAAATATGACCACAAATCAAAAAGAAGAACTAGAAAGAGTAACAGGATGTGAGATAGTAGAAAAGGTTAAATATTTAGGAGTTTACATTACAACCTCAAACGGGAAATTATATAAGTATAATTATGAACCATTATGGCATAAAATACAGTTAGAGATGAATAAATGGAAAAAGCTACAATTGTCATTGTTGGGAAGGATAGCAATAAAAATGAATGTTTTGCCTAAGTTACCATTTCTCTTTCAAATGATACCAATACTTTAAAAAGATGCAAATTTGGAAGAATGGCAGAAAGGTATTAATAACTTTGTCTGGGCGGGGAAGAAACCAAGAATAAAACTTAAAGTAATGCAAGACATACGGGAAAGAGGAGGTTTGAAAATGCCTAATTTAAAATTATACTATGAAGCAGTAGTTTTATCAATAATTAGTGAGGACATATATTAGTGAGGACATATAATTAGAGGACAGAATACCGAATATTGAGCGATATGATTTGGTATATGGTTGGCACGCTTATTTAATATATGATAAGAAGGTGGATAAGATTTTAAAAAGCCATATATTAAGGAATGCCCTATTGCGTGTCTGGAAAAAATACCAATATAGGTTAAATGAAAAGATACCTATGTGGGTAGTACCCAGACACGCGATAGAGAATATAAGTATAGAGCAAAAACAGGATGTAATTACATATAGAGAACTTCTTAATATAGAGAGAGGTGTACTACAGTTAAAGCCTTTGAACATATTAAGAGAGGAAAGGGTAATTCAAACCTGGTTCCAGTATGGACAGTTACAAGCTAGATGGAAAAAAGATCAGACAATTGGTATCACGCAAAATGAGGATACTTTGGTAAAACAAATTAGGGACCAGAGTCAAACGCATATAAAAAGGTTGTATAATATACTGATAGAAATAGATTCTGAAACAGAGTTAGTTAAAGACTGTATGATAAAATGGGCACAAAATTTCAAAGAGCCAATAATGATGGAAACATGGGAAAAGATTTCGGTAAGAAATGTAAAATTTACGCAAGCTCAGAATTTGAGAGATAATTTTTATAAGATGTTGTATAGATGGCATTTAGATCCCAAAAAATTATCTTGTATGTATCCGAATTTACAACCTAAATGTTGGAGATGTGATTGTGCTGATGCTACGTATTACCATATATGGTGGACTTGCAAAAAAGTCAAAGCATTTTGGATAAAAATATGGTGGGTTATTCAAAATATACTTAAAAAAAGGATAAAGTTCACCCCCCAGTTGTTTTTGTTAGGTATAATTACAGACTGTACAGTTATAGAGACTAATTTGATTTTGAACTTAACGACGGCAGCAAGATTGTTGGTGGCGCAGTACTGGAAGAGGGAAGAATTGCCTACTATTCAAGAATGGATGCTTAAAGTAGTAAATCTAGCAGAGATGGCCAAAATTACAGCATATTTGAAGGACCATTCAGATGAGAAATATAAGTTGGAATGGAGAAGATGGATTGACTATATTCAAAATAAATATTGGACTAAAAAATTTCAATTAGCTTATGAGTGAAGGCACAAGGAATGTTACAATTTACCTAAAGTTAGCTTAACAAAAGGGGAATTAAAGCACAACAGGAGGTAGGATGTTGAAATCAGTTAGCTTATGTTAGCATATGATTGTTAAATGTTTATACCCTGTATTTTGCTCTGGGAGGTTGGGGGGAGGGAGGGTTGGAGGGGGGGAGGGTCGGAAGGGGAAGGGATAATATTTGTAAAATTTATTAAAACTTTTAATAATAAAAAAAAATTACATTTGGTCCAGACATTTCCCCCCTATAAATAAACACACGGACAATGCCATGTTATCAACTAGTATTAATTAAAATTTTGATTAGACTGATTTCTTGACAATGTTTCTTTAATATTTTCTACGTCATGCTATTGTAAACTGCCTGGTGCACTTTAATAAGCCGAAAGGTGTGGAATAATAATAATAATAATAATAATAATAATAATAATAATAATAATAATAATAACAACAACAACAACAACAACAACAACAACAACAACAACAACAACAACGACTTGAAGATAAACAGCAAGAAAAAAAATCACAAAATACCGGGACTTGCAAGTTGAGGTTGAGCGACTGTGGAAAAAGAAATCATGTGTTGTCCCAATTGTAATTGGATCCCTTGGAGCAATACCTAAAGGGCTACCTCGCTATTTGAAAATTCTAAATTTACCTGACTTGAACATTCTGACTCTACAAAAAACCACCCTACTTGGAAGAACTTATATCCTCCGACGTTACCTTAACAGTTCCTAGGTCCTTGGTTAGGACTCGAGCTGTTAGGCTACCAACCAACCCCAAAGGCTGTAAATCTCACCAAAGATTAACATAATAATAATAATAATAATAATAATAATAATAATAATAATAATAACAACAACAACAACAACAACAACAACAACAACAACAACAACATCCCACGGAAGATATTTCAAAGTATCTATGTCTCCTTTCTGAAATGCTTTTGCAAAATCTAGCACAAACCAGATTTACCTTGGTTTTTGGAGGTGTGCTTCAGTGTTTTTGCTCCAGAAGCCAGAACGGGTTCTTGGTCATTTACAAATCGGAGAAACCAACGTCTCCGTAACTGTCTCAATTCAGAGTTTCTGGAGATCAACCACCGCGGTCCATCTTTCTGGTCCGGATTGGACCCATACACTGTGTGCATGTTGACAAGAAGCTTAGAAGTCAGGCGAGGCATCTGAACTGGTCTGCTCTCTGCCTTTGTGTCCCCAGGCAAAGTCTCCCCAACTGGTAGGCCCTGATTCCTGGAGAAGCCCCGGGAGCCTTGCTGGAGGACCAAGCGAGATCGCTGTAGGAGGAGAAGGCTACCTGCCATCAGATAAGCGGCTGTGAGGAAAAAGAGCAGAAACTGGGTCCTCCGAAGAAACTTTTGTGGTCTGAAAAAGGATCTGGCCATACCCTTCCCAGGAAACTGAGCCGTTTACGCCTTTAGAACAGCTTTGAAGCCCCACCTTGGCTTCCCGCTAGGCCCTCCCATGGGTTCGTCGGATCATCTTAAAACTTTCCCCGTCTCCAATACGCTTCCTTCTGCAGTCAGGGTGGTCGCCATCGTTCTCTGCACTGAGGAGGTTTCAGAAGGCCAGAAACATCCAGTCAACCGTTCACAAGCATCTTTCTCAACCGAGGCCCGTCACACTTCAGAGACTCCGCTCCTCAGATCTGCAAGAAGAAAGCACAATCTGTTCAGTTCCGGTTTACCAATTTGTTCCTCCTTAATCCGTTCCATTCCTCTTTAGCTGAAACCTAATCTGTAATTTACCACAGTCAGTTTCAATCGCAGTCTGTAAAACAATAATCCTTTGAAAAATGCTGGATGAGACACCGGGTGGGAGAGAAACAAAGCAGAGACTTTCAGCTGGTTGTAGCAGCTCCTTTCCCTTCTGCTTTCTCGGAATTTCACCAAAATTCACACTGAGAAAGTTTGGGGTGATAAGAAATGTGTTCTTTTGGCAACTACGAACTCAGAAAGCTCAGACTGCCCAAGGAGCTGCTGATACATATCTACAGAGGAATTATTGAGTCTGTCTGAATTATTGAGTTGCACTTCTGTAACTGTCCGGTTTGGCCCAGCAACCAAACAGGACAGGTACAGACTCCGACGGATAGTTAGGACTGCAGGAAAACAATTGCAACCAGCCTGCCTTCCACTGAGGACCTGTATATTGTATGACGGCTGACAAAATATCTACATAACCTTTACATTCTGGACATAAACTGTTTCAATTCCTCCCCTTGGGACTCCACTATAAGGCATTGTATACCAAAACAACACAGGTTCTTTCCCTTGTGCCATCACTCTGCTGAATACCTAATTACCATATTTTTCAGAGTATAAGACACACTTCCCTCCCCTGTTCTTTTCTTTTCTCTTTTCTTTTCTACTGTACTGTTCTATTCAACTCTACTCTACTCTGCTCTCTATTCTATTCATTGTTCTGTTCTGTTCTGTTCTGTTCTATTCTACTCTACTCTACTCTATTCTGTATTCTACTCTATTCTATTCTATGTTCTGTTCTGTTCTAGCCTATTCTAGTCAAGTCTAGTCTAGTGTATTCTATGTTCTGTTCTTTCTGTTCTGTTCTGTTCTGTTCTGTTCTGTTCTGTTCTACTCTACTCTATCTACTCTACATTCTGTTCTGTTCTATTCTATTCTATTATTCTATTCTATGTTCTGTTTTATTATATTCTACTGTATTCTATTCTATTCTATTCTATTCTATTCTATTCTATTCTACTCTACTCTACTCTACTCTACTCAGAATATTCTATTCTGTTCTATGATGTTTTGATTTCGGTGCTTAAAATGGAACCATGGAGAAATGGATTCATACCCTGTTTTAAAACTGGCTACATAACCTACATTCAACCAAAAATATCCTTGGAATTTGGGTGGGCCAGCCAAGAAAAAGTTAAAACTTAATTTAAATTAAAGCCTAATTAAAACTTAGCAAAATTAATTGAATAGAGTTGAAAGGATTGTTCCCCATGTATTTAACAATTATCCCCTTCTGGAATATTAAAATTACATCACTGCCAGTTGTTTCAGGAGCTCTGAACTGCAACCAAGTCTCAGATGAGGCTGTTGACTGTGTGTTCTTCTTTTAAAACAAAGCAGCTCATTTGCATTCCAGGATTCATAAATCAGAATATAGTTATCCATATTTCACATTCCTCCACCTTTTCCATTTCACATTTTTTTCTGGAAGACAATGTGCACAAGCATCTATATTTTAGGCAAATATTGATAAAAAGGAGTACTTTAGGGGAAATGCAAATTTTAGAGAGTAAATCTATGTTTAGAGAGTAAATGCAGATGCTCATACTATCTGAGCTGCTGAAACAGTTCTACAGAGGAATTATTGAGTCTGTCATCTGCACCTCTATAACTGTCTGGTTTGGTTCTGCAACCCAACAAGACAGATACAGTCTTCAGAAGATAATTAGAACTGCAGAAAAACCAATTACTGCCAGCCTGCCTTCCATTGAGGACCTGTACAGTGCACAAGTCAAAAAGAGAGCTGTGAAAATATCTACAGACCCCTCCCATCCTGGACATAAGTTGTTTCAACTCCTACCTCAAAACGACGCTATAGAGCACTGCACACCAAGACAACTAGGCACAAGGACAGTTTTTCCCTGACTGCCATCACTCTGCTAAACAAATAATTCCCTCACTACTGTCAAACGATTCACTAAGGCTGCATTACTATTACTATTAGTCTTCTCATCATTTCTATCACCCATCTCCTCCTACTTATGACTGCATGTCTGTAACTTTATTGTTTGTATCCTCACGATTTATATTGATATTGATTGTTTCCTGGTTGTTTATTTGACTATCATTAAGTATTGTACCTTATGATTCTTCATGAATGTATCTAGTCTTTTTATGTACACTGAGAGCATAGGCACCAAAGACAAATTCCTTGTGTGTCCAATCACACTTGGCCAATAAAGAATTCTATTCTATTCTATTCTATTCTATTCTATTCTATTCCATTCCATCCCATCCCATCCCATCCCATCTATTCTATGCAAAACAGAAGGATAGTTCAAAGCAGACAGCAGCTATCAACTACCTATCACACCTAGGCAATAAAGAATTCTGTTCTATTCCTTTCTTTGAAAACTCTGTGAAAAAGAGTCTTGTGTTTGACTTTATGTAATACTGACACAAGCTGGAACGAGATCGATTTAGCTGTTCCTAAAGTAGTAAATATGCCCTTGTGCCATGCTAGTTAATGATAATTGAATCCATATAGTTTTCTTGGAAATAACATAGGCTTACCATTGCCTTTCTCTAGGCTGTTTTTCAAATTCCCGGACTAACCTATGGGGATTTTTAGATGGGCACTCAGCCAATGGCAAACTAAGTCCAATTCTGCATAGCTTCCTAAATAAACAAAAAAGTGACCATAATCCCCACCAAAGGGACTTTAAAACAAAACTTTTTTCCCATGGTCCTGATTTTCAGGGAATAGTTTCTAAATGTTTACATCAGCTCCAATGATCAAATTAAACTACCAAAATCAATGTCTATGGAGATTCTCAGTCATCCAACTTGACTTTCTGGTTTTTCTTGGAAGATGTTTTGCTTCTCATCCAAGAAGCTTCTTCAGCTCTGAAGAAGCTTCTTGGATGAGAGGTGAAATGTCTTCAGAGAAAAAGCAGAAAGTCCACTTACCTCTTGAAAAAGCACCTTTGGGATATCCAAAATCAAGTAGACTACCAAACGTTTGAGTGGCTTGTGTTTAAAATAGAAAGACTTGTCCAGAGATATCCCAGAGAATACATGCAATCCTTGATTTATAACCACAATTAGGATCGGAACTTCTGTCATTAAGTGAGGTGATTGTGAAGCGAGTCATGTCTGATTTAATGACTTTTTTTGCCATAGTTGTTAAGGGAATCAGCATGGCTGTTAAGTGAATTGCCATGGCTGTTAAGTGAATCAGACAGTTGTTAAGAGAATCTGGGCTCCCCATTGACTGTTCTAATTGGCGACCAGCTGGGAAGGTCACAAATGGAGATCCTGGGATACCTCAACTGTCATAAATATATGTTGGTTCCCAAGCACCCAAATTTTGATCACGTGATCACAGAGGTGCTACAATGGTTGTAAGCGTAAGGACCAATCATAAGTCATTGCAAAACAGCCATAAATGCGAGCGGGTTGCCAAGAACCTGTGATGCAGTCACATGACCGCACATGGGCCTGGCCAGTGGTGGGATTCAAATAATATAACAACCCGTTCTCTGCCATAATGACCAGCTGGGTAGGTGGGGCTCAGTGGTCATGTGACTGGGTGGGTGTGGCCAACTCAACGTCACTCAGGTTGATGGGCTCTTCACCTTAGCTGTTGCAATGTAACAAGGGCTAACCAGAGAGGCAGTTTTTGTAAGCAGGGCAATCAAGATTAGGCTAGAAACAACACCAGAATGTTTCCTTCCTGCCTTGTAAAGTGGAAAAAAACCAAAAAGGGATTTCTTCCAACAACCGGTTCTCCGAACTGCTTAGAAAGTTAACAACCGGTTCTCCCGAATAGGTGCGAACTGGCTAAATCCCACCACCTGGTCCTCAGAACCAGGTCATAAGTACCTCAGGGGAGGTTCATCATAACTTCAAATGGTCGCTAAACACTAGTCATAAATCAAAGGCTTCCTGTAATCTAATCAAATCTAAACACTGTTTTATTATCATTGCCGATAAAATTATTTATTGGATCATGACAAAATTATTTATTGGATCAATTATAATATAGAATAACGGAGTTGGAAGGCACCTTGGAGGTCTTGTAGTCCAACCCCCTGCTTAGGCGGGAAACCCTACACCACTTCAGACAAATGATTGTCCAACATCTTCTTAAAAACTTCCAGTGTTGGAGCATTCACAACTTCCACTGATTAATTGTTCTAACTGTCAGGATCATATCTGTTGATACAAGTCTACAAAATTGCTGATAAAATGATTTATTTTATCATTGTTGCTGATACAATGTTCTACAAAGGAGTGATAGAGTCTGTCATTTGCACCTCTATTAACTGTCTGGTTTGGCACAACGAACAATCAAACAGGACAGGCACAGACTTCAACAAGTAGTTAGGACTGCAGAAAAAAAAAACAATTGCAACTGCCTTCCATTGAGGACCTGTACTAATTAGAAAAAGGGCTGTGAAAATATCTACAGACCCCACCCCACCCCCATCCTGGTCATAAATTCTTTCAATTTCTCCCCTCAACATGACGCTACAGGGCATTGGACATCAAAACAACTAAACACAAGGACAGTTTTTTCCTCCATGCCATCACTCTGCTAAACAAATAATTTCCACAAGACTCTCTTATAGCCTGGCATGTCAAACTAACAAGTAGGAATGTATTACTGTTATCCTTATCATCTTTCTTATTACCTATTTCCTTAACTTCTTATGATTATAATTTTGTTTGCATCACGTTTTATATTTTTTTTTTCAGAAAATTTTATTGGTTTTTTTAAAACATTTATAAGGAAAAGGGTAGGTGGAATGGTATACAAATTTTGGCAGTTGCAAGTAAGGCAGACACCCCCTCCCTCCAAACTCATAAGATACATCTATGTATAAAACATTAATACAAAATCGTATAAAATCAGCATATTAATTCTATAAAAAATTTTCAATCAGCTTATATATTATGATATATAGTCTAGATATAATTTCATTATTACTTTCGGTCTGTTTATAACAATGTGATTTTCTTATTCATTTTTGTGATCTGAGCTTTCTTAGTGTTGCCCCTTCTCCCCCCGCTGGCAGAGCTCCGGCCCCTCCCGTGTCCTGTGTAACTATTGAAGAGTCTTCTGTTTTTTCTAGGTTCGCTTTATTTTTTTCCATAAAGGCCTGAGCCTCTATGGGTGTATTGATTCTGATTCTTGTCTCCTCCCAGAATATCAGCATCCCTTCAGGCATCAACCATCTAAACCACACCCCTTTCTGGTATAATTTATTCGCCAATTGCGAATAATTTTTCCTTTTCGTCACGTTTTATATTGATTGTTTTTTTTTAGTATCCTAGTATGATTTATGTTATAGGGACGTGGTGGCTCAGTGGCTAAGACGCTGAGCTTGTCGATCAGAAAGGTCGGCAGTTGGGCGGTCCAAATCCCTAGTGCTGCGTAACGGAGTGAGCTCCCGTTACTTGTCCCAGCTTCTGCCAGCCTAGCAGTTCGAAAGCATGTAAAAATGCAAGTAGAAAAATAGGGACCACCGTTGGTGGGAAGGGAACAGCATTCCATGCACCTTCGGCGTTTAATCATGCCGGCCACATGACCACAGAGACATCTTCAGACAGTGCTGGCTCTTCGGCTTTGAAACTGAGATGAGCACCACCCTGTAGAGTTGGGAACAACTTGCACATACGTGTGAGGGAAACCTTTACCTTTAAGCCCTCTCTTATTATGATAATGATTATGATAATGATTTATCACTTGTTGCTTGTATGTACACTGAGAGCATATGCACCAAAGACAAATTCCTTGTGTATCCAATCACACTTGGCCAATAAAAAAAAGTCCTATTCTATTCTACTTATCTTCCTTTCCAAGCAGCACCTAACTTTTTGCCTGACATCTTTGCGATCAGAGAATGGAAGAAAGCTCACACTGTGGAAATGTTCCCTGCCTTCTTCATACACAGCTGAACAAGGAACATGTCTCTTTTGCCTTCCCCCAAGCTGCTTTCACAGAAAAGATGCTCCTTGGAAACCCAAGACAACTCCTGGCCAGAAACTGCCTTCCGTTTGTAAGAAAAGGTTAAAGGTTACCAGAAACATAAAAGAGTTTTCTTTTCATTCTAGGACAGGCCTTCTACTGTTCAGAACCTTGAAACAAAATGCCCAGTGACAGACTTGAAGCCTTCTGAGTTTTCCAGAGAGGAAGGAAGCTTTCTAATTACCATATTTTTCAGTATAAGATGCTCCGAAGTATAAGACACACCTAGATTTTGGGGAGGAAAACAAGGGAAAAATATCTGCCTCTGCTTCTCAGCAATTTGCCTTCTTGCAACAAACAGTACAGACAATATACATACTGTTTGTAGTGTTATATTTCAGACTATACTTGTACAGATGCTGTTAAAATTGATGTGCTTTCTGGAAGTATAGTTATTCTCTGCTATTTAAAAGAATAGCACTTTTTTAAAACAATAGTACGGGGCCTCTTCAGTTCAAGCATTTATTTTAAAAAGCTTCTTCATTTTGTTAAGTTGTCTAGAATAATAATAAAGCAGTCTTTAAAAAATAAGTCTAATAATTTGAACATTCTATAGGCATTTATAGTTGTTGACTTACCTCCTTGCAGCAAATAGCCTGATTAGCACAAGAAAAAAAAAATCTTCCTCCCAGCAATTTGCCATGTGGAGCAAACAGCAAGTTTCACTTTCAATTTCTCCTGATCATCAGCTGTTACAGGCTGCAGGGATTGCTATAGCTTATTGAAGCCTCCTTGCAAGCCCCCCTCCCCCCTTTGCTGCAAAGAGGTAAATTGCTGGGAGGCAGAGGCCAAAGGTTTGGGGCCAGTGGGTAGGTGGGGCTACATTCAATGTATAAGACGCACCCCAATTTTCACCCTCTTTTAAGGGGAAAAAGGTGTGTCTTATACTCCGAAAAATGCGGTATATGCATGGATGCTCAAATTCTCCACCCTTTCAAATCCATATATAAGTCCCGTATTTTTCGGAGTGTAAGACGTACCAGAGTATAAGACGCACCAAGATTTTGAAGAGGTAAATTTTTTAAAAAAGTTTTTGCACTCTGCAGGCCTCCCAAACCCTCTGCATGCCTCATTTTTTTGTGGAAAAATGGGGCATGCAGAGTTTGAGAGGCCTGCAAAGTGCTCTTGGCGGATGAGGGTGTACAAACGAGCAAAAAAAGGCCCGTTTTTCACAGAAATGGGCCCATTCTTTGCCTAAAACAGGGCATGCATAGGCTTTAGGAGGCTTGTAGAGTGCTCTGGGCGGCTGGGGTGGGGTGGGGGGCAAAAATGAGCAAACAACAGCCCATTTTTGACTCATTTCTGCCCTGCCCAGCCCCCAGGAGTACTCTGGAAGCCTCCTAAAGCCTATGTACGTCCATTTTTGTGAAGGAGGCGGGGAGAGGCCAAAAATGCTGTATTCAGTGTATAAGACTCACTGATATTTTCTCCCTCTTTTTGGGGGGAAATAGGTGCTTCTTATACTCCGGAAAATACAGTAGTCCTTGACTTACAACCATTCATTTTTAGGCACTGAAAAAAGTGAGGAATAGTTGTAATTGTGAGGTACCTGTACTTCAATAGGTTGTGACAATAGTCTTTCTCTCCCTAGTGGTAGGGCTGATCTTAGATGTGTCCAAGACAAAACAGAGGGTGTAGAGCAGTGTTTTAAGACCACACCTGCAACACTGCATCCAGTTTTGGTCACCACAGTATACAAAACAGGGGTGGTATTCACTTGCTTTCCCTACTGGTTTGCAAATGTGAATGCGCCACCAACGTATGTGCACGGCCTTCCACGCATGAGCTTTGCTTGTGTGCGAGGCTTGCACGCATGCGCACCGCTTGAAAATGTGCCTAAATAGGACGGCATAGAGCCGGAGCGGGTGGGCAGCCCACCCATAATTTCCACTACCGGTTCGAGTGAACCGGTCCAAACCGGCTGAATACAATCTCTGATACCAAAGAAGTTGAGACTCTGGAAAGAGTACAGAGAAGAGCAACAAGAAAGGTTAGAGGCCTGGGGGTTAAAGCATATGAAGAACCGTTGCAGGAATTGGGTATATCTAGTCTAGTGAAAGGAAGGACTAGGGGTGACACAACAACAGTGTTCCAATATTTGAGAGGCTGCCACAAAGAAGAGGGAAGGGGGGGTTCAACTTATTTTCCAAAGCACCAAAAGAAAAGATAAGAAACAATGAATAGAAAATAATCAAGGAGAGAAGCATCCTAGAACTAAGGCAACATTTCCTGACAGTGAGAACAATCAACCAGTAGAATGGCTTGCCTTCAGATGTTGTGGATACTCCAAACACTGGAAGCTTTTAAGAAGAGACTGGACAGCCACTTGTTTGAAATGATACAGGGTTTTCTGTTTGAGTAACGGGTTGGACTAGAAGACCTCCAAGGTCCCTTCCGACTGTTATTCTAGTCTGTTTTTCAAACTTGGTGGCTGAAAGATGTATGGACCTCTGCTCCCAAACTAAAGAGGATATTAAGAATGACTACTTGGTAGTAAAGTTAATCCTTCATAGTGATTTTGAGTAGATAGCTTGCCAGATGCCATTTAACGTCCTTTGTTTGAAATGTAGGTCAGACAGCTCTGTAACCAGATAAAGGGTTTAGAACAAATTTATAGAGAAGAACAGTCTGCCTCCTTAGTAACCAGAGCAGCACCTCACATTTTTCTCCCTTATCATTTACCAACATATTTCCTCTCTGTGTATCCTACTTGCATCATATGTGTCTGTTTCTTTTGAAGATATATTTGAGATGATAGATAGATAGATAGATAGATAGATAGATAGATAGATATAGATAGATAGATAGATAGATAGATAGATAGATAGATAGTATTTGTGCTGATAAATAAATAAAGGGAGATTGGGCATACCAGGGGTTGCAAAACACACACACACACACACACACACACACACACACACACACACACACACATATATATATTCTTGCCACTTCACTCTAACCCTGAATCCGATGGCTCAGTGTTATTTACCAAGCTAAAGCAGTCACTTAGGTTCCTCACCTTCTCCAATCTGCTGGTTTTTCTTGGTCAGATTTGCACCATTACAGGAAAGATGTGATGGTGGTGCCATGTTCAAGGTGCAGAAATATGGAGAGCATATTTGTCCAGTTTTTCCCAAACAGTTTATTTTGGGGGGAAGAAATCACTTGAGGCAGGCAATTCTTTAGCCTGAAACCAAGATAAACTAGATCATCAGAACACTTCAATGTCCTTCCAATTAGAAGGAAAATCATCGCTCGCACAGAGAGGGACTTCTCCAGGTGCCGTCCACCAAACAGTGTCGGGGGGCGACGCCTAGGAGCAGAGCCTTCTCTGTGGCGGGCCCAGCCCTGTGGAATGACCTCCCCCCTGATATCAGGATTACCTCTGATCTCCGCTCCTTCCGTGTAAAGCTCAAGACCCACCTCTTCCAATTAGCTGGCCTGGCTCAACCATAGTTTTATCCTATTGCTCCTGACGGGTTTTTTAAATTTTGTAATTTTAACTGAGGGTGTTTTAAATAGTTATTTTAATTCTATTTTATATATATTTTATGAGTGTTACCTCCTCCATGTACATGTATGTGTATGTGTTTATTTGTATTTTTATATGTATTGTATATATATGTATATTGTATGTGTTTTATTGTACGCCGCCCCGAGTCCTTTTGGAGAGGGTGCGGCTAACAAATTAAATTTCATTTCATTTCATTTCATTTCATCACTAAGGGGCATCAGGTATATTGTGTCAAGCTTGAAGCGAGCTTATGCTGTTGCAAACTATTATCGCTTCTTGGCTTGCCAAAGAACCGGGTGAGGGGAGGGAAGGGTGAGATGGAATGCAGGTCCCAGACTTCAAGAAGAAGAGCTTTGAGAACCAAGGACACATTGGCAGATGTTTGCCAAGACCAGAGACTTCTTCTCATAATAGTACAATGACACTCAATTGGACAACGTGACCTGCACTAATAGGAGTGGGTGGGTGGGGAGAATCGATACTGTAATTATGTGGATTTGCGCAGGAATTAGGTAGAGTTGGTTTTGAGTTCTTTGGCGCCGAAATGATGTACTCAATAAAGTCTTGCATTCGGACATGTGAGAAGTTCAAAAGTGCTTGCTTTGGTTTTGTTAATCAGAACGTTGACATGTTGATTGAAGAGTGTGTCAGGCTGTCCACGGTTTGAACCTCTAAATCAGGGGTGTCCAAACTTGGCAACTTTAAGACTTGTGGACTTCAACTCCCAGAATTCCCCAGCCAGCAGAGCTGGCTGGGGCATTCTGGGAGTTGAAGTCCACAAGTCTTAAAGTTGCCAAGTTTGGACACCCCTGCTCTAAATAAAAGCGATCCTGGGCTCCATTTTATGGGTAAGGTATAGCACTTTGAGGAAAAGCACTTGGACTTATATACTGCTTTACAATGCTTTGCAGCCCTCTCTAAGCAGTTTACAGAGTCAGCATATTGCTCCCAACAATTTGGGTCCTCATTTTGAACTGCCAAATTACAGGCAACCAGCAGGCAGCAGAACCCTGCAGTGCTGCATGCTAACTAATGCGCTCAGCCAAGGCTCAGCTTTATTTGAGATCATGCGTATTGCAGCATTGAATAGCCAGAACCAAGAGTGGGTTTCAACCGGTACGGACCAGTATGGCCGTACCAGATGGTGAAATTTAGTGTGCCTTCCCGTACCCAGAGTTCCGGAGGCCCCACACCGGAACGCTCCCTCCCCTGGTCTTCCCCCCTCCCACTTGCTCCCCCCCGCCCAGTCGCTGCTCGCTCGCTCGCCCTGCCTGTCAGCACCAGGCTTGCCTGGCCCACCCACTTCCTTTGCCGAGCGGAGGATTGGGAGAAGCCCACGTGGTGCGCGCTCCCTTCTCTTTGACAGCCGCCTGGTTTCCAATGGGGGTGGGGAAGAAATCCATGTGTTTTTATTCCCTCTGCATGGATTTCATCCTCCTTCATTGGAAACAAGGTGGCTGTCAAAGAGAAGGGAGCAGCGCGCGCCATGTGGGCTTGTCCAACAGCTGAATCCTCGCCTCTGTTCCTTCTTCAGCTGTTGGGCAAGCCGGTCACATGACCACTGAGCCACTCCCACAAAACAGGCCACACCTATAGAATAGGTTCTAAAAAAATTTGAAACCCACCACTGGCCAGAACTGAGAATCACGTGCCAAAATCCCTGAGTTTTATTCCCCCAACTTTAACTGTCTCTAATTGCCCATCTCAGTGTAACCAATCCAGTTCATGCAAAATGTTTTCATAACAATCATTCCAAACATAGGTTGGAATATAACTCCCTCCTTCTTCCAGATGGGTGGCCTTGAGGCCACGTCTTGAAGAAGTACAGTTTCTACTTTCTATTTCCCAACCATTCCCCTCTTTCATTCCCCACAGCTCATGGCAGCTTGTCATCACATAGCAGCGAAACACAGCAAGCGTAGTACTCTCTCTCTCTCTCTCTACATACATACATACATATATACATACATACATACATACATACATACATACATACATACGTACATACACACACACATGTATGTACGTATGTACGTATGTACGTATGTATGTATGTATTTGTGTTACAACCCCTGGTATGCCCAAATATGGAAGGGAACTCACTACTACCCCTTCCTTTTCCTTCGGCTCACTACAGGAGACCATCCAGGCAGAAAACCATATTTTTATTTTTAATGTTTAATGTTTAATTTTTAATGTTGCCCTTGCTATGTTTGTGTTGTATTTGTGCTGATAAATAAATAAAGGGAGACTAGTATAGATCTATTTCAAGCTATATATATATATATATAATATTATATAATATATTGCTGTGTATATGTATGTTCCAGCATAATTCTGGAACACCTTGAGCAATTTCAACCAAACTTGGTACATAGAGGTAAATACTGTGGGGGTAAGACACCCCTAACACCCCTCGGGGTGTGTGTTAAGATACAGCCTGTTGTGCCATACTGCTGCATTGGCTTCTACTGCACAGTGCAGTGGAGTTGCCATGGTAACAGCTTCACAGTACTCAACAAGAGGGCTCCATCTGGTAAGGGGGACAATCCAACATTAGAAATGACGTTTGGTCTGGACATTTTCCCCCTACAAATAAATACCCTGACAATAAGTAATAAAGGTGGGATAAAAATCTAACATAGATAAATATTAAGCAATCCTCCTGTCAGAAGAAACAGAAACTTCCGTCTTGCAGAAGAACATTTAATAACTGAAACGACAAACTCCAATTGTGTTCATTTGAAACGTTTCCTCCTCTTGCCACTGATTTCCAAATGCAATGAATTCTACATTATGGTCAGAAAACTTCTCAGTTCCATTAGTTTATTTTAACACGATTCCAGCAATGGTGCATAAATTAGCCGTATGTTTATTTCGGCTCAAAACCGTAGTTACGGAAAGTAATTTGTTCCATTACAAAGCCTTCCCTCTACCACTCTGTATATTTGGAATAACCGCAGTAAAAGTGTCGCTAGTAAAAAAAAGCTCAAATATACACCTATACAACAGAGTACTGTTATTAATAGAAAAGGTTAACTTAGCTAACTATAGGTTACTCCAGAAGGCACACCATGGAGAGTTGTCAAGAATAATTGAAGAGTTTCACACACTGTATATGAAAGCATCCATAGATATGAACAGGAAAGTTTGAATTGATATCAGTCTGGCCCATTTTGGCTGCTTTGCAAACAAGCATTTCTTCCCGGATTCTTAGTGTAAAATAACCAGATCCAGAAAAACAAAACAAAACAAAAAACTTAGAAGGGAATATTTGTAGTTCATAATTCAGCTGTGGAGTCCTTGGTGCTCTCTAAGCTTGCTTGCAAACATTTCATTGCCAGACTAGTGTAGGAAGTTAGCACCCACCCACCTCTCCTAGAAGAAGGAAATATTTTGAGAAATATTAAAAAGGCAGACTATTATATTTCCCTGGAATGAGAATTGGAGAAACAAGCTCTTGGAAAGCATCCCCCACTTTCCTTAATAGCCCATAGCAGATGTCAAGAGATAAAGAGATAGATAGCTCTACTCATAAGTAAATACACTCACCCAAGATCCAACAAAGGTAGGATTAGCCTTCAGCCCAGAGGTGGGTTCCTACCAGTTTGGACCGGTTCAACCAAACCAGTAGAACTTGGTGGCCTGGACCACTGGAACCGGCAGCAACCCAGGCCTGCCACACCCCCGAACCAGTTCTCCTATGGTGGTACCATCTTGTTTTTCGGTTCTGCGCATGCACAGAACTATTTTTATTGCAAAAAATTATTTATTTATTCATTTTATAAGGTTTTGTGCATGCACAGACCTTTTTATTTGCAAATGTGCATGCACGTGGAGCAAACTTTTTGTGCGCACCAAACCAGTGACGTGCAGTGAGGTTTATGGTTGGTGAGGCACTGACCCAGTAGTGGATTTCAAATTTTTTTAGACTTGGGGACTTCAACTCCCAGAATTCCACAGCCAGGCATGCTCAGTTCTGATTTAAAGTGACAGCATTTGTTTTTCTCCTCTGCGAAAGAAGATTCCTTCTTTCTTTTTTCTTCTCCCTTCCCCTCCTTCCTCCCTCTCTCCCTCCCCCACCCTCTCTCAAACACACACACACACACACACACACACAGAAATTGGTTTGGACTACACACACTTTTCCCCAGCCCCGGAAGGATCCAGCCCAGCTTCACTGATTATGGGTTTGAAAAGGCAACGTGGCTCTGCCTGCAATCAAACTACACTTTGAAGTTTGAAGTTTGAATTCCTCCCCCTCCCTCCGACCCACACATACCTTTTCCAATTGTTTCAGAGAGGATTTCAACTCTGCTCTTGCCTCGGGTCCTCTGAAGAAGCCCGGCCCAAACGAGAGCCCTCTACTATGAGGCAGGAGAACTGCGTGCCTCACCTACGTCAGGAATTTTTAGGCTTTTAACCCTTGCTTAACTTTGCTCGAGTGATCATAAAACGCCTAAAGTCAGACTAGATGAGGCATGCAATTCTCCTGCCTCATAGTAGAGGGCACTTTTTTAGGGGCTTTTTTAAACAGTTAAGCAGAGTCATCCATGGTGAGGCAGCAACTAGCTCAGCTTTTTCCTTTTACATTTTTTTTCTTTTCATGATGACAGTGGTGAGGCTGTGCCTCCCCTGCCTCCCCTGACTGCACGTCACTGCACCAAACTGACAGTAATGCCGGCAGCAACCCACCCCTGCCTCAACCACAATAGGAATTCCCCAACAAGCCCCTTCATTGCATCAGCAGACCAAACTTCAACCAAGCGCAGCTCAGAAAACCTACAGAGCCAGCTATGACCCCTACAACAGTCAACAGAATATATGCTCAGGAACAGGAAGTTCAAGTGCAAAGCCCAAGAGAAGGTATTAAAAAAACCCCATTCTCAACTCCATGTGGTCAGCTGATCAGAGCCACCCATGTGATTCTACTTCATCAATAAATGAAACTCTCTTTCCAATCAGCCTCCAGCCTCCCTTTTATCTCCAATGCCTTTCTCCCGGCTTGGAGCTAGACCTGGATATTTCTTCCAACACTACATAACATCATCACTGCTGGTGAGGGTAGCATTTGTTTCCCGTTTATATACAGGAGTTTGCAAGCAGTCAAGCAGACAATCAAGCAGAAAACAATAGCCTAATCCAGTGACGGGCTGCTCCAGGTTCAGGAGATCCTCTAGCAAAGATTCTGTGCAGTTCGGCGAACCCCCAAACCCCACTCCTTGCTGGCCCTGCCCGCCCCTCCCAGGAGTCTCCATGCAGCCCGTTTTAGATCCAGGGAAGTGCAGGGCCCATGGGGAGGCTCAGGGAGGATGAAAAACAGGCCTCCTGGGAGCCTTGGGAGCCCGGGGGAGGACATTTTGGCCCTCCCGGAGGCTTGATGGAAGTCTCCAGAGCCTAGGGAGGGCAAAAAACAGCCCTCCTGGAAGACTGGAAACAGGCCCTTTTCTAGTTTCCACAGGCCTCCAGAGCCTGGGGGAGGCCGTTTTCACCCTCCTGGATGCTCAAGGAAAGCATTCAGAGCCCAGGGAGGGTGAAAAATGGATCTCCCAAAGTTTCGGAAGGCCAGAGCCTCTGGAACCCAGGGAGAGTGAAAATGCCCTCCCCCCCCCCACCTGCAGCGGTGCAGGAGGCTGACCATGGCCACGCCCACCCAGCAACCTGGCAGAGAACCCATTGCTAAAAAAATTTGAAGCCCACCCCTGGCCTAATCAAGGAATCGCCAAGGAAAAAAACAGCACCAGCATCAGCAGGGAAACAATTGAATATTACCCGGGATCAAACACCACACTCATTAGCACTGATGACGTTACCTGATCAGATAGCTAAATGTCCGCATGCAAACAACCAAGCACAGAGAGCACCAAGGACTTCACAGGGGGCGCGGATCTTACAGGTTCCTAGGCAATGGGGATCTTACTTTCACATTGTATTTCTTAAAATGAACAAAAGATCCCTCAAATCTTTTCTCTTCTTTAAGAGTAAATAGATTCCTGCGCCACCTGCAAGGTTGTTTGGTCACATGATCAATCCAGGAAACTCTGCAAAGGCAGAGAGGCTTTGGAGAAGAATCCTACAGGCCGTACTATGAATGAATGAGGCATTTCATTATTCAAAGAAAGTAAATACCATAGTGAGGTTCAGGCTAAGTTGAGCATTTTTTAAATGCTAGTTGATTTTAGTCTGTGGAGTCCTTTTTGCTCTTTGGGCTTGGTTGTTTGCTTGCAGACATGTTTGTTATCTGTTTAGGGCAATATCTTCAGTGCTAAATAACCCTGAAGATACTATTTCGTTGGGTAACAAAACCAATTCCCTGTCTACCAGGAATGGAAACAATTAGAATAGAATAATTTAGAATAACAGAGTTGGAAGGTACCTTGGAGGTCATCTAGTCCAACCCCCTGCTTAGGCAAGATACCCTACACCACTTCAGACAAATGGTCATCCAATCTCTTCTTAAAAACTTCCAGTGTTGGAGCATTCACAACTTCTGGAGCCAACTTCTGTTCCACTGATTAATTGTTCTAGCTGTCAGGAAATTTCTCCTCAGTTCTAAGTTGCTTCTCTCCTTGATTAGTTTCCACCCATTACTTCTTGTTTTACCCTCAGGTGCTTTGCAGAATAGTTTGACTCCCTCTTCTTTGTGGCAACCCCTGAGATATCGGAACACTGCTATCATGTCTCCCCTAGTCCTTTCTTTTCATCAAACTAGACATACCCAATTCCAGCAACCGTTCTTTATGTGTTTTAGCCTCCAGTTCCCTAATCCTCTTTGTTGCTCTTCTCTGCACTCTTTCTAGACTCTCCAAATCTTTTTTACATCATGGTGACCAAAATTGAATGCAGTATTCCAAGTGTGGCATTACCAAGGTATTATAAAGTGGTATTCACACTTCACGTGATCTTGATTCTATCCTTCTGTTTATGTAGCCTAGAACTGTGTTGGCTTTTTTGGCAGCTGCTGCACACGCCTGGCTCATATTTAAATGGTTGTCCACTAGGACTCCAAGATTCCTCTCACAGTTACTACTATTGAGCAAGTTACCATTGGACATTTTTTAAAAATCATTTTGATCACATTTAAAATATATACGTGTTTGCATCACGTTCAGAATCATCACATTGAGGAATGACAACATTTTGATAATCCAGCATGTTTCTACAAAATGGGATTGACAAAAGGTTTCTCCTATAGTGTTTCTGTCTGTTTCTTCCAATAGAAATTGCGATGACTTATTTTACTTGGTTTTTAACACGAGTGATGTATTACCCAAACTTGTTTTAAAGACTGGTCAATAAAAGCACTGGGAAATGGCTGTCAAGGGAGGTCACCAGGGGCACAAGGGATCAATTTGTTATTCCTTGTATTAAATGTCTAGATCACCATTTCACAATCTCAGCAACTTTACGATATGTGGACTTCAACTCCCAACATGCTGGCTAGAGAATTCTGGGACTTAAAACGTCTGCACATGTTAAAGTTGCTGAAATTTGGAAACACTGATCTAGATAAACGTCTGTAGAGATTCTCAGTCATTCAGGTCAAGGTTTGTCCCAAAGGTGCTTTTTCAGGAGGCAACTGGACTTCCTTGTTTTTTCTTAGTCCAGTGGCTTCCTGAAAAAGGACCTTTGGGAAAACCATGACCTGGATGACTGAGAATCTCTACAGACTTTTAGCTATACAATTTGGGATGAACACCCCTGGAATGGTGTGGGAGCAGGAATGGATTTCCAGAGGGGGAAAAATGCAGACTACAGGAACCAGGACACAGATAAACCTCCAAGTGCTACAACAACCCTCTAAAAGGTCTGCAAGGAAAATAAATCCTTCCATTCCCCACTATCCCGTCAGAATTGAAGAAGCTTCTTGAATGAGAAACGAAATGTCTTGAAAAGGAAAAAAAAACAAGAAATTCAATTGCCTCCTGAAAAAGCATCTTTGAGACTGGTCTGGGAATCAAGCTATTGTCCAAAGCACCAGAGACAATGGACGGAAACTACAGTAATCAAGGAGAGAAGCAACTTAGAACTGAGGAGAAACTTCCTGACAGTTAGAACAATTAAACAGTGGAACAACTTGCCTCCAGAAGTTGTGAATGCCCCAACACTGGAAGTCTTTAAGAAGATGTTGGATAGCTATTTGTCTGAAACGGTATAGGGTTTCCTGCCTAGGCAGGGGGTTGGACTAGAAGACCTCCAAGGTCCCTTCCAATGCTGTTATTCTATTCTATGAATAACAAAGCAGGTGAAAGATAGTGAAGTTCTAAATCTGCTAAAATATGGAAGACAAACAGATCAAAGGAGATTACAGGCTTACATGCCCTAAGAGTTTTCTGTGTGTGTGTAAATATGCATGCACAGACACACATGTATTCATGTGCACACATGCACACCTTCAAATTAATGTTGACTCCTGGTGACTGTAGGAATTATGAGATGGGAAATTTTCTATCTTGAATATGTTAAACCAAGGGTGTTAAACACAAGGCCCGTAGCTATCCTGGGAAATGTAAGGGGCCAATCAGCGTGGCTTCGGCCCAGTCTACTCAATGCAAAGCAGCAGTTTGGGGAGTGGTGACAAGCTGGCCATTCCCACCAAGTCAGCCACGCCCAATGAGTGGCATCAAGTTGGCCATGCCCACACAGTCAACCATACCCACCCAGTCGGTCACATCCACACAGTCGGCCATACCCCCCCGTCCAGGTCAACCACACCCTGATGTGGCTCTCAATGAAATTGAGTTTGACTGCATTCAGTTTTGGTCGCCATGATGTAGAAAAGATGTGGAGACTCTAGAAAGAGTGCAGAGAAGAGCAACAAAGATGATTAGGGGACTGGAGACTAAAACATATGAAGAACGGTTGCAGGAACTGGGTATGTCTAGTTTAAGGAAAAGAAGGACTAGGGGAGACATGATAGCAGTCTTCCAATATCTCAGGGGTTGCCACAAAGAAGAGGGAGTCAAACTATTCTCCAAAGCACCTGAGGGTAGAACAAGGAGCAATGGGTGGAAACTAATCAAGGAGAGAAGCAATTTAGAACTGAAGAGAAATTTCCTGACAGTTAGAAAAATTAATCAGTGGAACAGCTTGCCTCCAGAAGTTGTGAATGTCCCAACACTGGAAGTCTTTAAGAAGATGTTGGATAGCCATCTGTCTGAAACAGTATAGGGTTTCCTGCCTAGGCTGGGGGTTGGACTAGAAGACCTCCAAGGTCCCTTCCAACTCTACTATTGTATTATTGTATTAATACCCCTGGGTTAAACGTTGACTAGCACTGATGATGTTGCCTAGTTTGTGTAGTGAAACATCTGCAAAAAACCAAGCTCGGGGAGCATCAAGGACCCCTCAATTGACCCCTCTTACGGAAGCTAAAGCTTTAAATTAAAGACAGAAAGAGGCAACACTTCCACATATTTTGGACTATCATTCCCATAATACATAACCCATTGTTCCTATCTTAAAATCTCCAGGAAATATCACCATGCCCAGTCCCCCTACTCTATGCCAGCCTCACTGAGGAATTCTGGGAGATGAAGTCCACACATCTTAAAAGTTTCCAAGATTAAGAAATGCTGGTCT
Source organism: Natrix natrix natrix (assembly GCA_029891615.1). Classification (NCBI taxonomy): domain Eukaryota; kingdom Metazoa; phylum Chordata; class Lepidosauria; order Squamata; family Natricidae; genus Natrix; species Natrix natrix. The sequence goes on from JAKRSK010008698.1 coordinate 683,721, forward strand.
ATGTGACAGCTGCAAAAGACTAAAGTGCCTGTACATTTTTTAGAAGTACCAACAAGCTTTGACAATGCTAGTCCCACTGTGGATCCTTGAATGATGTCCATTCATGTTTTCTATTCCCAGAATAAATAAAACTGTTTCTGAAATTGTTTTTTTAAAATAACTGAAAGTAACATCGATGCGTTTTTCATCATCCTAACCTTAAAGAAAGCCTCATTTAAAACCTGGAAAAAATATGAATCACCCAACGTTGGACAGCGTGGGTGGCAGGAAACACAACAGAAAGCTATACTTCCTGTCTTTATCACCACACCATGAATCTAGAATCATTTCAAAATCATTGTAAGAGTTACATAAACAGAAACAAGATTTCAGAGGGGCACCAAACTTTCCCCCATTCATGTTGAGTGAGAAATGACAAGTCTCACCTAGCATGAGTGATAGTGAGAACAATTAAATCGATGGAACGAGTTGCCTTCAGAGGTTGTAGATCCTGCAACACTGGAAGTTTTGAAGAAGAGACTGGCAACCATTTGTCTGAAATGATAACAGAGTTTCCTGCCAGAGCAGGGACTTGAAGTAGAAGACCTCCAAGGTCCCTTCCAACTCTGTTATTTTGTTTTATGGAAGTATTCTGTACATACTCAGAAGATTTCTCCACATCAGTCTTTCTCACTCTTGGGAAGTGTGGACCCAAAAAGGGGTCAAAGAAGCCCTCTTGAAACAGAAGGGGAGGGATACAACATAAACTATCTCCAGTTTACAACACAGTCCTTTCAACAGTTCCAAGAAGGGTCCACCCCCATTTGCACTATTCAGGTGACCCTCGGGACAAAGATAAACCTCCAGGTGGCCTCAATAACTCTCTAAAAGAATGCAAATGACCAGCTGTCTGCAAGGAGTATAAATCTTTCCATTCTCCAACATCCAGTTAGAACTGAAGACTGTTCTTGGATGAGAAGTGAAACGTCTTCAAAGAAAAATAAGAAAGTAATACAATATACAATACAATAGCAGAGTTGGAAGAGACCTTGGAGGTCTTCTAGTCCAACCTCCTGCCTAGGCAGGAAACCCTATACTGTTCCAGACAAATGGCTATCCAATATCTTCTTAAAGACTTCCAGTGTTGGGGCATTCACAACTTCTGGAGGCAATTCTGTTCCACTGATTAATTGTTCTAACTGTCAGGAAATTTCTCCTCTGTTCTAAGTTGCTTCTCTCCTTCATTAGTTTCCACCCATTGCTTCTTGTTCTACCCTCAGGTGCCTTGGAGAATAGCTTTCTTTGTGGCAAAACCTGAGATATTGGAACACTGCTATCATGTCTCCCCTAGTCCTTCTTTTCCAAGTCTTGAAAAAGGCATCTTTGGGACAACCATGACCTGGATTACTGAGAATCTCCATAGACAGTCAATTCCCAGAATTCCCCAGCCAGCATGCTGTCTAGGGCAGGGGTCTGCAAACCATGGCTCTGGAGCCACATGTGGCTCTTTCATCCCTCTCAAAATATGCATCACAACTGCCAATGTGCGATAGCCGCCAGCATGAGGTTTTCGACCTATATTTTCAAAATGTTTTTGTTGCATGCAGAACTAAAAAATTGTTTTCTCTATACCGGTTTCATAAATGCAACACACTATAGGTTTTTTTTATACACAGCATAAAGGTAAAAACATAATATATGCAATGCTATCTTCATTGTAGATGTCAAAAGGGTTTTGGAGCTCCCGGTGTTTTTTTCTTCTGTGGGAGATTGGGTCCAAATGGCTCTCTGAGTATTTAAGGTGGCCAACCCCTGATCTAGGGAATGGTCAGATAATGGGGGCATAGCCTGCAGCTGCATAATGGGTGGACAGAGAGACTCAGAAAGGAACCTCCCAAATTTCTCAGTCTGTAAAGGAGACAGTGGGAGATTTGTACTTTCAGACTTAAAGGACACTGTCCGACTAACTTTACAAGAAAGTAGAATTAGCTCATCTAGTCATGTTTCCTGTCTGGTTTACCTGGGAACACTGACATCGATGTTACAAGTCTGAAAGTCCAAATCTCCCTTTGGGTAGAGCAGAGCTAAATTAGCCCTCAAATCCCATCCCAGAATTCTGCATGATTTGCCACACAGTTTTTAGTTGCTTTAGTTTTACCTCAATTGACCATGATAATGTCCTTATTCAGTTTGGTGCCTTTACGTTACAGATTGTTCTTGACTTACAAGTACAACTAGACCATAATTTCTGTTGCCGTCATAAGTTGAGGCACAACATGACCGGACTCAATTTCAGCACTGTTTTTAGGTAAAGGTTCCCCTCACACATATGTGCTAGTCGTTCCTGACTCTAGGGGATGGTGCTCATCTCCGTTTCAAAGCCGAAGAGCCAGCGCTGTTCGAAGAGATCTCCGTGATCAAGTGGCTGGCATGACTTAGTGCCAAAGGCACACAGAATGCTGTTACCTCCCCACCTGGTCCCTTTAATCACTGTGCCAGACTGGCTCTTCTGATTGAAAGTGACTAAGGCATACATAATACTTTAGGTAAAGGCGAAGGTTCCCCTCACACATATGTGCTAATCGTTCCCGACTCTAGGGGGCAATGCTCATCTCCATTTCAAAGCCGAAGAGCCAGTGCTGTCCGAAGATGTCTCTGTGGTCATGTGGCTGGCATGATTAAATGCCAAAGGTGCACGGAACACTGTTAGCTTCCCACCAAAGATGTTTCCTATTTTTCTACCTACATTCTTTATGTGGTTTTGAACTGCTAGGTTGGCAGAAGCTGTGACAAGTAACGGGAGCTCACTCCATTATGCGGCACTAGGGATTCGAACTGTCGACCTTTCTGATCGACAAGCTCAGCGTCTTAGCCATTGAGCAACCGCGTTCCCTTGATTGAGGCATACATAATGCTTTAGCAATGGATCAAGAAACCAAATGCCCATCTTTAAAAGACCTGGTCTTTTTCTTCTTAAGAAAATCAAATTACAGTGGCGACAATTTTGCTTTTATCTGATGGGCAAGAGCAATATTTATTTTATAATGTATTTTATGAACATCAGAAAGGGAAAGATACAAGTGAACAAAAATAAAAGAGAGTTGCAAAAAGCTCTGCAATTTGCAAAGAAGAAACTAAACCAGAATTAAAGAAGAGTGGAAAGCAAGCCTGGTAAAATACAGGTGGTCCTCGACTTACGACCACAATTGAGCCCAAAATTTCTATTGTTAAGTCAGACATTTGTTAAGGGAGTTTTGCCCCATTTTACGACCTTTCTTCCCACAGTTGTTAAGTGAATCACTACAGTTGTAAGCCAGTTGTTAAGTGAATCTGGCTTCCGCATTGACTTTGTTTGTCAGGAGGTCACAAAAGGGGATCACATCACCTTGGGATACAGCAGCGGTCATAAATATGAACCAGTTCCCAAGCATCCACATTGTGATCACATAATCGAAGGGATGCTGTAACTTTTGACAAATGGGCATAAGTCACATTTTTCAGTGCCATTGTAACTTTGAACGGTCACTAAATGAACCGTTGTAAGTTGAGGACTATCTGTAGTCCACTTTCTCTCTGGTTCCGGTGACCGACTCAAATTCGATCTCACATCATTATCCCGGGACACATTTATTTGCCTCCATTCATGAAGCCGAGGTGACGCAGTGGTTAGAGTGCAGTGCTGCAGGCTACTTCTGTTGACTGCCAGCTGCCTGCAATTTGGCAGTTCAGATCTCACTGGCTCAAGGTTGACTCAGCTTCCATCCTTCTGAGGTGGGTAAAATGAGCACCCAGATTATTGGGGAAAATAGGCTGACTTTGTAAACCGCTTAGAGAGGGCTGTAAAGCACTGGGAAGCAGTGTATACGTCTAAGTGTTATTGCCATTGCAGTCTAACTGCCCACTGCTAGGAGTTCAATCTTGACCTGCTCAAGGTTGACTCAGCCTTCCATCCTTCCGAGGTGGGTAAAATGAGGACCCAGATTTTGAGGGGTAATAGGCTGACTCTGTAAACCACTTAGAGAGGGCTGAAAAGGACTATGAAGTAGTATATAAGTCAAAGTGCTATTGCTATTTTTCTGCCTAGCCTGTTGCTCTCATCCAGCTTCAAATTAAGCTTCTATCTAAGATAGTAGTTGTCCTTGTTTTCAAAAAAGACCACCATGTTCTTGAGTCTTATTTTTTCTACATTGAAACAAGAGATGACCATATATATCTCTGTTGTATGTACTTCTTTCAATGTAGATAAAATAAGACTCAAGAACTTGGTGGTCTTTTTTGAAAACAAGGACAACTACTATCTTAGATAGAAGCTTAGTTTGAAGCTGGATGAGAGCAACAGGCTAGGCAGAATAATAATAATAATAATAATAATAATAATAATAATAATAATAATAATAATAACAACAACAACAACAACAACAACAACAACAACAACAACAACAACAGTAGTTAAAACTGTTTAAAATAGTTAAAAATGGATAAAATCACCATCAGTCAAATGCAAAAGGCTGCACTGCTTGGATCTGCACACATATTACGAAAATACGTTACGACGTCCTAGGCCCCTGGGTGGGGCCCGACTAGTAATTAATGCCAAATCCGGCGAAACAACTGGCCGCTGTGATACAATTCTGTTGATGCTATTATTATTATTATTATTATTATTATTATTATTATTATTATTATTATTATTATTATTATTATTATTATTATTATTATATACAGTACATTCCTTCAAACATAATTTGTATTCAGTGGTGGGTAGAGTTAAGTTGAGTCTCGAGTCAAAAGTAAAAAAAAAAAAGAGTAATTGATTTTGTCAATGTTTGTCAACAGTTCCTTCCCGAGGAGAGTCTGGGAGTATCCACATTGGGAGGGTCAAAACTATCCAAATAAAGGTGGACAGAACATCACTGGGCAAGCCTCACCCTTTTCCAGTGTCCATATTTAACAGGGGAGGAGTTTTCACTGCCTTGGCTCTGTCCACCATTTTGCTGATTTTGATCCTCTCAATGTGGACTGCCTTGCTTTCCCCTCATCTTCTCTTTTGTGAGCCTTTCTTCTGTCACTTGCCACTCTCTTCATCCTACTTCTCCTCAGCCATAGAAAAAAAGGTTCTTCTTGCCAGTATAATACATGTAGGGAGGACTTGAAAAAGAAGCAGGCTTAGATGGACAGACAAAATATTTTAGTTCTTGAACTTAAGTGGGATTATGCCAAAGACCACCCAGTCAAGTTTTCTCATGCTTATGGTGGACAACCAGATCTCTTTGGATTGCTTACAAAGAGGATCCTAAAGCAATCAGGCCTCTTCTGTCGCTTAAGCCTGGTCCTCAAAGCTGGACTGAAATTGAGAATTTTCTCTCAAACATCCATATAAAATTACCATAATAACAGAGTTGGAAGGGATCTCGGGAGTCTTCTAGTCCAACCTCCTGCTCAAGTAGGAGACCCCATACCATGTCAGACAAGTGGTTGTTCAATCTCTTCTTAAAAGCCTCCAGTAAGGGAACACCTACAATTTCTGAAGATAAGCCATTCCACTGGTTAATTATTCTGACAGGAAATGTCTCCTTAGTTCTACGTCAGTGATTCTCAACCTGTGGGTCGGGACCCCTTTGGGGGTCGAACAACCCCTTCACAGGGGTCGCCTAAGACCATAGGAAAAGACATATTTTTGATGGTCTTAGGAACCGAGACACCAGTTTTATGGTTGGGGGTCACCACAACATGAGGAACTGTATTAAACGATCGCGGCATTGGGAAGTTTGAGAACCACTGTTCTAGGTTGAGATCAGAGGTGGGTTGCTCCTGATTTGGCCCGGATTGGGCGAACCGGTAGTGTCAGCGACGGGAGACTCTGCCCACCTGCCTGGATGCTTATGCACATGTGCAGAAGAGTTGCGAGTGAGCACGTACGCACACGAGCAAACCGGTAGTAAAAAAAAATGGCAAAAAATGGTTGGGATCTCTCTCTAACCAGCTTCCACTCATTGCTTTTTGTCCCGCCTTTGGGTACTTTGGAGAATCGGTGGATCCCCTCTTCTTTGTGGCAGCCCCTCAAATTTTGGAAGACCGCTATCATGTCATCTCTAGTCCTTCTTTTCATTAAACTAGACATAGCCAGTTCCTACAACCCTTCTTCGTGTCTTTTAGACCCCCAGCCCTCTAATCATGTCCGTTGCTCTTTTCTCCACTCTTTCCAGGATTTCTACATCTTTTTTTTAGGGTACTCAAAACAATGTTATTTTTAGGTGGGTTTTTTTTTGAAGGGTAGTTTAATGTTTAAAAATTATTTAATATGTAGTCCTCAAACAGAGGACATATCAGATATTAAACTGATAAGAACAGATACTACACTTGATCTTAGCCAAAAGGCCGAGAAGCGATCTCTACATCTTTTTTTATAATATGGTGACAAAAACTGGATGTAGTATTCCAGGTGTGATCTTAAAACTCTCCTCTACACGGTTACCTACTGCTTACTTTGTCACCTATTGGCAAATCCCATTTGGTTATGATCAGGCTCCCTTTGACTCTTGTCACCTTGCATAGGGACATTGGGTTTGTTGCAAATACATTCTGCGTCAGGTTTTGTAAATTTACTTATTATTCTGTCCTGTCTTTCTGCCTGTATCTATACCTCTGCCGATCCCTATCCCATACATGTACATCAAATTGGGGTCACCTTTTTCTATGCAATTTCCCCAAAATATCTTTGTAGATAAAAGTTCCCAAATATACACCCTGTTTGGCACGCTGTTTCTTCATAATTGTTTGTTTTTTACTCAAGCATTTATCATGACTCCCTCACCTGGCTTCCTCCCCCCTCCCCAGGGGTGGGGGGAGAGGAAGGATGTGTGCCTACCTCTTTTTCAAACACCCGTTGTTTTGCATAAAAAGTTTTGAGGACATTCTGTATATTTCCACCAGCCGTGCTTATGACTCAGACTGTACTGGTGGACTGTATCTTTCTGTTCTAAAGGAAATAGGCAATTATTTCTTTTACATCCTTAATGTCCTGGAGCCCTTAAGAAGAATAGTTATTGATAGACTTATATCCTTTACCAAACCCAATTTGATTTCAATTTGCCTCTCTGTGTAATGACTTAATTGGCTCATTTGCACTCTTTTCCTTGTTCTGAGGATCATTCACCTGCATGAATGGGTAAGCCTTAATGACTTAAAGGGCACCCAATAGATACTGAAGTGGCATAGGGCAATCGGGGGCTATGGAGAATACATATGTGGAGCAGAACAGTTGAAGGAAGGCAGATACCACCATAAGAAATGCAAGAAATTGCAAGGATGCCCAAGGAGATGGTGAAAAGCAGTAAACAAACATGGTATCTTAAGATAAACTGTATCAAACTGAAATTGCACTGGTCATCCGGTAGCATCTATCAGCAACAATTTGAGATTTCTCTTATTCATCATAGTCAGGGTTTAATTGGAAAAGGGGGGTTTGGAGAAGGAGACATATTCATGGAATTACTTTCAAGAACATTGCCGTTACCCTGGAGAAATAAAGATAAGAGGCTGGTTGAAGTGGAAGGGAAGAATGCTTTCCTTCCTTCCTCCCTCTAAAGTAGAACTATAGGCTTGCTTTCTGCAGTCTTACAATGATCCATTATGAGTCAACCACAACATTGGAAGATTATGGTGTGAAAAATTAAGATTAAACCCTACAGGTTTAATAGAAATAAACTTGAGCTTTGAGTGTGTGTGTGTGTGTGTGTGTGTGTGTGTTTGTTTATTTCAGTATAATTATGACCATTGGTGCTCTATTGTCTTTTATATCAACATTAAAAGGGGGGGGGGGAGGAAGGCTGCCAAAGAATTCTGATCAAATTTAAGATCAAGGGAGCTTTCAAAATAATAATAATAATAAACTCTCCCTTTGGATCTTCCTGGAACAGCGTGCAAAATACTTCTCGGCAAGCCAATAGGATTTTCAGAGGTGAAGGAATAAGTTTCTTTTTTTTTCTCCTGAAGAAAGAACCCCCTTAGAACAAGCTTTGCATAACACCAATTTCAGAAAAGCAGCTTTCTCCAGACGGGAAGAGGACACGGTTTCCAATATATCTCGATACATCTCGAAAGAGGCCTGAGCACTGAAAGCACTCAAAATGCCAGAAGACACCCCCCCCCACTCCCCTCCAGCCATCGAGCCCCCAAAGCAAAAAGAGGCTATTGATAAAGCCTTAGAAAATATCTCTGGGCACGAAGAAGGGTGCTTGGAAGAGAAAGTGGATTCTACTTGTTTTTTTCCCCCCTCCAAACCTGATCAGGCAACCTCTTCCGGCAATAGACCCAGATACAAAATTGGTCCTTCCAAGCCTCCCTTGGTGCCCTACATATGAGAGAGGATGAACCCTGATCCACTAAGCCAAACCTTCGTGAGATCGCCCTGTCCGTCTACTCTACCACCACCACCACCCCCATTGAAAAGGATGCTTTTCATCCTTCCTTGAGAGAGGCTGCCTTCCTTAAAAATAAATAAAGGCACGCAATCCCTTAAGGCTGGGATAAAAAAAAAAAACACCAAAAAACTGTTGGCGAGGAAAAAGCCCGGAAAAGTTCTCCAGTCCCGAGCCAAGCAGTGGAGGATGGGAAAGTGCCAATGTGCCAGGATGGAAGGAAGGAAAGAAAGAAAGAAAAAAGAAAGGAAAGACTCACCTCTGGATAACAATATTCCCAAAACTCCGGATTCGGCCAAGAGAGAGGGAAAAGTCCCTGGCAAAGCCCAGGAAAGACAGACAGGCAGGCAGACAGACAGACAGACTACAAACTGGACGGCAGCGTCGAAAAAGGGTTGTCCTTGACTAATCCTTCTTCTGTCAGCCCGACGGAAAGCCCGCAGAAGCCGTAATCCTCCCCTCGCATCTCCTCGCTCCGTCGGCTCTGCTGGGTCTCTACAACTCAGCCTTTCGAATACCTCCAGCTGTTTATATCAGTAACTAACCCAGCCTTAAGAGAGCAAGCCTCGCTTTCGCACATGCTCAGTGGGCACCCAGCTTTTGTTCCTGCGCTCGCTGAAAGCTCTCCCGGGGTCCTAAGTGACTCGCTCGACCACGGCTCCAAACGGCGAGCCAGGAGGATGCAAAAATATCACCCGGGAGCTGTGCTTTTGGGGATGGTCTTGTCTGCTGGGCTGCAGGATAAAGAAGAGCGATCCCGTGGGAGCAGCTCTAGGAGACTGATCCAATGACATATAAACTGTGAATCCTTCCTTCTTTTCTTTTTTCTTTTCCTTTTAATTTTAAAAGCACAATTTCACCACCCTCGCTCTATACAGCTCTGCATGAATTCCTTCAAACAGTCCAAACAAACAGCTTAGAGGAGCTGTGCCTATACTCCCCTCTGCCTTGCTTAACCCCCAACTCAAATAGAGCAGAAACAGCACATTGTCTAATTTGTTACTTGAAACCATTTCAAGGATAGGTAGGTAGGTAGGTAGGTAGGTAGGTAGGTAGGTAGGTAGGTAGGTAGGAAGGAAGGAAGGAAGGAAGGAAGGAAGGAAGGAAGAAAGGAAGGAAGGAAGGAAGGAGGTGAAAGGAAGAAGGAAGGGAAGGGAAATGAAAGGAAAGGAAGAAGGAAGGAAGGAAGGAAGGAAGGAAGGAAGGAAGGAAGGAAGGAAGGAAGGAAGGAAGGAAGGAAGGAAGGTTTCAGAGAAGAACAACCAAGATGATTAGGGGACTGGAGACTAAAACATATGAAGAATGGTTACAGGAACTGGGCATGGCTAGTCTAGTGAAGAGAAGGACCAGGGGAGACATGATAGCAGTGTTCCAATATTTGAGGGGCTGCCACAGAGAGGAAGGGGTAAACCTGTTGTCCAAAGCACCTGAAGGCCAGACAAGGAATAATGGATGGAAACTGAATAAGGAGAGATTCAACCTGGAAATAAGGAGGAATTTTCTGACAGTGTGAGCAATCAACTAATAAAACAGCTTGTCTTCAGAGGTTGTGGGGACTTCATCCCTGGAAGCTTTCGGGAAGAGATTGGACTGCCATCTGTCAGAAGTGGTGTAGGGTCTCTTGCTTGGGCAGGGATGTTGGACTAGATAACCTACAAGTTCCCTTCCAACTCTGTTAATCTGTATCTAAGGAAGGAAGGATCCTTCTGAGTTAAATTCTCAAAGTTTCATTTGGTCCATGCATTGACATTAAATTAAAAATGATTCCTTTATTTCAAGGAGAGGGAGGATGAGGTATGAAGATTTGTTGAAAGGTACTTGAACTTGTGTGGAAAACGAGTTTCTCTAATGTGTAGAGAAGAAAAGGGATGCATACAGCAGAATGAAAACCCCAATCACTGGCATTTTTCTAGAGAAATACAGGGTTTGCCGATGTATTTTTTTTTCTAAGTGCCAAAATCTGTACCCTTCAGAAATCCCAATTTAATGCACAATTCAAAATATACACACAAAACATGTACATCCTGGAGAGAGATAAATGGATGGACAAATGGACAGATCTGAATTCATCAAGTGTGCACAAATGTGGTTTATCATTGCAAAATGTTTTTTAAAAAGGTGATTGTGTTGTCCCCAAAATTGGGCACTTACTTGGTGTCGAAGCCGAAAAATCACCAGACACAAGGTGTGATATAGAATTATATTTTTATTTTGGTACCAGTTTGGTACCCTGGTTTGAAAAGCCAACCAAGGTCCAAGATTAGAATCCTACAGCCGTTTTTATAGTCAAGGGATGGTTGCATAACAGATAATATTGATTGGTTATTTGGATTTCAGCCCTCCTAAACCCTTACAATTGTTATGTTAAATAACTAAATGTCACATAACCTGTTTTTCACCCCAGGTCACTGGTATCTTGCAAAGTGTGACAGCTATGTGGGTTTTGGAGGTTTTCTTATAAGCGAGCTATTCTTGTTCCTAATATCCTGGCTAGTGGTTTTAAGGTGCTAACTTCTGTCTCGCTGTTAATGTGCAGCCCCTCCCCTTCCTATTGCAGAGCAGAATAAAAGAACAGTTTTTTTCTGAGGCAGCCCCCCCGCCCCATGACCCCCCTCTCTTTCCTCAGTGAGAGGGACAGGAAAGGAGCAAAGCTTTTAATTGCCAAGGCAAATAAATGAAGACAAGAGAAAATGTATTACCAGAATTCATATTCCCACCAAGATAAAGGTTCCCCTCGCACATATGTGCTAGTTGTTCCCAACTCTAGGGGGCGGTGCTCATCTCCGTTTCAAAGCCAAAGAGCCAGCACTGTCCGAAGACGTCTCCATGGTCATGTTGCTGGCAGGACTAAACATCGGAGGCATGGAACGCTGTTACCTTCCCACCAAAGGTGGTCCCTATTTTTCTACTTGCATTTTTCACATGCTTTTGAACTGCTAGGTTGGCAGAAACTGGGACAAGTAATGGGAGCTCACTCCGTTACATGGTGCTAGGGATTTGAACCGCCGAACTGCCGACCTTTCCGATCAACAAGCTTAGCGTCTTATGCTAATATACATGTGATTGCTTGTTTTCTCCCCCCCCCCTCCAAAAAAAATTGGTAAGCAGCAGGCGTGAACAGACATTTTGGTGAACCAAATGAAGAATTCAAAGAAAACGAACTGACAGTATTATGTGTTGCTAGATAAGAGTATTAAATTGCAGTTTCTTGTGTGATAAGAGAAAAGCATTCTTAATAAAAGTGTTGGGTAAGGAAATGTATCCGTTTCACTTCTTCCCACCTTCATAGTCTTTTAATCTCACATTCTTTCTGTCTCCTTTATGAAGAAACATGGAGGGATAAGCATGTTGCTTTTAAGGGAAAACAATAAATTAACAAACCTTTACATCCTTAGCCAACTGCACTAAGTGAACGGAAGAGCTGAGTTCTTTCCAGTGTTTTAAAGAGGAGCAAGTCAGCGAGAAATGACCACAAATCTAATTCGACCTTCTAAACATGGTTGATTACCCCAGCATTCAGACATTCATTTAAAAGCTAAGTTAGAAGTGGGCAGCTACCAGGGGTGGGCTGCTGGCGGTTGGCAGGGGTTCTGGAGAACCTCTAACTAAGATTCTATGAAGTTCAGAGAACCCTCAAATCCCACTCCTGGCTGGCCCCGCTGCCATGCCATGCCCCTCCCCTCCCAGGAGTCCCCACGCAGCCCATTTTGGATGCAGATAAGTGGCCCGTTTTAAATGCAGGTAAGTGCAGGGCGCACACAGAGGTTCCGGGAGGGCAAAAAACAGGGCTACTGGAAGTTCGGGAAGATGAGCCCATTTCCGGCCTCCAGAGGGCCTCCAGAGCCTGGAGAGACCATTTTTCACCGTCCTAGAGACTCGAAGAAAGCCCCCGGAGCATGGGGAGGGCAAAAACACAAACATCCCCCCCCTCCGCTATGGTGCAGGAGGCCCACCAAGGCCACGCTGACCCAGTAACCAGGCAGAGAATCCCTTGCTCAAATTATTGAAGCCCACCCCTGGCTGATTCCCCCCAGCATTCAGAGATTCATTTAAGTTAAGCTAAAAGTGGGTAGCTTTTTTTCCTATGCCAGCCGCCAGGATGGGGTTAGCAATATCACATTCTCAGAATCTCAGAGGGATCCAAATTCACCGCAGCATTTCAGTTAGGAAGGAAAATCCTCAGATCAACGGAATAAGAGAACACAGGTAGGGTTCTCTTACGGCCACAATCGACCCCCCCAAAAAAATTTCTGGTGCTAAGCGAGCCCCTTGTTAAGTGAATTTGGCCCCAGGTTGCGTTCCTTCGTGTTAAGTGAATCACTGCTGTTCTTCATTTAGTAATACGGTTGCTAAGTGAATGTGGCTTCCCCGCAGACTTTGCTTGTCAGAAGGTCGCCAAAAGGATCGGTTGATCCTGGAAGCCTGCAATCATCGTAAATATGAGCCCGTTGCCAGGCATCTGAATTTTGAATATGTGACTATGGGGGATGCTGCAATGGTTGTGTTGGAAGAAATGTCCTTCTGGGTTCGGCTCCAAGTGGGGGAAAAGACACTGGAGACATGGAGGCTGCTTGGAACGATGGTTTTAATGGTGGACAGGACCACATGGCCTGAGTCCTGAACAGAAAAGGTGATCACATGCTTCAGTGTTGGTGGAGAAGAAGAGAAGGGAAGAGAAGAAAAAGGGCTTGCAGGGCTTTTTATAATCTGTTCGGCCCCACCTATCTGTTTCCTGTTCCTGTGTAAGAAATGTATTCTGATTGGTTGCCAGACTCCCATAGGACCATCCAGGGGCAACCCTTTAGGCTGAGTTTTGAATCCAGGTTTGGTTGAATTCTCAGAGTTCTCAGATGCCATGTGGTCAGTTGAGTAAAGGCTTATATTATCATGCCTTCATTTCCATCCCCCTGGAGCTGATGGGGAGAACTATTTTATTATGTAAAGTGGACTAGCTTGGCCTTCTTAATGGCCCATTGACAAAGTGCGTGGGGGCAGGAAGCTGCAGGAATTTACTTTGTGTTTAAAATGTGTTTCTCCCTTTTTCACATCCAGGAAAATATAATATTCTGCCTTTTCAATATTTCCTAGGATATTTCATTTTTCTGGGAGAGGGCTGGGTGATAACTTCCTACAGTTGTAAGTGTGAAAAATGGTCATGTCACTTTTTTCAGTGCCGTTGTAGCTTTGAACAGTCACTAAACGAGCTGACGGATGTCAAGGACTACCTGTAATAGAGTGTCATGCCCCCATTGGAGCCTGAATCTGCAGAAAAGGACAAGCTGGAGCTGGAGCTGATGAAGATCAAGGGGGCGGCTTTGTTGGCTTCAGGGGAATGTGGGAAGGGGCAGGATGAGGCAGCCCAGGGCCCCTCAGGATTCTTATGGCTTGCTACCAGGGAGGAACTCAGGCGGGATGACCAAGAGTGGGCAAGCAGTGGAAATGAGGAGCGATGGAGCTCAAGCAATGAGCAAGGACTGCCCCCTACTGATCAGGAGTGGGTTCCAGCAGGCACTACTGCCGGTTTGCTTGTGGGAGCCCTGCGCGCGCATGCACAGTGCAACAAAAATTGTTCTGCACATGCGCAGAAGCCAAAAACAAGATGACAGTGCTTACAGCGCTGCCTGGAGAACCAGTTCAGCATCGTGGCAGGCCTGGGTTGCTGCCGGTTCCAGCGACCCAGGCCACCAAATTATTACCCATTCAGCCAAACCGGTCTGAACTGGTAGGATCTCTGCCCCTGATCCCCGAGCATGGACAGTGGAGAGAAGGCAGGAACAGCGCAGACCGACCTAACGACTCGGGAGCAGAGTGCCCTGCCCTTCTCCACAAGGCACAGCTGGGGACTGAGATTTAAGGAGACGTGGGGAAGGCGTTTCTTGCAGTGGTGGGTTCCAGATCCCGCTGCAACCGGTACGCTGCAACAGAGCCCGGCATCCACCATGTGAATGCGTGCAGCACGCACGCAATGCATGCATGCGTACTTACCGCCCACGACGCTCCAACTGCTCAGCGGAGCATCACTCAGGTGCTGTACTCTCCATGTGCGTGTGCGAAAGCCCCCATCGGCTCAAATAGTGGTAAGGAGAGCGGGTGGGCAGGTGGGCCTCTGGAGCACTGTACCGGAACGGTACCTGGTGCTCCCAGCAGGCATTGGTATGCCCATACGGAATCTTGTGTGCCATTGCAGACATCTGCAGGACTGCTAGACTTTTTCTTTGCTTCATAGACTCATTGTTTCTTCCTTGCTTTGTGGGCTCAGTGCCTTGTTCCTTGCTTCGTAGATTCATTTCCATGTTTCTTTGCTTTGCTGGACTGCTCACAGCCAGAGGCTGCTACGTGTGTGAGAGAGAGTGCTTTGCTCTGGGACTTGCCATGAACATGTGAGCATTGGGGGGGAAGTTGAAGCATTAAAGGGGAGTTTGAACTCTCAGCTAGCTGTGTGGCCTTCATGCTTTTTCCCAGGTCATCACACAGAGTTGGAAGGGATGTTGGAGGTCTTCTAATCCAAACCACAACTCAAGCAGGAGATCCTATATCTCTTCTTAAAAGCCTCAAGTGATGGAGCACCCATAACATCTGGAAGCAAGGCGTTCCACTGATTACTCTATTTGAACATTTGATTTGACCCATCACTGTGTTCTAAAGAAAAAGGGGCTGTGGAACATGTGCTCCCATGTACCAAAGCCTCTTTTAATCATCTTGGATCAAAGTTACACAGCACCATCAATGTTATGCTACCATTGGACATGCTTTGAACACATGAGGGGATGGAAGATTCATTAATTCAAAGTGCTCCTTTGAAAGTCAGCATAGTTGTACCGATCACTGTTCTATATTCCTGTGGTTTCTTGTGTAGCGAGTATAGAAAATATTAAATGGCCTAAATCTTTCAAGACCACGAATTTATTTTTTAAGAGGTTTCAGCTCAAAAGATCTTTTCTGTCATCTTAAGAGACTTCAGAACTCAACTCACCAGGAAGGCTAAACATTCAAATGCTCCTGTCAATATTGCTTTCTTCTGTATTTTGTTTTTGAAGCTGGTTTTTTTTTTACATCTTTTCTAATATTAGTTCTTTTTCTTAAAAAAAACCAGACATTCCTTAGTCAACATTGCCTCCAAATGAATGTGGGTTTTCTCTTTCAGAACTCTTAATTACCGAGAATTCTAGGAGTTGAAATCCATAAATGTTGGGGTTATTTAAGTCGGGAAGGCCAAAGTGGCCTAGTGGTTAAGACCCTGCGCCTGTTGGCCGGAAGGTTGGCAGTTCAAGACCCAAGCACCATGTGATGGGGTGAGCTCCTGTCCTTGGCCCAGCTCCTGCCAACCTAGCAGTTCAGAGCATGCAAATGTGAGTAGATAAATAGGTACCACTTTGGTGGGAAAATAACAGCATTCAGTGTTCCTTGGCGAATAGTTGCATTGGCCACATGACCACTGAAGTATCTTTTGACAATGCTGGTTCCCTCCCCTGAGAAATACAGATGAGCATCGCCCCCTGGAGTTGGACATGACTGGACAGAGGAAATCTTCACCTTTTTTAAAAATGAGAAATTGGAGAGATGGAAGAAAATCTTGTTTGGACCACCATGCTCTATACCTTCTAAACAAATTCCTCAACTATTGCAAGTGTGGTATGTATAATTTTCCCACAATGGTCATTCAATTCTGAACTTTGTGATGTAGTTTTTTCAATCAAGGAATGCATTTAATGACACACTAGAGAAAATGGCATTTGAAAGGTCAAGTATCAGATAAATTATTTTGCAAAAAAAGATGTACAGTAGGAAAAACTCTATATAAAATATGCATACGAGGAAACATGTCCCGAAAAATCCTATATGGAAAGGACTGCAGACAAAACAACATAAAAAATTCATGATGACATTTAATAAAAATATGCTCAGATGGATGCAAAAACATGAAAAGGCACGAAACAAATGTAGGCTTTAAAAGAAAAACGCATCGAAAACCAAATAGGTTTTCCCATTCTTAGTAAGATGTATTGTTCTACTAGTTAGAGATTCCTAGAAGCCTTGACAAGAGAAAACTAGGCAAGAGATACAGTGAGGTACAATGGTGGGATTCAACCGGTGTAACAACTGATTCGCTGAGCGCATGCTTCTCTGGTGCTTTGGAAAATAAATTAATCTCCTCTTTGTAGCAGCCACTCAAATACTGGAATTCTGTTATCAGAGCCCTGGTGGTGCAAGTGGTTAGAGTGCAGTACTGCAAGCTAATTTTGCTGCCTGCTGTCTGCCTGCAATTTGGCAGTTCAAATCCCACCAGGCTCAAGATTGACTCAGCCTTCCATCCTTCCGAGGTGGGTAAAATGAGGACCCAGATTGTTGGGGGCCATAGGCTGACTCTGTAAACCGCTTAGAGAGAGCTGTAAAGCACTGGGAAGCGGTATATAAGTCTAAGTGCTATTGCTATTACTATCTAGCACCCTCCACACTAGTCCTTCTTTTCTCTAGACTAGCCAAACCCAAATCCTGCAACTGTTCTTCATATGTTTTAGTCTCCAGGCCTATAATCATCTTTGTTGCTCTTCTCTGCACTCTTTCTAGAGTCTCCACATCTTTCTTGGTAATGTGACCAAAGCTGGATGCGGTATTCCAGGTGTGGCTTTACCGAGTGATGTTAATACTTCATGTGGTTTTGATTCTATGCCTCTGTTTATGCAATCAAGGATTTTGTTCGCTTTTTTGGCTGCTGCCAACAAAGTGCTTCAGTCTGGATTTCTATACCGAACGATGCTTGGATAATATAATTATTATCTTGGAATACTCATCCAGTTTTGGTTGCCGCAATCTAAAGAAAGATGTAGGGACTCTAGAAAGAGTGCAGAAAAGAGCAGCAAAGATGATGAGGGGGCTGGAGGCTAAAACATAAAAAGAAGGGTTGCTGGAATTGGGTACGTCTAGTTTAATGAAAAGAAGGATAGAGGAGACATGATAGCAATGTTACAATATCTGAGGGGGGCTGCAACAAAGAAGAGGGAGTCAAGCTATTCTCCAAAGCACCAGAAGGCAGCATAAGAAGCAATAGATGGAAACTAATCAAGGAAAGAAAAAACTTAGAACTGAGGAGAAATTTCCTGACAGTTAGAACAATTGATCAGTGGAACAACTTGCCTCCAGAAGTTGTGAATGCTCCAACACTGGAAGTTTTAAAGAAGAGATTGGATAACCATTTGTCTGAAGTGGTGTAGGGTTTCCTGCCTAAGCAGGGGGTTGGATTAGAAGACCTCCAAGGTCCCTTCTAACTCTGTTATTCTATTCTTTTTTTTTAATATATTTTTATTATTTTTACATTTAAAACAATGCAATACCGTGGAGTCGAAGTGACCATACATTCACATTATATACAGCTAGTTTCAGTCATTAACAATTAATCTACTTAATACATTGTCTATCCTTCTGTCCAATCACAATATATACATTTGTTCCAGTCTTGTCATCTTGTCTTATACCAATCATAAAATTTGTTCCATACTTCAAAATATTCTGATTCCCCTTTATTTTTAAGTTCAAGAGTGCGCCTATCTGCTTCTGCACAGGCCAACACTTTTCTGATTATATCTGGCTCTGATGGTGTATTTTCTTTTTCCAATACTGTGCATAGGTTATGCGCGCTGCAGTTAGTATATTTATAATTAGATTATTCTATTCTAATGCTATTCTATTCTATTCTATTCTAATTCTAGTCAGGATTGTAGATTTGGCTTGGAAGTACAATGAGTTTACAACTAAGTTGATTCTAACTCTCAAAAATCATTTCCAAAATGAAGGTGGAGTGGGTTGGAAGCGCACCTGAAGATAGCTGATTCCATCTTCTTTCCCTCTCTTGCCACACACCTGCATCCATCTTTACATTTATGATTGCTCTACATCCAAAATCCTTTCCCAAGAAATTTCTGCAGGGATGTTTATAAAATCTCATGATGGGAATTACAAAGTAACGATGTTGTCAGGTGTGTGAATTTAATGTGTTGATTTCTGGGGTTTTTTGTTTTTAATTTCTTGAAAATTGTGTGTAATAAGATAGATGTGGAGAGAGAGAGAAAAAAGAAAGAAAAAGTAAGTAAGTAAGTAAGTAAGTAAGTAAGTAAGTAAGTAAGAAAGAAAGAAAGAAAGAAAGAAAGAAAGAAAGAAAGAAAGAAAGAAAGAAAGAAAGAAAGAAGAAAGACAGACAGACAGACTACAGTTGCTCAATCAATAATACACTGGCTAAGGAAGGAAGTAATACTAAGGAAATAGGAAGGAAGGCAGGAAAATATATCACTCTCTTTGCTCAAATATTCTCTAAGCAGGAGAGCCAGGGTATTGATTTATAATAAATGAACGAGTTGTTAATAATGAAAACACTTACACTGTGTTCTGGCAACAGCCACTGCAAAATATGTCTTAACCATTTTGCAACAAACCTCCCATATCTATAATGATTACTTCAGACCTTGCAAGCTTGCATTTATTTTTGCCAATGAACAAGCCATGCCCATGAATAGATATGAAAGTTTCATGATGATTGCGAAACACATTATGAAATGTTCTTAGGAGTACCAACTCCCCACCCTCTCAAGTTGTTATAACAGTAGCACTTAGACTTATATACTGCTTCACCGTGCTTTACAGCCCTCTCTAAGCAGTTTACAGAGTCAGCATGTTGCCCCAACAATCTGAGTCCTCATTTTACCTACCTTGGAAGGAGGGAAGGCGGAGTCAACCTTGAGTTGGTCAGGATCGATCTGCTGGCAGTCGGCAGAATTAACCTGCAATACTGCATTCCAACCACTGCACCACCACGGCTCCTATGAAGGAGTTATGAAGGTTATCCCAGCTGCCCATTCAAAACAGCCAGGCACCTATATTGGACAGCAGTGATCTAGGAAGATGCAAAAGCAGGCGGTCACTTTAGTGACCATAGCAAAGACATTTGTTTATATAGAGTGCAGCACTGCAGGCTACCTACTTCAGCTGACTGCTAGCTGCAGTTCGGTAGTTCAAATCCCACCAGGCTCAAGGTTGACTCAGCCTTCCATCCTTCCGAGGTGGGTAAAATGAGGACCCAGATTGTTGGGGGCAATAGGCTGACTCTGTAAACTGCTTAGAGAGGGCTATAAAAGCACTATGAAGCGATAATAAATCTAAGTCAGTGGTTCTCAACCTTCCCAATGCGGTGACCCTTTAATACAATTCCTCATGTTGGGGCCCCCAACCATAAAATTGGTGTCTCGGTACCTAAGACCATCAAAAATATGTGTTTTCCGATGGTCTTAGGCGACCCCTGTGAAAGGGTCGTTCGACCCCCGAAGGGGTCCCGACCCACAGGTTGAGATCCACTGGTCTAAGTGCTATTGCTATTACTATACTGTGCAGGCAAAGGCAGCGATAAGTCACTTCTCTATTTTGCCCAAGAAAACCACATGAAAAGAAAATATAAAATTATGGATGATGGCGTGCCAGTCGATAAGCTCCTAGAGTCAGATCGCACTCAACCTGATACTGAGGAATTGCTGAAGGTCTTTTGGAATACAGGCAGTCCTTGGCTTGTGGCCGCAATTGAGACCAGAATTTCCAGTGCTGAGCAAGACAGTTGTTAAGTGAATTGCAACCAGACTGCAACTCCCCCCCCACCCCCCGTGGTTATAAAGTGAATCACTGCAGTTGGCTTAAACTGAGCACTTCTTTGTCTATGCTGATTGCCACCAAACAAACTTTATCCAAATACCCACATCACTTCTTCTATACTCTCTCATCTTGTTCCCTCCCGTACATTCATGCCACTTAGCAGAATTTTGTTTCCCCCCCCGAACCTTTTCATTCATAATTTTCCTGCCAATTTTCAATAGACTTGTCTTTAGTTCCTGTCGTCGACCTGTCAGCCTCCAGTTCCCCCAGCAGCCAAATCAGAGGAGAAGGCGGCGTGGGAGTCAGGGCCAGCATCAAGGCAACCTGAGAACTCTGAGAGGGAAGAGGGAGTGGAGCTGGCAGAGAGAGGCAGAGGCAGAGCCTAGGCTGTCTGTCAGCCCTCAGATGGACAGTCAACAGCCCCCAGGTCTGGAGGTGGCTGGTGAGGAAGAGGAGGAACATCTGGGTCCAGTGCCTGACACACAGATGTGCAGAAGGCAGAGGAGAGGAGAGCAGTGGAAATCTATGGGCCGATCCTTGGGAAGGAAGAGCTATCACTGCTAGCAAAGCCCCACCCTAGCTCTGGGGATAAAAGGGAGGGGGTGGAGGTGAATAGATGTGGCAGACAACTATTCATCTTCCGGACGAACAGACTTGTTAGCCTGTGTTGAGAGAGAAACTTTTTGGCGGGACTGCCAGAACTCCTAATAAAGGAATCTTTGATTTAACTTCAGAGGGTTTGTTGTGTTTGGGGAGCTGGGTCTGAACAGTTCTTTTAATGCTGTGATACATGGGAGAGTAGCATGCAACTGTCACCAACCTAGGTGCCAAGGTTCCGACTGACAAACCCAACCAAAGTAATCACGACGGAGACGATCCAATCTCTTAATGCAAAACTTTATTGAGTACATCATTTCAGCATCGATGAGGGCAAAACCAGATCTGGCTATTTCCTGCACAAACCCACATAGTCAAAAGTTCAGGTTCTGCCTCCCTTCAATGAGAGCAGGTCACATTCTCCAGTTGAGTCTCCTGGTATTTTGTGAGAAAGCCTTTCTGGCTCTGATAAACAAAACGTCCTTTGTTTTCACACCTGGCATCTTGATGTCTGAAGCCTAAGTTCTATCTCCCCCTTCCCTCCCCTCATAGTTGGATGGCAAGTTGAGAAGCGATAATAGTTGCAGCAGCAAAAAGCGGCTTTTGAAGCTTGACACTAGGAATATCCCCACTTCCATAAGCATCCAATCTAAATAACATCTAGATAAAAGTTTTTCTGTCGGTGCTCACCTCTGTTTCTTGGCCATGAGGCCAGCAGGGCTATACAGTAAAAGAGGTGTGGAACATTGTTACCTTCCCGCTGACATGGTACCTATTCATCTACTCTCATTTGCATGCTTTCAAACTGCTAGTTCGAGGCAAGAAATGGGAGCTCAACCCATTGCATGGAGCTTGGGTCTTGAACCTGGGCTATCAGCTCTCCAGCTCACAAGCGAAACATCTTTAACTCAGGGGTGGGCTTCAAAAATTTTAGCAAGGGGTTCTCTGCCCAGTTGCTGGGTGGGTGTGGTCATGGTGGGTGTGGCCTAGTCGGCCTCCCACAGTATGGTGGTGGGAGGATTTTTGCCCTCCCCAGGCTCTGGAGGTTTTCCTTGAGCCTCTAGGAGGGTGAAAATAGGCCACCAGGCTCCGGAGGCCTGTTTACGGCCTTCTCAAACTTTGGTAGACCCATTTTTTGTCCTCTGTGAGCCTCCTTGTGCACCCTGCACTTACCTGCACCCAAAACGGCTGGATAGGGATTCCTGGGAGGGGTGCGGTGGGGTGGGTGGGCCAGCCAGGAGTGGGATTTGGGGGTTCTCTGAACTGCACAGAATCTTAACTAGAGGTTCTCCCGAGCCCCTGCGAACCCTCAGCAGCCCACCCCTGATAACTGTTAGCCATTGTGCCCCCAAATAACATCTAAATAACATCCATTCATGCTTTCTCAGATTCATTTTAGCCCTTGCATTCATAATTATGCCTGTAACTTCACTTCCATACACCTGTTCATTAATTCCTTTGCACAAGTTTAGAGGTCATTGTTAAAGTCTCTTGCATCTACTCCTGTTTTAGCCTCACAAACACACAACATACCTGTTTTCTTTCATTTCATTGGTTAATTCGTGCTCTTTACCATTTTATCCGCTTATTTTCTAAGCTGCAATCTTCTACAGTTTATACCATGATCATCAGCCTATAAATATTGACCTCTGCTTCCTAGTGAAATTGAATTTTTGACAGGTAACGCAGATTCCTAAATTTAGTAGTGCTACATTTCCTACTAACCATAAGGACTGTTCATTTGGGACAAGTTTTATCCTTTGTGCCATAAGGACAACCATACCTCAAATTTATCCCAAGAACTAACATACAATGTATTTAGCTGGAGGCTAAAACATATAATAGGGACACGGTGGCTCAGTGGCTAAGACGCTGCGCTTGTTGAACAGAAAGGTTGGCAGTTCGGCAGTTCGAATCCCTAGTGTCGCGTAATGGAGTGAGCTTCCATTACTTGTCCCAGCTTCTGCCAGCCTAGCAATTCGAAAGCACATAAAAAATACAAGTAGAAAAATAGGAACCACCTTTGGCGGGAAGGTAACAGCGTTCTGTACGCCTTTGGCACATTGATTCATGCCAGCCACATGGCCACGGAGACATCTTTGGACAGCGCTGGCTCTTCGGCTTTGAAATGGAGATGAGCACCGCCCTCTAGAGTCGAAAACAACTAGCACATATGTAGTAGGGGAACCTTTACCTTACCTAAAACATATGAAGAAGTTGTAGGAATTGGGTGTGTTTAGTTTGAAGAAAAGAAGTATTGGGGGTGACATGATATCTAAGGATATCATATTGGAATGCTAGGAGTGTTCCAATATCTAAGGAGCTGCCACGAAGAAGAAGGGGGGATCCAACCTATTCTCCAAAGCACCCCAGAACCTGAAGGCAGGATAAGAAGCTAGAAACTAATCAAGGAGAGATGCAACCTAGAACTAAGGAGAAATTTCCTGACAGAACAATCAATCAGTGGAACAGCTTGCCTCCATAAGCTGTAGGTGCTGCATTACTGGAGGTTTTTAAGAAGAAAATTGGACAGCCATTTTTCTGAAATGATATAGGATCTTCCTGTTTGAGCAGGGGGTTGGACTAGAAGACCTCCAAAGTCCCTTCCAACTCTGTTACTCTGTTATTCCATGCATGCTAGTGGTTTCTGATCTAGAGGCTGCCTACAAGCCAACGTATGTTACCTAA
This sequence comes from Natrix natrix natrix, assembly GCA_029891615.1. Lineage (NCBI taxonomy): Eukaryota > Metazoa > Chordata > Lepidosauria > Squamata > Natricidae > Natrix > Natrix natrix. The sequence continues at coordinate 707,036 of JAKRSK010008698.1, forward strand.
ATCCTACCAGCCAGAAAACGGACGCAATGTAGTGACACATTCAGGGTATGCATACAAATGCTCCCAAAAATAAATACCTAGGGATTTTCTGCTTAGGTGCATTACAAAACCCATTATGTGGGGTTTTGGAACAAGTAGAATGCATTCTCAACACACTAGGCCTATAGATCTTCATTTGTTGCTGAGGAAAAGAAAAAAAAAAGTCCATTCCACGGAAGAATTTTCCATTGCTCCAAGCAGGAAAGGATGAATTTGAAATGCTAGAATCTCCTACGTTGATATCAACAACATATATTCAGACTGATATACATATTCGTGTTTCCCCCCCCTTTATAGCCGCTGCGTGTGTATAATCCCATTGCAATTTATAATTCAGAGCAGGTGGAAGTAAATTATTTATAAACAACAAGAGCCGAAAGAGGTTGCTTCCTGCCTCGAGGGTGGGCTTATCAGTGATGCTAGTCCATTCCCCCTGTCCCTTCAACTTCAAAGCTTTCTACACTGAACTGCCTCTGAGTTAACCAGATTTGTGAAAGGTGGCATGGGAAGATTGAGGTGCCCCGCAGGAGATAACACCAGATGCTTGTGGTGTCAGTCAGAAGATAGCATTGGAGATTTGGAATGTCAGTCAGGGGTTCTGAAAATGTCAGCTGTCAGAAGGTAGTGCTACAAGTCTGAGGAATCGCTCAGGAGTTGGCCCAGGAGGCTACATGTTTCAGATGGAAAGTGGCACTGGACACTTGAGGTGTCTCTCAAGAGCTGACACTAGAAGTTCGAGGTTCCAGTCCAGTGGTGGGTTGCAGGCAGTACCGGAGTACTGGGTACCGTTCTGGTACAGTGCTCCAGGGGGCACACCCGCCCGCCCGATATCCTTATCTGTTTTTGAGCTCTTTGGCGCTTCTGCGCATGCGCACGGATTGTACAGCGCCTGCGTGACGCTCCGCCGAGCAGCTGGAGCGTTGTGGAGGTGTTGTGGAAGTAAGGACGCATGCGCACACTGTTCGCATGTGAGTGCGTGCTGCATGCATGCATGTGGGGGACGCTGGGCCCCGTTGCACCCTACCGGTTGCAACGGGATCTGGAACCACCACCGTTCCAGTCAAATGATGGCATTGGTGACTTGAGCAGGGGTGGGCTGCTACGGGTTTGCCCAGGTTCGGGAGAACCCATAGCTAACATTATGGCCGGTTTGGAGAACCTCCAAATCCCACCCCTAGCTGGCTCTGCCCCACTCACCCCACCCCACCCCACCCGATTTCGCCCCTCCCAGGAGTCTCCATGCAGTATGTTTTGGATATGAGGTAAATGCAGAGCCCATGTGGAGGCTCAGCGAGGGGGAAAAATGGACCTCTTGGAAGTTCCAGTAGTCCAGAAACGGACCCATTTCTGTCCTCCAGAGCGCCTCTGGAACCCAGGGAAGGAAGTTTTCACCCTCCCAGGGGCTCAAGGAAAGCCTCTGGAGCCTGAGGAAGTCGAAAACGTACGCCTCCCCCCCCCCCACGGTGCAGGAGGCTGACTAGGCCACGCCCACCGAGCAACCGGGCAGAGAACCCATTGCCGAAATTTTTGAAGCCCACCCCTAGACTTGGGATATCGGTTACCATTCCATGGAAGGTCTTGGGGCTCCTGAAATTCTTCTCTGAGGCTCAAGGGGAAGAACCTGGAAACAGAAGGTCCTTATAAATCCAGACCTTTGGAGCTTCGGAGAAATGAAGGACATCTTGAGAAGTGCTTAGAGATGAGTCACAACGATGCCTACCAGAGATTTATATTGCTATGACTGGTAGTAATTTTATTCTTTCAAGCATTCTTAGTTTCATTCTAGAACTTAAGATATTCTTTTCAATAGAGACGTGCCCTTTCTTTTTTTTTTCTTTTTTTTTCTGGCTTTCCCTATGACTTTCTCTTCGAATGTTTTGACCTTGAAGATGGGTTACTACTAATTGTAGAAGCAGTTGATATCGTTGTCCTGAATAACCTGAGCTCCCAATTTTTTAATTAACCCATTTTCTGAGTTTGTTCAATATGGGATAGCCATAAATCATAAGTTGACCAAAAATGTGAAAGTTAAACACCAAAGATCCAATCCAGGTTAACACTAATTAGAAGAGCCACGGTGGTGCAGTGGTTAGAGAGCAGTACTGCAGGGTACTTCACTGACTGCTAGCTGCAGTTCGGCAGTTCAAATCCCACTGGCTCAAGGTTGACTCAGCCTTCCACCCTTCCAAGGTGGGTAAAATGAGGACCCAGATTGTTGGGGGCAATAGGCTGGCTCTGTAAACAGCTTAGAGAGGGCTGAAAAGCACTATGAACAATAAGTCTAAGTGCTATTGCTATTGGTTATCATAGGATGTTGTGCCATTGAAACTATTTGGGTATTAACCAGGTGTGGGTTCAGGCTTCTGTTACTGCTGGTTTGCTCAGGGAGGAGCATCATGTGCACTTCGCGTGCATGCAGAGTAGTGGAAAAAATTGCTTCTGTTCATGCGCAGAAGCAAAAAACAAGATGCCGGCACCTACGGTGGCGCCAATAGAACCAGTTCGGGGGTGTGGCCGGCCGAGTTACTACCTACTCAGCCGAACTGGTCCGAACCGATAGGAACCCACCTCTGGTGTTAACGGACCTGGTTAAAATGTTGTATCAACATATGCACTTAAATGAACTAGAAGGTTGAAATTATTTTGTGGGAGTGGGGGGCGGAGGGTTGAAACTATTCAATGAGATGGAATAAATTTTCTAGTCTTCTTTTTGAACTACAGTATGTTATAAAAATCAGTTTACCCATAGGCAAACTGATTTTGAGGTTTATTGTAATGGAAAAGGACACAGGAATGGTTTAAACTAACAAATAGATGTATTTGTGGGAATCTCAGCAGTTGTTCACAGTCAACCCGTGGGCTTCTACGTGTTTCTTTTTCTTGGCACAAAGCTAAAAAATGTAACTAGAGTGAATGAGAGATGGATTCAGCTAAGAGAGAGGTTATCTCCACACTGAGTGATCATGCTGAAAATTCAGTTCTTGATTTTATAAGAGGTGAAGCAAGCCAGGGAAACGTCTTCAGCCTGATTGACTAAGAGAGGAATAACCAGGGTCATGTCCATGTGCAGGAAGGAGATTCATAATAGAAAAATGAGGATCAAAATATAAAGCAAAGTACAGATGGGACCCGGGGCTTAGTGGCTAAAACGCTGAGCTTGTCGATCAGAAGGTCGGTAGTTGAGTGGTTCGAATCCCTAGCGCCACGTAACAGAGTGAGCTCCCGTTACTTGTCCCAGCTTCTGCCAACCTAGCAGTTTGAAAGCATGTAAACATGCATGTAGAAAAATAGGGACCACCTTGGTGGGTAGGTAACAGCATTCTGTATGCATTCGATGTTTAGTCATGCCAGCCACATGACCACGGAATTGTCATCAGACAGTGCTGACTCTTTGGCTTAGAAACGGAGATGAGCATCGCCCCATACAGTCAGGAATGACTAGAACATATGTGCGAGGGGAACCTTTACCTTACAGATGGAAACTTTATGCAAACAGATCTAGAGAGTTATTGGTTTGGGGGTTGTTTTGCTTTATAGTTCAGCCTGTGTGGGTCATAGGAGCAGGAATTGTGTGATGGTTGTGAGAACAGTAAGACTAAACCTCACTCAATAGCCTTCTCTGTTGATAGTGAAAGCAAAGATGTTTAGCCTAGAAAAGGTAGTCAGTTATCATGATTTACAACTTGAGAGCATATGCACACTTGGCCAATAAAGAGTTCTATTGTTCTGTTCTGTTCTGTTCTGTTCTACTCTATTCTACTCTATTCTATTCTATTCTATTCTATTCTATCTTCCTATTCTATTTGAGTTGAACTCAGTTTCTCATGATTGCACTGAAGTAACCATGTAGTTATCTTGGTAGCAATGAAGAGACAAATGCTGTTCTTTTCTGCTGGGACGTGGTCTTTTTCCCTCATCTTACAGACTGGCCTAATCTACTGAGGTTTCCTGGTAGGTCTTCCATACACACATTAAAGTGCTTTACTTTTGACAAAGTGACTCAGGTGCCCTTACTTCATTTGAGAAGATAAAGAAAAGGAACATTGAGTTGACTTCTACTTTTATTTATTTCTATTTATTTGAAAGACACTTTCCTAGTCAATGAAAGAGAAACCTACAAAATCTTTTATTAAAGACCATCTATTTATGGATTGCATTACAAAAGCAGAACTTGATGATAAAGCATTTTAGTGTTTAAACAAGAAGAGAGAATGGAAAATTCAAATAGTGTTTACAATGGTATAACAAACTAAAAAATGTTTTTTTCGGAATAACGGCATGGAAGGGACCTTGGAGGTCTTCTAGTCCAACTCCCTGCTCAGGAAACCCTACACCACTTCAGACAAACGGCTATCCAAAATCTTCTTAAAAACTTCCAGTGTTGAGACTTCCAGTTCCGGTGGCTGACGGCGACGGGCAAGCTTTGCTCGCCCCGCGCTTTCCCGGTGGGCTCCCCACTCCTTGGGGGGCACAGGACGCCCTGTAGAGGCTCCTGCCGGAGGAGCAGCACCGCGGGGGATCCCCTGGATCGGCGGCGGCCGGGGGGGGGTGCCTCGCTCTAGGCACTGGGAAGCACGATGGGGAGGCGCTCCGGCGCCTTCGCTGCGAGGCTGTTGGGAGAGTAAACAAGCAGGACGCGGCTGCGGTGCAGTGAGGCGAAAACTCCCTTCCATTCCCTTTACCAAGCTGGAGAAATTGCCAGCAGTTTAAATCTCTTGTTTCGGCTTGACTTGGAGAGGCACGGCTGGAGGGAGGGGGATTTCCCCCCCCGGACAGGCGGCTTGAAACAATTTTGCTCTCAGCCCCAGGAGAAGGAGGAGGGGGAGAGCCAACTAATGATGTCACGCCCTTACTAAAAGTGAATTTTCTCTGGACTTAACTTTATAATGCAATGATGATCTGGAAACTTTGGAAACTTTGAAAACTTTGTTATGCCTCTAAACCCGAAGCTGGCAGGGCAAGATGGCACACTTCCGTTGTCTTTATGAACTGTGAAATTTGACTCCACCTTTAAATCTTCAGGCTTCCGGTCTTTGTCTCCGTGCTACTCAGACAAATCTCTTGTTGATTGCTACCTTTTGACTCCCTGGAGTGAAAAACTTTACTCTATTGCCAGGGTGACTAGAAAAATTCTCTTCTGCCTGGACCTCCTGTCTCCTGGACTCTCCTGGCTGTTCTACCTCTCTGACCGATCATTCCCTTTAATGATTGAACTCTTTACCCCATAAACAATGTCTCCTAAAAAACCACCTCCTGGAAAACCTGGCTTTGCTGCCTCTGCCCCGACATCTGCAACATCCAGTCCTAGTACACAATCAACGATAACAGCTTTGATGCAACCTAAAACTACAGAGACTGAGTTTCAACAAATGTTTCGGCAACTTCTACAGGGACAAGAGGAAATAAAAAGACAACTAAAAGAGATGAAAGAAGGAATTAAAGAGAACCAGGCCCAAATGAATAAAAACTCACAGAGACTGGATCTTTTGGAGGGTGGGATGGCTGAGATGAGGGAGGGGATGGAAGGGGTGCAGAAGGGGAACAAAGAACCTGATACCCAACAGATGAAAATAGGCTTTGAGAGAATGTCCTTTTACCTTAGATTTCAAAATGTGGTGGAAACAGAAGATGAAAATATAAGGGACATTATGACAAGTATTTTGGCTGAATACATTCAGAAAGAAAAACAACAGATGGGGTGGGAAATAGACTTGGTTTATAGAGTGAACTCAGCTTATGCTAGAACACACAACGTACCCAGGGAGGTACATATTAAATTTGTCAGAAAAAATACAGGAGATGAAATTCTGAGTGCATAAAGGGGGCAAGCTTTGACATACCAAGATAGGGAAATAACCATTCTGAAACAGATCCCCAAGAAAGTGAGGGAAAAAAGAAAAAGTTATTCGCAATTAGCGAAGAAATTATACCAGAAGGGGGTGTGGTTCAGATGGCTGATGCCTGAAGGTATGCTAATATTCTGGGAGGAGACAAGAGTTAGAATCAATACACCCATAGAGGCGCAGGCCTTTATGGAAAAAAATAAAGCACTCCTAGAAAAACCAGATGATCTTACAACAGACACACAGGACACGGGAGGGGCCGGAGCTCTGTCGGCGGGGGGAGATGGGGCAATACCGAGAAAGCTCAGATCACAAAAATGAACAAGAAAATCTGCCTGACATAAACTGATCGAAATTATTAACTGAACTCATATGCTGACTATATATTACTACTTACTAATGAACTTTGTGTAAATGTATATTATGAGTATGGAGGGAGGGGGCACCTACCGCACATCGCAACTGCCAAAATTTGTAACCTTTCCACGACCCTTTTCCTTGCAAATTTTTAAAAAAACCAATAAAACTTTGTTTAAAAAAAAAAAAACTTCCAGTGTTGGAGCATTCACAACTTCTGGAGGCAAGTTGTTCCACTGGTTAATTGTTGTAACTGTCAGGAAATAAATGATGAATAGATCCATGAGGAAAGTGAAGGGCAAAAGTGGACTATGTTTTTATATATGTTTATGTTGTTGCCTGATTTTCTAATGTCTATATTATGTGTAGACATTAAAATCTAATGTCTATTTTAATAAAATTTATGTACCTGAAAAATGGGGGGGGGGGAGAGGGGAGAAGAAACAAATGTTCCAGAAAACTGGATGTCTGCTTAGGTTCTGACCAGTGGTTGGGATGCTGCCAATTTAACAACCCGTTTTTCTGAGCATGCGCTTTGCCAGCGCGCACACACCTAAAACGCTTGCACGCAGCACTGAGAATGGAGCATTTAGAAGCTCAGCTGCTTACCTTCCAAGCCTGCAATGGTAAGTAGAACAGCAAGGGGGAGAAATTAGCTGTGCTGTGCGATTGAGATGAGCTAGAAAGCAGGAAATAAAGGACAAGATATGCGGGTGCGGGTGGGTGGAGCCAACTGACCATCGGAGCTACCAGTTCGCCTGAACCAGTCCAAACTGGCTGAATACCACCTCTGGTTCTGCCTCTCTGAAGCTATAATCGAATAAATAAAAATAAAGATAAAGATAAGGTAGACAGCCCTTTTAGAGGGCCATAACAAAGAGAGATGTCAACTATTTTATCATGCAACTCATCTGCCATCGGTTGGATATGGAATGGATCCTTCTTCTTGCCTTAACACAGTCAAAATGCTCCGAGTTGTGTTAAAAATTTGGAAACAAACAGTTATTTCTGTTGATCCCCAGGTGGCTCCCTACTATCATCCTTCAGGTTTACCAGTTTGGTGCTTCACATAGATAACCGCAGCAGCAACATCTTTATACTAAAATACTGTTAAGGAAATGATACCAAAGGAAGGAGGGAAGTTATAGACGGGCTGGGAAAACGAACAGAGGGAAGCTTAAAAGGAAACATTGTAGGCAAATATTGTGGGCATTGTGGGCAAAGCTTCCTTGGAAGTAACAGACTTCTGAAAAAGGAGATAAATCAAATAATAGAATAGAATAGAATAGAATAGAATAGAATAGAATAGAATAGAACAGAACAGAACAGAACAGAACTCTTTATTGGCCAAGTGTCATTGGACACACAAGGAATTTGTCTTTGGTGCATATGCTCTCAGTGTACATAAAAAGGCAATATACATTCATCAAGAATCATAAGGTACAACACTTAATGATAGCCATAGGGTACAAATAAGTAATCAGGAAACAAGCAATATCCATATAAATCGTAAGGATACAAGCAAAGAAGTTACAGTCCTGCAGTCATAAGTGGGAGGAGATGGGTGATAGGAAGGATGAGAAGACTAATAGTAATAGTAATGCAGCCTTAGTGAATAGTTTGACAGTGGTGAGGGAATTATTTGTTTAGCAGAGTGATGGCATGGGGGAAAAACTGTCCTTGTGTCTAGTTGTCTTGGTGTGTAGTGCTCTATAGAGTTGTTTTGAGGGCATAAGTTGAAACAATTTATGTCCAGGATGGGAGGGGTCTGTAGATATTTTCACAGCCCTCTTTTTGACTCGTGCAGTGTACAGGTCCTCAATGGAAGGCAGGTTGGTAGCAATTGTTTCTTCTGCAGTTCTAATTATCCTCTGAAGTCTGTGTCTGTCTTGTTGGGATGCAGAACCAATAACGGTAGTAATAAATTTAGAGAAGGAAAGAAGGAAAAAGGAAAGGAAGTAAATCAAAGAGGTTTCCCATTTTATTGCAGGTAGTCCTCGACTTGTTTGTTTAATGATGTTTCATAATCAGGATGGCCCTGGAAGGGACAGAGATGGCTTAGGAGCCGCCCTTGAAGTTGTGAACATCACCTCGCTCCCTGGAGTCACGTGATCGCAATTTGGGGGCTTGGCAACCGGCTCATGTTCATGAAGTTTGCAGAATCTTGTAGATCATGTGATTGTGATTTTTGATCTACCCAGCCAGCTTCTGACAATAAAGTCCATTGGGGAAGCCTGACTCTCTTAATGACCTCATAATTCATTTAATAATTGATTTGCTTGATGGCTGCTGTAAAATTGGTCATCAAATCGGGGTTCAGTCACATGATGACTCGCTTAACAGCCACATCATTTGGCATCTGATATTACAGATCCAATTGTGGTTATACGTTGAGGACTGCCTCTAATTCAGATGACGGGATTTTCAACACTAACGAGAAAACAAGCTGATGCAAAAAGAGCATGCATCTGTATTAAAATAGTTCAGCACTGTGACCACCAGCACAGGGTTATTCTACCTAAATGGTCAAGAAAATGGCCAATTTTCATGGAGCTAGAGAGCTAGAACAGTTTGGGGTTTATGGGATTCTTGGAATTCTCTAAGCTTGATGTTGAATTTATATTTACTGACAAAGAAATAAAGGGAGACTAGTATAGATCTATTTCAAGTATTTAGCTCTCCTCAGCTAGCCATACTCTTCTGGGATTCAAATCCGGGCTACTTACATATTAGGTAGATGAATTAACCTCAAAGCCACGGGCTCTCCTCTCTTTGTCGGCTACACCAGGGGAGAGATTAAGTATTGCCCGGATAGACTGGTCTCACTGGAAAAAACACTCTGAGCCTGATGGTTTTCTTGCAGATATTTCATTACCAAACTAGGTAACATCATCAGTGCACCAAGGACCCCACATTTTTAACCCTGAACTACAAATCTTCTCCTCTATCAGTTTTGGGTTTGATTTTAAATTCGTCAACCTGCAAGAGTCACAGGAATATATGGAAGACTGCATGATGTTTGACAGAACGGACAGAGACAAAATATCCTCCAAATTGCAGGGAGTAAAAGGATTTAAGAAGTGAAATGGATATTGCAAAACTCATGTATGGTTAAAGCACCTGTATTGTTATCTAAAACTCTGAAAGGGCTGATATTGGGTTGTAAGAGTGAAACAAAGAATGTCAAAGTCTTTCAGAGTCTTCAACTTTCAGAGTCTGCCACTGTTCCATTTTTTTTTAAAAAAAAAGCAGTCTGAAAAGGGAAATTGGAGACTGAATAACCATTGTCCAATTCAGTCAAGTCAAAAAATGGAGGTGAATTGCCTCCTCCTTCAGGGCAGGTGGAATTAAGAGTTTTCATTAAAAATAATAAGCCTTGATTATTATTATTAGGCCAAACATCCTTTGCTGCTACAATCAACAGAGAAGGCAATTGAGTGAGGTTTGGTTTGGCTTATTCACACAATCATCAAACACTCCTGGCCACTTACAACCACTTGAGCCTTGCCAGGTGTCTCTTCCCAGAAGACCAAAACTGGATTGAACTTGCCCAGATAAGTAGACAAGTTTGGAGGTATCTGTGAAGACCAATTGTGGTATCTAAAGGGAGGAGGAGGAGGAGGAGGAGGAGGAGGAGGAGGAGGAGGAGGAGAGGAGGAGGAGGAGGAGGAGGAGGAGGAGGCATTGTTGACGATGATATCCAACCAGTCATGCCTGACTCTTGGTGATTCGCTGGGCCAGGTCTCTCCACAACTTCCAGTCTTGAACTACTTCTTTGAGTTGTTCTATTCTCTGGCTAATGTCAGCTTTGATGGTGTCCAGCCACCATGTTCTTTGGCAGCCTGAATTTCTTGACTGTGCACCCAAAGGGAGCCATTCAAGTCTGTATTCCTGTGAAGCAAGCTTAAATGCTTTCTGCCCAATGGCTGTGCTCAAACATCCTATATAACAGTGATGGTGACCCTTTTCGGCATCGAGTGCCCGAACTGGAACACACGTGCACATGACGGAGCCCCAGAAATTTGAAGACCAACTGGCCGGTGCCCATACACGTGTCAGTCAGCTGGTCTTTGGGTTTCTGGGACTCTGGCATGTGTGAAGATCAGCTGGCCAGCGTGCGTGCTGGAAACCTGAAGACCAGGTTATGCCATAGGTTCACCATCACGGCTATATAACATAGTCTAGGTTTGAATGATAAACTAAACAACCGACCAACCAAGCATGTTTAGGAAACATTCTACCACAATAAAACAAGTTCAGTTGAACCAAGCTTTGTCTGAATGTATCTGCTGAATAATAGTAGTAACTGTGAGAGGGATCTTGGAGTCCTAGTTAACAACCATTTAAATATGAGCCAGCCGTGTGCAGCAGCTGCCAAAAAAGCCAACACAGTTCTAGGCTGCATCAACAGAGGGATAGAATCAAGATCACGTGAAGTGTGAATACCACTTTATAATGCCTTGGTAAGGCTACACTTGGAATACGACATTCAGTTTCGGTCGCCACGATGTAGAAAAGATGTGGACACTCTAGAAAGAGTGCAGAGAAGAGCAACAAAGATGATTAGGGGACTGGAGACTAAAACATATGAAGAACGGTTGCAGGAACTGGGTATGTCTAGTTTAAGGAAAAGAAGGACTAGGGGAGACATGATAGCAGTGTTCCAATATCTCAGGGGTTGCCACAAAGAAAAGGGAGTCAAACTGTTCTCCAAGGCACCTGAGGGTAGAACAAGAAGCAATGGGTGGAAACTAATCAAGGAGAGAAGCAACTTAGAACTGAGGAGAAATTTCCTGACAGTTAGAACAATTAATCAGTGGAACAGCTTGCCTCCAGAAGTTGTGAATGCTCGAACACTGGAAGTCTTTAAGAATATGTTGGATAACCATTTGTCTCAAGTGGTGTAGGGTTTCCTGCCTAGGCAAGGGGTTGGACTAGAAGACCTCCAAGGTCCCTTCCAACTCTGCTATTGTATTGTATTTACTTGAACTAGTTAAGTGTGCTTAGAAAGAATCCTGTTATCATTGTAGTTTGAGCTTTAATGCTGCCCAGGATGCAAAGGTTTCATATGAAACATGAATCTATTCTCCAGCATTTATAAAAACCACTTTTTACAATAGAAAGTGAAGGATTTAAAAAGTACAGTTTGGTAAATACGATTGCTTTTTACATCACAGGGGTTTTTATTACCATTTTTTTAAAAGGTCTATTAAAAATTAGCATTCATTTCTGTTGCCTTCCCCAGTGTTCCTAGCTTTTGCCTGTGGCATATAGGTTTTCTCAGAGGAAGATTTCTAACTTATGTTTCTCTGTTATTGTCTTTTTTTATGTAAATATCTGCACTGCAGATTCCGGCTTTTAAAATACACAACTCCCTGATCTAATCTCTCTTTCTCGCTCGTTTAGCATTTTCATAGTATGCACTTTACATAAACATGTTTTTTTCAGATGCCTTGTCACAAATAAATATTTGTGTTTCTTGTGGGCATATGTTAGTGCACATGGGTCTGTGTGTGTATTTTTAATGAAGATCAAAGGAACACTCTTCAGAAGTTCTGTTTCATGGTTTGAGATTCCGGAGAAGATAAAGGTAGGTAAAGGGCAGGGGCGGGTGGGCCCACTTGATCGTGGGAGCGAATGGGTTCGCTCCCAGCTGATTGTTGGAAGTATCAGTTCATGCAAACCAGACCGAACCGGTAGAATCCCACCAGTGGTATCCTATTTTCCTCACTACCGGTTCGTTAGCAGAAGCACGTGCGCCTGGGAGCATGCACACCTGGGAAACTTCTGCACATGTGCAGAAGGTCCGTGATGACGTCTGGGTGGGTGGGCGGAGCCTTGCACCTCCACCACTGCTGGTTTGCCTGAACCGGTGCAAACCGGCAGAATATCACCTCTGAATCCCACGCCTGGAGACGAACTACATTTACATACCATTCAAAATTGATAATTAAAAAGAAAGATCTAGGAGGAAAACCAGAAGGGTAGAAAACCTTCCTCTTGCCCAGCAGCCAATTCTCAGATAAGCAGGGATTAATACCAGACAAACAATGAGGCAGAAAAGCAATGCTCCAATCAAGGGACCGCTCAGGAGAAAACCACACACGAAACTTTACAAGACAGGCTACTATAAGTAGGTAGCAAACTCTACACTTGTTTGCACTGCAAATGTTTCATTGGACAATGAAAGGTCTACAAAGAAACAACCAAGCTCAGCATCAAGAATCCTACAGTTCAAACCTAAGCTACAAATACTCCCGTCTATTGGAAGAATACTTCTTCTTAATCAATGTGTCAGGCCTGCAGCCATCTTTTCTTTTGGGTCTTTGGCCTGCCACACTTTCTATTATTCTGCTGTGCATTTTCTATTGTGGGAAAATGGGAGGGGGGATTGTAAGGAGTCACATACTATGTAGCCATAACAAAATTCTTTCTAGAAAGCCAAGGTCATCCTTTGTCTTTGAACCTCTGCACCTGACTGGAACTGAATAGGTGGAACTGCCAGCATGGCAGTGGAAGGTTGGACCATGTGATGGACTGGTGGGTGTGGAGGCAAGTGTCAGGATTCCAAATATCATCCAAAATGCCGCCCCAAGTCCCTTCGTGGAGAGGGAGCGGCTAACAAGTCTAAATAATAATAATAATAATAATAATAATAATAATAATAATAATAATAATAATAATAATAATAATAATAATAACTTGACTTGCAGATCAAAGGCGATTTATTACACGGAATAAAGTATTTAGTGAAGTTGAACTTGAGGAAATTCAAGCAAATTGCAAAACTAAGAAAACAACATCACAAGCAGAAATAACTGATACTCAAGACACACTTAAAGACATTGTAGTAGAACTCCCAGAAGATGCTGTCGGGGAGGAAATAACAACACTATCACCAGAACCAGTTATTACTGAACCAACTGATGAACTAACTCAGAAACAAAAAGAATTGAAGGACAAGATCATGGAGCATTTTCTGCTTAATAAGGAACGGCAACGTTTACCATCATTAAAAACTGTGCCTAAGAAAATTTTGGCCCCTATCATGAAAATGGTTAATGCAGTGCTTTCAACAATTGAATCGGGATCCATCTTGGAAACGAACCAGTTAATGTACAGCGCAGCCGCAATAGTCACTAATGAACTAGGCATTAAAATCAAAGCACCTAGTTACACAACAGAAAAAGCATCAAAGCCAAAGTGGAAAATCCGATTGGAACAAAAAGTCAAAAAATTAAGGGCAGATGCTAGCAATTTGAAGAACATGCGTGAGCAACGGCTTAGAAATAACAAAATTATAGATCAGCTAATCAGAAGGTATAGATTGGATACAAGAAACATCAATGAAGCTGTAGAGATTGTAAAACAGCAGATAACAGCAACAGCTAGGAAAATTGAAAGATATGAGGCACGAATCATCCAGTATAAACAAAATCAGCAATTTCGATCAGACCAACGGCGTTTTTATCAAAGTCTTAATGTGAATGATGACACCAAAAGTCAAAAACCAGAAAAGCAGGCCACAGTTGAATTCTGGAAAGAATTGTGGGAAAATGCAAAGGACTACAATAAGGAAGCAAAATGGATACATGACTTTGAGAAAAGCATTGGCAACAAACAAATGCAATTATTAGAAATAACAACTGAGATGGTCAAAAATCGAGTAAAAAAAGTAAAGAATTGGACATCACCTGGAAAGGACCAATTACATGGTTTCTGGCTCAAATATCTGACCAGTTTACATGCAATATTGGCCAGGCAACTGAATGAGATGTTACAAAATGGCCAAATTGATGAATGGTTGACAACTGGAAAAACATACTTGATTCAGAAAGATGCAACTAAAGGAACAATACCTGAAAACTACAGACCAATAACATGCTTGCCAACAACCTTTAAATTACTCACAGGCATTATTGCAGATAACATTATGGATTATTTGGAAACAAACAACATCTTGCCAGTAGAGCAAAAAGGCAACAAAAGAAGGAGTAGGGGCACAAAAGATCAGCTCCTAATTGATAAAATGATATTAGAAAATTGTAAGAAAAGAAAAACGAACTTGAATATGGTCTGGATTGATTATAAAAAAGCATTCGACTCATTGCCACATAGTTGGATCATAAAATGCTTAGAAACAACTGGCATTAGTAAAAATATTACATCCTTCACTGAAAAGGCGATGAAACAATGGAGAACTGAGTTGGCAGTAGGGAATGAGAACTACGGAATGGTCAATATCAAGCGAGGAATTTTCCAGGGTGATTCACTTTCACCTCTTCTCTTCATCATCGCGATGATCCCACTATCAGTAATCTTAAAAAAAATGAAATTAGGCTACCAAACAGCCAAAGAAGCTGAAAAAATTTCACATTTATTATATATGGATGATTTGAAACTCTATGGAAAGTCAGAAATAGAAATCCAATCACTGACAAACACAGTCCGAGTATTCAGCAACGATATTTCAATGCAGTTTGGCATGGAAAAATGCGCCACTGTATCCATAAAAAGGGGCAAAATCACTACGTGTGAGGGAATTGAAATGCCCAATGGCCAACTAATTAAATGCAATGAAAATGAAGCCTACAAATACTTAGGCATTTTGCAGTTGGATAACATCAAACATGGAGAAGTAAAAACTATTGTCAGGAGAGAGTACACCAACAGAGTTAGGAAAATTTTGAAATCTAAATTAAATGGTGGAAATACAATCAAGGCCATAAATACCTGGGCAATACCAGTTATAAGATACACAGCTGGTATAGTTAACTGGACACAAACTGATTTGGACATTTTGGACCGAAAAACCAGGAAACTAATGACAATGCACTACAGTTTACATCCACGTGGTGACACTGATAGACTATACCTGCCCCGAAAATCAGGTGGCAGAGGATTATTACAAGTGAAGCAAATAGTTGAAGAAGAAAAACATGCACTGGCTGATTATTTAAAAGAAAGTCAAGAACATCTATTAATCGAAGTAAAGAACAAAAATCTATTGAAGGCCCAACAGACGAAACAAGAATACAAAAAAGATGTGATAAAATTAAGAATGGAGAGTTGGCAGAACAAAGCATTGCATGGCCAATTTCTGGAAAAAATAAAAGATAAAGTGGACAGTGAAAAAACTTGGTTATGGTTAACAGCAGGTACATTAAAGAAAGAAACAGAGTCACTAATCCTGGCTGCGCAAGAACAAGCTATCCGAACAAATGCCATTAAGGCCAAAATCGAAAAATCCTCTGATGATGCCAAATGCAGACTCTGCAAAGAAGTTGATGAAACTGTTGACCACATACTCAGCTGCTGTAAAAAAATCGCGCAGACTGACTATAAAATGCGGCACAATTCAGTGGCACAAATGATCCACTGGAATTTGTGCAAAAATTATAATATTAAAACAGCAGCAAACTGGTGGGAACATAAGCCTGAAAAAGTCGTCGAGAGTCAGATGGTCAAGATCTTGTGGGATTTTCGCATACAAACGGATAAAATACTGGCGCATAATACACCAGACATCACACTGGTTGAGAAAAATAAGGTTACAATCATAGACATCGCAATACCAGGTGATAGCAGGGTCGCCGAGAAGGAATATGAAAAAATCACGAAATACCAGGACTTAAAAATCGAAATCCAACGATTATGGCACAAACCAGCAGTGGTAATTCCAGTGGTAATCGGCACACTGGGTGCTATTCCAAAAGCACTGAAATTACATTTAAAACAGTTAAAAATTGACAAAATCACCATCAGTCAAATGCAAAAGGCTGCACTGCTTGGATCTGCACACATATTACGAAAATACGTTACGACGTCCTAGGGCCCTGGGTGGGGCCCGACTAGTAATTAATGCCAAATCCGGCGAAACAACTGGCTGCTGTGATACACTTCTGTTGATGCAATAATAATAATAATAATAATAATAATAATAATAATAATAATAATAATAATAATAATAATAATAATAATAATAATAATAATAATAATAATAATAATAATAATAATAATAATAATAATAATAATAATAAAATCAGAGTCCAAGGCAAAGTATTGCTCAAAGTTCCAATTTATTAAAAGAGCCATGTGGGCACATCTGGGAAAACCCGAATCTGAAAGCTTCCCGATTTTCCCCACCCAGTTGAAAGTTCATGACTTTGCCC
Organism: Natrix natrix natrix; assembly: GCA_029891615.1. Taxonomy (NCBI): domain Eukaryota; kingdom Metazoa; phylum Chordata; class Lepidosauria; order Squamata; family Natricidae; genus Natrix; species Natrix natrix. The sequence continues at coordinate 723,447 of JAKRSK010008698.1, forward strand.
CCACACCCACAAGTCCATCACATGGTCCAATCTTCCACTGCCATGCTGGCAGTTCCACCCATCCAGTTTCGGTCAAGCTCAGAGGTTCAGAGACAAAAGATGACCTTGGACTTCTAGAAAGGATTTTCTTATTTTGACAACAACACATTCTACTCCTTACTATTCCCTCTCCCAATTCCCCACTAATGAAACAGCATAGTAAAATAAGAGAGAGTGTGGCAGGCCAAAGATCCTAAAAGGAACCGGCTGCAGGCCTGACAGCAAGAGCTTGAACTTTCAGCTGGGTGTGTAAAACCAGGAAACTTTCAGATTCGGGTTTTCCCAGATGTGCCAACCTGGCTCTCTTAATAAATTGGAACTTTCAGCTATCTGATAATGCAGGGAGGAAGGGGGGGGAGGAGGAGGAGGAGGAGGTCCTTCTAAATATAATGTTGTTACTTAATGTGGTCTAAAGAGAAATCCACAAGGCAGGGGGATTCAAAAACTACAAGGTCATCACATCAACGTGGTGGATCCTGTGTTTGCCATCTTGAAAATGTTGAGATACAAACATGCCATGAACTCTGCTGTGGCCATATGAAACCTCCATTCAGTGATTCAGTTCAAATGAGATTCAGCTAAATCTTGAAAGTGACACCCCCAGATGAGACAGGCAATTCAGACTAAATCACAGAACACATCTGGATCCATCAAAACTTTCAGATGATTCTGCACATAAACAAAAACCCTTTCTTTTCCTTTCTGTATCACTTGAAAACATCGAGTCCACCCAATCATTCTGATTGGATTATTCTCACTGATTTCGAACAATCAGATGGAACGGAGGATCTAAATCCCACCGGTAATCAGTGCTCATCTATGTACTCCGGTTTCTCTACGCAATCAGCTTCTTGAAGATGTAGTGATCCAAAAGGCAGCAAAACAAATCCGTGAGGACAAGGCTAGAACAGCTACTGAGATCATAAATGCTCATTCTTGAAGGGAACAAATATGAGTAGAAACCTTCACAGTCAGACATATTTATGGATGTGGCATCCAAGATGCCTGAACAGAATTGGTCACCACACTATAAAAAAGATGTTGAGACTCTAGAAAGAGTGCAGAGAAGAGCAACCAAGGTGATTAGGGGACTGGAGACTAAACCATATGAAGAACGGTTGCAGGAACTAGGCATGGATAGTCTAATCAAGAGAAGGACCAGGGGAGAAATGAGAGCAGTCTTCCAATATTTGAGGGGCTGCCACAGAGAGGAGGAGATCAAGCTATTTTCCAAAGCACCCGAAAGCCAGACAAGGAATAATGGATGGAAACTGACTAAGGAGAGATTCAACCGGGAAATAAGGAGAACAATCAACCAATGGAATGGCTTGCCTTCAGAAGTTGTGGGAGCTTCATCACTGGAGGTTTTTAAGAAGCGACTGGACTGTCAGCTATCAGCACCATGCTGGCGAACCTATGGCATGTGTGCCACAGGTGGCATGCAGACCCCTCTCTGTGGGAACATGAGCCGTTGCACCCAGTTCAGCTCCACTGCACCTGCGCGTGCCTCCCACTGGTTTTCGGGTGTCTGTCACGTATGTGCAGGGAGCAAAGCGCATGTGAGAGATGCACGTGCCTGCACAGGAGCCGTGCATGCATGCATGGTGGTCATGTGTGCATGTGTGAGGGAAGCATGGGGTGTTGGGTGCCCATGCCTGGAGGTCAAGGGGCATGCCAGGGTGCCCACATGCATGCACAGGGGGGGCATGTGGGGTGGTTGCATGCGCGTTGCATTACAAGTGCACGTGCACTTATGCTTTTGGCACGCAACAACAAAAAGGTTAGCCGTCATTGGTATGATCTCCTGCTTGGGCAGGGGGTTGGACTAGATGACCTACAAAGTTCTTTCCAACTCTTTTAATCTGTCTGTCTGAAACAGAATCTGGGCATGTGATATCCAGCTTTTACATAACAGGAAAGGCATCGGCAAGTCCCTGGAAGCTGAGATATATGGATTACATTTGCAAAAGTTTGTTTAACCTAATTGCTAAATTTGGACATTTTCTGGGTTTGCAGAGTGTATTAATTCTAACTTACATCACAATAAGCCAGGAAAAGCTACCTGGGTGAAAGTGAAGTCATTCTAATTGACCTGAGTAGATTAGTAGTACGAACATAGTCTTCAGGGGACAGGGAAATAAAGATGAATTTGTGCTTATCTACAATGCGAGCTTCCTCAAGAGGAACAGGACATTCCCAGTTAGAATAAAATTTTAATCATGAATAATGTTTCTGGTTTATTGAAGCGTAACTGTTGAATCTGAGTAGCTTTGTGCAAATATGGTCATAAATGTGGTGTCTATATAACTACTAAAACTTCATTGGGTTTGTTTGTTTGTTTATACCCTCAAGTTAGCCCAAACGGTACATTATTTTGTAACAATTTTTGAGTCAAGGCAACCAAAATCCACTACTTTAAAGAATGTGTAAAAAAATAAATAAATCCTGACCCCATTAATTACAATTTGGAATTAAAATATCTACAGTGTTAGATCAGTTTTATCCACAAATTTATGGCTGTAGGACAGCCCCATGGCCATGTGTTCATGAATAGCAAAGTCAATGGGGAAGCCAGCAGGAAATCGGAAGTTACTCCCACTCCAATGCTTTTGCCCATTCATGTTTAAGTAAATACACACTGTCTACAATTTACAACAGTTCGTTTAGTGAGCGTTCAAAGTTACAATGGCAATGAAAAAAGTGACATGGCCGCTTTTCACAGTTATGACTGTTGCACATTCCCATGATATTGTGATCAAAATCGAGATGTTTGGCAACAGATTCATATTTATCTGACATCAGTCTTGCAAGTCTGAACATCCAACTCTCCCACTGTCTCATTTACTGTCTGATAAGCTAGGAAGGGTCCCTTTGGAGCTTGTGTAAAATGGGCTGGTTCACCCAAACCGGTAGTAAAAAAAATGCTACTGGTTCCCAGAACCAGTAGTAAAAAATACTAGTAGTAACCAGTAGTAAAAAATACTAAAAAAAAAGCTTTTTAAAAAAAGTTCCCACGATCACACATCGCACAGATGATCTTTGGATACTTTTAAAGCATTTTTTTATTGCAGGTTCTCTGGAAACGTGGGGGAGGGGGAGTCTGTTTTTGCTTCCAGCAGCTTCCCTGAGGCTTGCTAGACCAAAAACGGGGAGTGGGGGGAGTCCGTTTTTGCTCTCAGCAGGCTTCAGGGGGGCTAGGCCAAAAATGGGATTGCAGGGTGCTGAAAAAGAAAAAAGAAAGAAGAAAGAAAGAGAGAGGAGGCGGGGAGGGAAAAAGGAGAGGAAGGAAGGACTACAAACCTGGCACTAGATGCAGCTTCAGAAGATAATCCAGGGCTGGAAGACCTGGAGGTCATCTAGTCCAACCCTGCTCCAGCAGGACATTGTTAAAGTGGGTTTCTGTCTTTTGATCTCCCAGTTACATGACCCCACCAAGCCCGTAGCAAAAAAAAAAAGATTTCACCACTGCTTTGGAACCTCTTTCTTCATCCATTATGCAGCTGAGGGCTATGCCTCCTCTTATCTGGCCATTCCCTAGCCAGCATTTTTTCACTCCTTCTCCCAAAGTCATTCCCACATACTATTGCAGTTCCTGTGCTTCCATGAAATCCAAGCGATGGCATCAAAGATGAATTCCTTCCCAGAGGGCATTTTCAATAGCAGTGCTACCATCACCTCCAAAGGGAAACTCTTGCCTTTGAGAAACGTTTCAAAAACACCCCCTTTCCTAGAAAAATTGGGAAAGGTGGGAAATTTTGAAAGAAAAATTTTCAAACATCAGTTTGGCTCCAGCTTTACCTAACTTACTGTGCTATTTGAACGTCTCTTGGAAAATCATTTTACACTGATTTGATCAACCAACTGCAACAAGCTGATTTGGTAGAGTGGCGGTTCAAAGTCCACCAATTTTAGGAGAGAAGAGCCAGACGTCGTGACGAGACAATGTGCAGTTTTGACTGTCTGAGACCGCTGTTGACACTTTAATCGCCATATGGTCCAAATGGACCTAAGCCATCCTGAAGAGATGGTGAATAGGGAGACAAAGCCTTGCTGGTCTCAGGGACATCGCAAAGTCCCTGATTGACCCAAGGGAAGCACTCCAAATTGGCGATAAACAGACAGCCCCGTGCTGACAAAGTCGGAGATGGCTCCGGAAAGAAGGCAGTGAAAGTGAGTCCATCTGGTGAGGCTTTTCCTTTGAGAATGATTGCCCAAAGGTTTTTTTTTTTTTATAAGATAAATTAGTCCTTTAAGCAAAGAATAAAGTGGCGGAATTTATCTTTATTAGACTGCCTTGGAAAGTTTTTATTTCTTTTTTTCTTATTAATGATGTTTTGTGGATTGAAGTGACTATAACACTTTTTGTTTCTCTTCGTAAGCGAACGAACTGTTTTTCCTCCTATTTTCTGCTACCTTATTTACTGGCTGGAACTAAAACCTTTTTTATTTTAATAATTCTTTTTACTACTTCTCACTAATTTTCATTAAAGACTTTTAAAGATTATTGTTTTCCATAAGCTTGAGACAAATAGGAAAAGAAGTGAATCTGCTACTCGGAAGTTAGAACTTGGTTTTTTTCTTTTGAAACAATATAACCTTTGTTCTCTCTGTTTTCAATTTTATTGACGCTGTAACGGAGAGCTTTGCAGCTTTGAAGCTTATCTGTGCAATTTGAAAATAAGTTAAGGGTACGGTTGTTTTTACAGGTGCCTTTTTCTAAAACACTCTTGGCAAGGGAAGGAATTTTTTTTTTCTCCCTGCTTTTTCTCATCTGGAAACATGTATCAATCTTCAGATGAGGGAACACTGAGTCTTCAAGATTTGTTGATTGAAATTCAAAAGTTATCGGAAAGATATGAGAGATTTGATACGAAGTTGGATAGACTACTATCTCCTACAGCAAAGGATGATGGAGTTGGAGTCCCAAAAATAAAGAAATGAATGAAGATGAAGAAGACAAGGATAAGATAACAGATGAATTTAATGATGGAGCAAACCTGAGTGAAAATGGAAAGAAGGGAATATGCAGGAGCCCTATCCCTTTCTTCAAGATACAGGGGGGGGGGGGAAGTGATGATGATGGAATTAAGAAGAGAAACTGTTCCAGAAATACGTTTAATCAGAGACATGCTAATTTTAATACCAATTCAATGCAACAAGGCTTTTTGAGAGATCTTTTAAGCAAAAAAGTGCGGAGAGAAGTTTATAAAAACCTTATAAAGGAATTAATAAAAAGATTGACACAACAACCGGCAAAAGGAACAAGATTGTTTTTCTACTGGAAAGATACAGGTTGATAGTGAATGTTGATGATAAAAAATTTAATTAATTATTGGTGATTAATAGGCAGGAACCTTAATATTTTATAGACTTTTTAAAGATTGCTTTTAAATGTTTATTCGTTAAAAAGTAATACATTATGACAATAATAATGAAATAATAATTCCAATCAGTAAAAACAATTTGGATATAAATAGCAAATTGGGACCTGGGGGGGATTTTTTTTAATGAACGTTGTTAATAAACCTTTGAGGTTTTGTTATAAAGAAGTATTTTTTCTTGGGTCTAATGAGAGGAGAGGTGACATAAATAGTAAATAATTCCTAGTTACCTATAATAATAATAATAATAGTAATGAAATAAAGATTTTGACTAGTAAAAGCCATTTGGATATAAATTGCAAATTGGGACCTGGGAAAAAGACTTATAAATCTTATTAAAAAATCCTTGTCTAGATTATGTATAAAAATGTAAGTCTTCTTGGGTCGGATGAGAGGAGATGTGATATATATATATAAAGAGGGAGTAGTGACCTTCCTCCCATATTTAGGCATACCAGGGGTTGTAACACAAATACATACCTATTTCCCTGGCTCAACTGATAAGGAGGCTAGCCTGTGGCTTAGTGGCTAAGACTCCTGCCTAAGATATAATACAGCCCAGGTTCAAATCCCAGTAAGGGTATGGCTAGCTGATGAGAGCTAATTAGCTCGAAATAGATCTATACTAGTCTCCCTTTATTTATTTATCAGTACAAATACAATATATATATTGTACTGTATATGCATTGACATTCCTGGGAAGCACAATAAAAAAATAGCACAGTGTATCATCTTTTCCAGATATGATCTTTTAAAATCTGTCTTACCTTAACTTTTCCTTCCTTCCTTCCTTTCTTCTTCCTCCCTCCCTGTCATTCTATCCCTCCCTCCCTTCCTTCCATAACATGCTGACTCACTCATTTGTTACGAGGACTTGACAGCAGTCATTAGTGAACTGCTGTGTTTGAGAGTACCAATGAAAATCCTATCCAGATTCCAAATTAGAGCAGGCAACAATCTGGTAGGACTCCTTCATGGGTCAACTCATGTCATTAGCATTCCCCACCTTACTGGCATCCGAAGGAGAAGTAGCAGAGACTGGACAATTAGTCTCTCTTGGTCAATTTCAACTTAATTACCACAATGTTTCCAGGCAAGAGCAAATCAGGCTAATTAGTAATGACCCCATTTTGAGGAGGGGGCCTTCCTTCTTCATCTTAAAGGACATCACAAATAAATTGAAATGACAGTTAGGCAGGTTATCAAGAATCAGAAGAGAGAGATGACCAATTAATCGCAACAGAAACAAGGCAGATTTGAGCGTCGTGTTGTAGTAGTTATCAGCTCCTCCTTTTATTATTTATCCAAACAGTCAAATCTAATGATAATATACTGCCCAATTTTGAGTCATGTGCAAACTTATCGCAATTAAAATTAACTTAAAATTCATACCGTATGACACAGATTATAGCAGCGGCCTTCGATCACGGCTCAATATTAAGAGCCGGTTTAAAAAGAGTCTTACGATAGCAGTAATGGGGGGGGGGGGGGGGGGAATCTTTCATATAAAATAGACAGGGGGCATTTTCTTTGTGGTCTATGCTGTTCTTACTTTTAATCAAGACAGGATATTTCTAGGCAGAATTGTATTGGCTAAGGCAGCATTGCTCAGCCTGAATAATTCCCAGGTATGTAGATTTAGGGGACTGGAGGCTAAAACATATGAAGAACGGTTGCAGGAACTGGGTATGTCTAGTTTAATGAAATAAAGGACTAGGAGGATCATGATAGCAGTCTTCCAATATCTCAGGATCTGCCACAAAGAAGAGGGAGTCAAGCTATTCTCCAAAGCACCTGAGGGCAGGACAAGAAGCAATGGGGGGAAACTGATCAAGGAGAAAAGCAACTTAGAACTAAGGAGAAATTTCCTGACAGTTAAAACACTTAACCAGTGGAACAACTTGCCTCCAGACGTTGTGGGTGCTCCCTGGAAGTTTTTAAGAGGAGGTTGAACAACCATTCATCTGAAATGGTGTAGGGCTAGGATGGGAAACCTATGGCACGTGTACCAAAAGTGGCATGTGGAGCCCTCTGTGGGCATGTGAGCCGTCGCCCCAGCTCAGCTCCATCGTGCATGCTCGCATGCCTCCCACCAGCCAGCTGCTTTTCGGAAGACACAGATGCATGTGTGGGGGCAGGGGGGAGAGCAGGGGGTGGCGACCCACCCTGCACCCTGTTTTTGGTTCCAGGAAGCTTCAGGGAGGCCTGCTAGGCCCAAAACAGGATGCAGGGAGGGGGGGTGCTGCGTGCCCTGTTTTTGGTCCTACGAGGCTTCAGGGAGGCCTGCTAGGCCCAAAACAGGATGCAGGGAGGGGGGGGGGGGTGCTGCATGCCCTGTTTTTGGTCCTAGGAGGCTTCAGTGTGGCCTGCTAGGCCCAAAACAGGATACAGGGGGTGGGGTGCTACGTGCCCTGTTTTTGGTCCCAGGAGGCTTCAGTGTGGCCTGCTAGGCCCAAAACAGGGATGCAGGGAGGGGGGGTGCTGCATGCCCTGTTTTTGGTCCTAGGAGGCTTCAGTGTGGCCTGCTAGGCCCAAAACAGGATGAAGGGAGGGGGGGGTGCTACGTGCCCTGTTTTTGGTCCTAGGAGGCTTCAGAGAGGCCTGCTAGGCCCAAAACAGGATGAAGGGAGGGGGGGGGGTGCTACGTGCCCTGTTTTTGGTCCTAGGAGGCTTCAGAGAGGCCTGCTAGGCCCAAAACAGGATGCAGGGAGGGGGGGGTGCTACGTGCCCTGTTTTTGGTCCTAGGAGGCTTCAGGGAGGCCTGCTAGGCCCAAAACAGGATGCGGGGTGTGTGTGTGCTACGTGCCCTGTTTTTGGTCCTAGGAGGTCTCAGATAGGCCTGCTAGGCCCAAAACAGGATGCAGGGAGGGGGGTGCTATGTGCCCTGTTTTTGGTCCCAGGAAGCTTCAGGGAGGCATACTAGGCCCAAAACAGGATGCAGGGATGGGGGTGCTACGTGCCCTGTTTTTGGTCCCAGGAAGCTTCAGGAAGGCCTGCTAGGCCCAAAACAGGATGCAGGGAGGGGGGTGCTACGTGCCCTGTTGTTGGTCCCAGGAGGCTTCAGGGAGGCATACTAGGCCCAAAACGGGACACATGTGTGTGTCCAACACATGCATGCACAGAGGGAGCTCAGGGGGTTCCGTGCACATGTGCGGGGGGGACGGGAGGACAGGGTATGCAGTGGGGTGTCACACGGGCATTGCATTATGGGTGGGGCCATGCATGCTTTCAGCAGAGGAGGACAAAAAGGCTAGCCATCACTGCCCTATAGAAAGTACAAAGGTGAAGCTGATGAAAGGAAAATCACAAATATATGAACTCCTTGTTTACCTGTCAAAGAGAAAGGAAAGCAGGATTCACTTCCACCCTGCTCTATTAAAACACTTCATTTGGATTCTGCATGAGACAAAGCTAAAAGGCAAGGAGGCGATTTTTTTAAAGCCCTGTTGTGATTATATGTAATTTGCCTCTGAAGGAAGAATTAAAAAGATATATACAAAATGATTCTGAAAGAACAACTTTTCAGAGACATTAGTTTGAAAAGCTTATTGAAAAGCAAATCTCTCTCTCCCCCCCCCCCTCTCTCTCTCTCTTTAAATGTCACAGCCAGTTACCAAGCAACAACTGCAATGTCTCTGCTGCACTCACAACAACAGCACGCTTTCAAATTTTGGGAAGTGGTACATGAGACAAGCAGGAGAGATGCAGGAATGCAAGTACATCCTCCTAGGAAAAAAATCTGGAAAAGCCCACCAGATTTCCATCCCCTTCTTTTATCCCTGTTTCTCTTCCCTTTTAAATTTAACTGGTGCGGAACTCAATCATTATGTACAATGTTTAGTTCACACATCACCATAAGCCTTAACCTAAAGACATTTCTTCTGCCCAAATACAAATACTATCTTCAAGATTAGGAAGAAGATTTCATAAGGGCAATGTGTGTCAATGAGTACATTCTCACCACTAAGGCAGAGAATAACAGATTAAGGGAGTTGGAAGAGACCTTGGAGGTCCTCTAGTCCAACCCCCTGCTCAGGCAGGAAAGCCTATACCAGTAATGGCTAACCTTTTTGTCATTACATGCTGAAAGAGCGTGTGTGCATGTGTGACAGCGCACATGCGCGCCCACACCCATAATGCAATGTTCACATGAACATCCCCCCGTGACCCCCTCCCCCTTGCGCATTTGATCCCCCATGGTCCCCCCCACGCATGCACATGTGACACCCCTGCACCTTGTTTTGGGCCTAGTAGGCCTCCCTGCAGCCTCCTGGGAGCAAAAACTGTATGGGGGGCTGCACCACACAGCCCCATGCTCCACCACCCCCGCACATGCGCACGTGACCCCTGCATGCCCCCCCCCCGGTGCATGCACGGCAGAGACCCGAAAATCTGCTGGCTGGAAGGAAGTGCGCGCTCATGCGTGGTGGAGCTGAGCTGGGCAACCGCTCGTGCACACGCAGAGAGGGCTCTCCGTGCCACCTGTGGCACACATGCCATAGGTTTGCCATCACGGGCCTATGCCATTTCAGACAAATGGTTGTCCAATCTCTTCTTAGAAACCTGTAATGATGGAGCATCCACAACCTCAGCCCCTCAGTACACTTCACTCAACTCTTGACACCGTGTTCTTTCTCTAGGGTCAGCAGTGTCTTTATTTATCTCTGACATGTCTTTCCTGCCCCAAAACTCTCAGGTTGGAGCCTGGAGCTATCCACAGGGTGTCAGGCCTGCAGCCATCTTTTCTTTTGGATCTTGGGCCTGCCACACTTTCTATTATTATACTATGCCTCTTCGATTGTGGGAAAATGGGAGGGGGGATTGTACAGAGTTAGATGTTATGTAGCCATAACAAAATTCCTTTCTAGAAAGCCAAGGTCATCCATTGTCTCTGCACCTCTGCACCTGACTGGAACTGGATGGGTGGAACTGCCAGCATGGCAGTGGGAGATTGGACCATGTGATGGAGTTGAGGGTGTGGGGGCAAGATCTTGAACTTTCAATTAGGTGGGGAAAACCAGGAAGCTTTCAGATTCAGGTTTTCCCAGATGTGCCAACATGGCTCTCTTAATAAATTGGAACTTTGAGCAATACTTTGCCTTGGACTCTGATTTAATTTTGGATGCTATTTGGAACCCTGATACAGGGAGCACCAAAAGAAGCCAAGATGGCAATGCAAGCATACATTTGAAGCTCCTTATGCATGTCTGTGATTCTGAAGCACTGCAAAACAGGTGAGGCTTCAGTCTCACCACTGGAACTGCCATCTCCACCCTCCATGCCCAGCTGGTGAAATATGTAGACAAAACTTTTTTGGGGAAAATGTTCTAGGTTGCCCTAGGTTGCATTAACAGAGTGATAGAATCAAGATCACGTGAAGTGTTAATACAGCTTTATAATACCTTGGTAAGGCCACACCTGCAATACTGCATCCAGTTTTGGTCGTCACGATGTAAAAAAGATGTCGAGACTCTAGAAAGAGTGCAGAGAAGAGCAAGAAGGAGGATTAGGGGACTGGAGGCTAAAACATATGAAGAATGGTTGCAGGAATTGAGTATATCTAGTATAATGAAAAGAAGGACTAGGGGTGACATGGCAGCAGTGTTCCAATAGTTTTTTTTAACTTAAATTTTATTTTATTTTAATACAAAATACTATCTTTCATTAAACAGTGTGTCGCCTGGGAACAAATATTTTGCACAGTAGCAATTAAAATTGCAGCCCTATTCATTATTTTACCTATTATTTACCTAGTATTAGTTAATACTAATACATAACATACTATTATAATAATTTCCTTCTTAACTTATTTATCTTTGTTAATACAATTTCCCTATTTCACTCCTCTACTTTCATTTCTATCTTTCATATTTATTCTCTAACCATTGATAAAATAACTCCCATATACTATAATAGTCAGCTTCTTCTTTTTCTTTAATTGCAAGTGTTAATCTGTTCATTTCTGCACATTGTAATATTTCCTTAATCATGTTTTCATCTGGAAATGTCATCAGATACCGAGATCGTACTATCATATGTGGTAGACATGTGTAGAAGCTAAAAAATATTGGACAAAAATTCATATGTGGTTGGAGAAGATGATACAACAATATTGACTTTAAACCAGCATTTTTCTTGTGGATTTTACCAGAAACGTATAGTAAAGAAAATGTGTATTTGATTATTCATATAATAACTGCAGCTAGAATTGTATTTCTGCAAAATTGAAAAAGTGAAGAGATCCCTACGCAATGTTCCAATATTTGAGGGGTTGTCACAAAGAAGAGGGGGTGTCAATCTATTCTCCAAAGCAACTGAAGGCAAGTCAATATCTCAAGAAGTTCCTCAAAGAAGAGGGGATCAACCTATTCTCCAAACCAGGCAGGATATGAAATAATAGGTGGGAACTAATCACGGAGAGAAGCAACCTAGAACTAAGGAGAAATTTGCTGAAAGTTAGAAGAATTAATCAGTGGAACAACTTGCCTCCAGAAGTTGTGGGTCCAACACTAGAGGTTTTTAAATAAGAGATTGAATACCTGTTTATCTGAAAAGGTGTTGGGTTTTCTGCCTGAGTGGACAGTTGGACTAGAAGATTCCCAAGGTCCCTTCCAGCTCTGTTATTCTGTTATTACTTGCTGCCAGAGATGCCTTCATCTGGCACCTGGGAGATGGCCTTTTCTTGCTTTGCTTCAGACTATGAAATGCATTTTCTCAAATTGCGCTTGGCTTCCACCCACCCTTCCTTTAGAAGCTCAGCCAAGGTTCACCTCTTTCATCAGGCGGTTCGTTGTTAATGGATGTCTGGATTGGTTATAACTTATGCTTTTTATTAAAAAAAAACCTGCAATCCCACCATCTTTTTATTTATTGCCAACCAAACGTGATTGTAGAGACTGAGAAGAAACCTGGTGTCAGGCCTGCAGCCATCTTTTCTTTTGGATCTTTGGCCTGCCACACTTTCTATTATTCTACTATGCATTTTCTATTGTGGGAAAATGGGAGGGGGGATTGTATGGAGTTACATACTATGTAGCCATAACAAAATTCTTTCTAGAAAGCCAAGGTCATCCGTTGTCTCTGCACCTGACTGGAATTGGATGGGTGGAACTGCCAGCATGGCAGTAGAAGATTGGACCATGTGATGGGATTGTGGGTGTGAGGGGAAAGATCTTGAACTTTCAACTGAGTGGGAAAATCGGGAAGCTTTCAGATTCGGGTTTTCCCAGATGTGCCAACATGGCTCTCTTAATAAATTGGAATTTTGAGCAATACTTTGCCTTGGACTCTGATTTAATTTGGATGCTATTTGGAACGCTGACACCTTGGGACATAAATGGAAGAAATGCATACACAAATAAATGGTGTGTGTGTGTGTGTGAGTGCATGAATTAATAATGGGGTTGGAAAGTGTAGAAGGAACCATTTGATTGCAAAGGGGAGGAAATCTGTGATCTTTGGAGGGGTTTAAAAAAAGTCAGGTTGGCAGTCACAGCTATGGAATGCATGCCATCCTGTATTTTTATCCATTGCATGTGCAATACATATTTAAAGAAGTAGGGCTTTGATTCCCCAGCTGATGTCATTAGCTTCACTATTTTAAACTCTTGTGGACACCCCAGGATAAAGTGGCATGATCTGACAATATGGAACCTTCAGAAGTAGAGACTGAAGCGTGTGTGCGCTCAGTGTGAAGCGCATGCTCAGCCAACCGGTTGTTAAACAGGTAGGATGCCACTCCTGACTATATGGCATACTATACAAATATGTATACATGCATAAACCAAGCGTATGGCACGTCTTTTACTTAGTGATTACTGAGAGCCTTCCCCTCCATGAATCTCTTCCCTTTAGCAGCCACTTTACCATCTTCACAGTTGACTCTACAGTTGAGTTGTGCGGTGGCTTAGAGGTAGAGCTCTCACCTCACAATCAGGAGGCAGTGAGTTCGATCCTAGGTAGAGGCAGATATTTCTCTCTAGGCACCAATGGTGGGTTCCTATGGTTCGGCCTGGTTCAGCCTAACCGGTTGTAGCTTGGCAGCTTGGGTCACTGGAACCGGCAGCGACCCAGGTCTGCCATGCCCCCGAACCGGTTCTTGCAGCAGTGCCATAGGCACCGCCATCTTGTTTTTTGCTTCTGCACATGCACAGAAGCTATTTTCATTCTACTACGCATGCGCGTGCAGAATGCATGATGTGCGTGTGTGAGCACAAAGTGCTCACGTGGTGGCAGCGCATCCCTGAGCAGAACCGGCAGTAGTGGCTGCTGGAACCTACCACTACTGGGCACGAATAAGAATTTATCTGCTGAATAAAATTCCATATTGGCGACAGGAAGGGCATCTGGCCAGTAAATCCACTGCTCCATTCAGTTGCCCAGAATCCACTCCGCAAGGGATTATTGGGTCATAAAAAGGAGATGACGACAGTTGACTCCACAGTGTGAGAAGATGATCTTCTTTCTCTTTCTAGAATCTCCCACTCTTCAAACTCATTGGATGATAGTAGTCTTATGAAACAAGGAGGAGAGGGGGGAAGGACCTCTACTTTCTCCCTACCATTCATAATTTTGCACTATTCTATCATACCCATAGATTTATTTCCTACCAAGCTACAAAGCCTCTGGTGGAGCTATCCAACCTTCTTGTTTCTTTTGATTGGCCCAGTCTGAATTGTTTCAAGCTCGACAAGTTTGCTTTTGAGATGTGGCGATCAGAAAGAGACACATTATTTCTTTTTTCTCTCTCCTTAAAACAGACTTTTTAATTGTTTTTTCCCCTCTATAACATCTTACAATCCTCACATTAACATTGTTATGTCATCATACCTGTATATATCAATCTTATATCGCTACTATATTTATATACATTCACCTACAGTTCTATACATTTCTCTATTGTTTCTCGGCTGAATTAACTTTATTCCTGTTATGTAACCATTTATACCAATTATCCCAAATTTCATAGTATTCAGACTCTTCTTTGTCCTTTAATCTTAATGTTAACGTGTCCATTTCTGCACAATCTAAAATTTTCTGAATCACTAATTCATCGGGGGGGTGGGGGGATATTACTTTGTTTCCAGCATTGGGCAAATGTTATTCTAGCTTTGGTCAACAGGTGTATTAGTTTGTATTTAATTTTCTTTCTATATTTCCCCTTGGTTATTCCCTGAAGAAAGAGTTCCGTTTTGTGTTCTATTTGTTCCTCTGTAATTTGTTTTATCCATTTTCAAATTTTCATCCAATATTTTTGAGTTTCCGGAGTTTTCTATCACCATATATGATAGAAAGTCCCTTGCATTTTTTTGTACTTCCAGCAGGTCAGATTCATGTTCGGGTACATTTTGGCCAATCTCGTTGGTGGCAAATGCCAACGACAGAACATTTTGTACATGTTTTCTTTGAATGCTACTGATCATGTGAGTTTACAATTCTGTTCCAAATTCTTTCCCAATCCATTAGATCTATATTGAAGATACACATTATTTCAAGGTTCCTCAAGCTACAGATGCTCACAGAGAGGGACTCCTCCGGGTGCCATCTACTAGGCAATGCCAGCGGGCGACGCCCGGGAGTAGGGCCTTCTCTGTGATGGGCCCGACCCTCTGGAATGACCTCCCCCCTAACATCAGAACAACCACTGATCTCCGCTCCTTCCGCAAGAAACTTAAGACCCACCTGTTCCACTTAGCTGGCCTGGCCTAACCGTAGTTTTAATCTTCTATCCCCTGGCCGGTATTTTAAATTTTCGGGGTAGACTTTTTAGGCTGTTTTTTAATTTTTAATTTTATTGTACAGGCTTTGTATTTAATCTATTTTTAAGGGGTATTTAATATTTTCTACTATGTATATGGTTTTTTAGTTGTTGTCTGTACACCGCCCCGAGTCCCTTCGGGGAGAGGGGGCGGTCTATAAATTCAATAAATAATAATAATAATAAGATGCATCAAAAGACATCCAGCCTTTTCAGTTTTCTTGGAAACCTTTTCCCCCCATGAGCTACCAGATGGATTTTAATCTTTGTCACACCATTTTTCACACACGTGGACTGGCATTTTCATTCCACTATCATTTTGATTACAATAGCCACTCCAGGTCAGTCCCTACCCATAGTACAAATATATATATATATATAGATAATAATAGTTGATTATCAGAATTTATATTCTGCCTTCTCACCAAATTCAGATGTCAGCTAAAACCTAGAAATACAAGCACAAAATGACAATGACAAGTACAAAATTGCTATGGTTCTGTGAAGCCAGCCGAGTAAACAAACAGCTAAATAATATACATTCTGGTGATGAATTAAAAGTTTGATCCCAAAGTTAAAAGGAGGGAAGAGCCAAAAATATTTAAAGGCCATTAGATGATTAAGAGAGATGTATCTTTGGACAAGTGTTATAACATATTGTATATTATAAAACAGGCAATTCATAAATGGAACAGCTACTTCCTTCAAGATTAAATCAATAAAAGCACACCAAGCAAAAAGTTAGCCACCAGCTTCTTCATGGACAGCTTTACGCCATCCTAGAGTTAGGAACGTAGAAGAGAAGATTCTGGATAGACGGTTCCAGCCAGGGATGGGCTGCTGGGGGTTTATAGGGGTTCAGAAGAACCTCTAAGATTCTAGGCAGTTTGGAGAACCTCTGTTAGATCTGGGCAACGAGAGACAGACTGCGGACACGAAGTGACTTAACAGCTCTTTATTAATAGTAGTAGTGATCCAGCTTGCTCTGTGGTCGGAGGGTTCCCCTTTTATAGGGATCGGGTATGCCCCTCGACCAATCAGAACGATACCTGTTTCCCGCTGTA
The DNA here is from genome assembly GCA_029891615.1 of Natrix natrix natrix. Lineage (NCBI taxonomy): Eukaryota > Metazoa > Chordata > Lepidosauria > Squamata > Natricidae > Natrix > Natrix natrix. The sequence continues at coordinate 739,688 of JAKRSK010008698.1, forward strand.
GCAGCGGACCAGAGGGGAGACTTACTACGATATATGCTAATATCTAACACCCCTCCCCTCCTAGATGGAACGTTGCGGTAGGTAACATAGTCTTTTAGGTATGTGGGTGTTTGTCTTGCTCGGGAGGAGCGTCGTAGTTCGGGTTGGTTAGAGGTGGTTGCAGGATCGGGTGCTTTTCCTGTTTCACGCTCGGGAGGTTGTGTGCCTTCGTTGCTAGGGCGTTCTGGAGTCTGCTCGGCTGCGTTGTCCGGGGTTTGCTCTGCTTCGTGCGTGTTTTCTTGTTCCAAGCTTGGTTCGCAGGTGTCGTAGTTTTCTATGATGGGGCTCTCGCATGGCTGACTTTCTGTAGGCAGGAAAGTCTCGTCTTCGTTTCGAAGGTCTGAGTGTGCTAGGCGACCCCGAAGTTGATCGATGTGCCTTTTCCAGTTCCGCCCATCTTCCAGTTCCAACAGATATGATCGTGGACCCGTGATGCCAATGACCGTTGCCGGCATCCACAATGTTCCCCCTCCATAGTTGTGGGCGTATACTGAATCCCCTATTCTGAAAGACCGAATTTTGCTTGTGGAGTCTGGGGGCGCTGTGGCAGAGTAATTTGGGTGAAGACGGTCCAGGTGAGACCGTAGGCGGCGGCCCATGAGTAGTTCAGCGGGGCTCCTACCCGTTGTTGCGCTTGGGGTAATGTGCTGAATTAGGAGGTAATGGTCAATGCGTGTTTGCCAATCACCTGGACCCATCCTAGCGAGGGCCTCTTTTGCGAATCGCACCATTCTCTCCGCCTGTCCGTTTGATGCCGGATGGAATGGCGCGACGAGGGCGTGCCGAATTCCCTGACCTGCTAAAAACGTTTCGAATTGCATGGCCGTGAATTGGGGCCCGTTATCGGAGACCAGGAGGTCGGGCAGGCCATGGGTGGCGAAAAGCCGCCGTAAAACCTTAATGACTGCCTCTGCCGTGGTTGAAGTCATTAGGATTACTTCTAGCCATTTCGAGTATGCATCCACAACTATAAGGAAAGTCTGACCTTGGAATGGTCCTGCGAAGTCGATGTGTATTCGCGACCAGGGTGCTTTAGGTTTCTCCCATTCTGTGGCGGGCGCTTCCGGGGGTGCTGGTCTAGATTCCTGGCAGGGGTCGCAAGTGGCCACCCACTCCTCTATTTCTTTGTCCATGTTTGGCCACCACACGTAGCTTCTTGCTAACGCCTTCATTCTAACAATCCCCGGATGACCCACATGTAAAGCATCTAATACATTCCTACGTAAAACATACGGAATAACAACTCGATCCCCCCACAACAAACAACCTTGTAACACTGAGAGTTCATCCCGTTTTGACCAAAACATTTTGAATTCCGGGCCCACATTTCCCTTCGGCCACCCCCTCCAAACCCAAGTTTGAACTTGTTTTATTAAATTGTCTTTAGAGGAGAACCTTGCAACGTCGTAGGAAGAAACCGGTCCAGAATCCAAACAGTCAATGAGCAATACCGGTACTTCTGGAGTGGGGTCTGGCAGAATGTCAGGTAATGGGCAACGGCTGAGTGCGTCTGCGTGTCCGAGAGTGGAGCCCGGTCGATGAATCAATTTGTATGAATACGCAGCCAGGAAAACAGTCCACCTGGTCATGCGTGGAGAAAGGGAAACCGGGGTGGGGCGGTTTCCCGCCAAAAGTCCCAACAACGGTTTGTGATCTGTAATTAGCTCAAAATCGCGGCCGTAGAGGTATTCGTGGAAACGCTTTACTCCAGCTACAGCAGCCAGCGCTTCCCTGTCCATTTGGCTGTAATTCCTTTCGGCCGATGAAAGAGTTCTGGAGTAGAAGGCGATGGGTGCTTCTTTTCCGTCGGGCATCCTGTGGCTGAGGACTGCTCCAACTCCGAAGGGTGATGCGTCGCAGGTCAATACCAGCGGTAGGGTCTGGCTGTATTGGACAAGCAGTGAGTCAGTGGTGAGCAGGCGCTTTACCCCGGCGAAAGCTGCAGCTTCGGATCGTCCCCATTTCCATGGTGCGTTCCTCTGGAGTAGACGGTGTAGTGGCTCAGCAACGGTCGCCTTCTGCCTCAGAAAAACGCTGTAGAAGTTAAGTAATCCGAGGAAAGCCTGCAACTCGGTCTGGTTTCGTGGTGTGGGGGCGTCCTGGATCGCCTTGATTTTCTTTGAAGTGGGGTGTATTCCCTGACCATCGATTCTATAACCCAGGAATTCTACGCTAGGCACGTTAATTTGGCATTTTTCCTTTTTAAGGCGGAGACCCTTTTCTCTGATTCTGGCCAAAACAGATCTGACTCTTTTATTTAATTGCTCCTCGTTTGCAGCGGACACCAAGATGTCGTCAAAATAGGGGACGACTCCCGGTATCCCTTGCAAAAGTCGTTCCATGACGCTCTGGAACAATCCTGGGGCAATGCTCACGCCGAATTGTAGCCGGTTGCATTTGAATGCTCCTCTATGCGTCACTATAGTTTGGGCCTCCGCTGTGGCGCTATCAACTGGCAGTTGCTGGTAAGCTTGTGCCATGTCTAATTTAGCAAATACCTTTCCTGGCCCCAACGAGTGCAATAAGTGCTGTACTACAGGCACAGGATATGCGCTCTGTTGTAGCGCGACATTAATTGTGCATTTATAGTCCGCGCAGATGCGGACTGATCCGTCTGGTTTGACTGGGGTCACGATGGGTGTTTCCCAGCGCGCGTGATCTACCGGCTCAAGGATTCCTTGCTCCACTAACTTATCTATTTCCTTATCTATTTTTGGGCGGAGTGCAAAAGGCACTCGTCTCGGTTTAAGTCGGATTGGCGCCACTTTGGGGTCTAAATTGAATGATATTGGTTTACCCACATACTTACCAAGACCGGGGCTGAACACATCCTCGAATTCCTTAAAAATCTGTTCAGCGCTGCTGTTTCTCACGGCGTTGATTCCGGTGACTTCTAACCCCAGGGCTTCAAACCAATCAAGCCCCAGAAGGTTCTGTAATGGTGCGCTGGCGATGGTCACGGGCAGCTGGGCTTCGATGTCCTTGAAACGGATGTGGAATGTGCCTTGGCCCACGATGGGGACTTGGTTCCCCTGGTAGTCTCGTAGCAGGACGTCTGGAGCGCGTAGTTGGCTCTTTCTGAGGCTAGGGATAGCCTGTTTCATGGATGCCCATGAAATAATCGTCAGGGTCGATCCTGTGTCAACTTCTAGCTCGCAGGGTGAGCCCTCCAAGAGGACTGTGACTCTCAGCCTTTTTGGCCGCTTAGGGCGGACCTGATGTATTGTGGTGAGATACGTTCGCAACTCCTCTCTCTGGGTCAACTCTATCTCATCGTCAACATCCTGAAAATACTCTCGTTGAGCGTCTTGATAGAACGCTCTTTCAGCTCTTTGTGTGTATTCTCTCTGGGGATACGCTCGCTCAACTCCTTGTGAGTAATCTCTCTGGGGATACGCTCGTTCAGCTCTTTGGAAATTTTCTCTCTGGGTAAACACTTGTGGATTTCTCTCTGGGCGCCCTTTTTGGTTTCGCCAAGCCCCTGGGTTGGGCTTCTGTTGGCGGTACATGGGTGGCTGCCGTGAGGCAGGGACTTCGCTCCGGCACACTCGTGCGATGTGCCCAAGTTTGTTGCAGTGTGAACAAACAACGTTCCTGAACCTACAGGTAGACCGGGGGTGATTCCCTCCGCAGCTTGCGCAGGGCGGCAAACGGAATCCGGGTCTCCCCCCAGGCCTCACGTGACTGCTCCGCATCAGGTGACTGTCCTCGAACTCGGAATCCTCGTAGTCGGGGTTTGTGTCCTCGTAGTGGACTCTGGACTGCCTGAGTGCTGTCTGGCTTCCGCTGAACCCGCGTTGTATGGTTACCGACGATTTTTCTGCTGACTCTGATGCCCTTGCTTCGTTTAGTGCTATCTGTAGGGTTAAATTTGGGTTTGCCAACAGCTTCTTTTGTAGTGAAATGTCTCTTAACCCACAGACAAATTGTGCCAGGATGTGCTCGTCCAGGTCCCTGAACTCGCAGTGAGTTGCTGCTTTTCGCAGGGCTGCAACATATCGGTTGATTGACTCTCCCGCCTTCTGGTTCCGCGTGTTGAATTCCTGGCGGCAAACGTGGCGGGAAGGTTTTGGCGTGTAATGAGTTTGCAGAGCCTGTTGCAACGCCGTCCACGATACTGCCTGTATTGGAGTAGGCGCGGTGAGGTCTCTGGCCGTATTGAAGACTTCCTTTCCACAGTAGCCGAGGAAGATGTTTTTCTTCCTCGCATCGGTGATCCCCGTGTATTCGTTCGCTTCGAGGAAACACTCGAAACGAATCATGAAAGCTTCCCATTCGTCGTTTGCTGGGTCGAAAGGAGCGGGGGGAGCATGCATCGCCATCTTCTCTGTTTGAATTTGCCGCGCTGCGGTGATCTGAGATGGCTGCCGGAATTTCTGCCGAATTCCTGGGCTGGATCAAATCCGGAGATTCTGGAGGTAGCGTTCTTCGTCCTATCTGTCTCTCAATCCCACCTTCATCGCCAATGTTAGATCTGGGCAACGAGAGACAGACTGCGGACACGAAGTGACTTAACAGCTCTTTATTAATAGTAGTAGTGATCCAGCTTGCTCTGTGGTCAGAGGGTTCCCCTTTTATAGGGATCGGGTACGCCCCTCGACCAATCAGAACGATACCTGTTTCCCGCTGTAGCAGCGGACCAGAGGGGAGACTTACTACGATATATGCTAATATCTAACAACCTCCAAATCCCACTCCTGGCCTCTCCCCTTCCAGGAGTCCCTACGACTACATGGCCCATTTTGGATGCAGTTAAATGCAGGGCACACGCGGAGGCTTGGGGAGGGCGAAAAACGGGACTACTGGAAGTTCGGAAAGGCCGGAAACGGACCTCCGGAGCCTGGGGACGCCATTTTCATTCTCCTAGAGGCTTGAGGAAAGCCCCCAGAGTCCTTGGAGGGCAAAAATGGTCCCAACTAGGCCACACCCACCATGGCCACACCCACCCAGCAACCAGGCAGAGAACCCCTTGCTAAAACTTTTGAAGCCCACACCTGTTTTCAGCCCTTAAGAATCGTCCTCAAGAAGTCCTTGCGTGTGTGTGTGTGTGTGTGTGTGTGTGTGTGTGTGTGTGTGTGTGTGTGAGGCTGTTGGCTGTGAGGAACTTGGGGGAAGCTTTACTCATTCATCCAACATACCATTTTCCTTACGGGATTTTTGATGCTCCCAATGCTCTCCTGTGTATGGAAACAGATGTCATCAGTGATGGTTCTTAATGGAGGAACAGAACTCCTGATGTCACTCCTATGAGGTCACTTAGCCTATCAGAGTAAATGGAAGCTTCAGTTTGAGCAACTCTCAGGCCCAAACTGAGAGATCGCAGCAAAGTCCAATCAAGTTCAATCCTTTATTTGCTTATACCTAATGGACAGATCGTGGCATCCAGCCCTCTCAGTTCCTGGCAAATAGATGGGGAAGAAATAGAGCTAGTGACAGATTTTATTTTCCTGGGCTCCAAGATCACAGCACTTGGGGACTGTAGCAGGGGTGGGTTTCAGGGTATGCCTGTACCCGTTCCTCAAATTTAGCGTGTCTTCTGGTACCTGTTCTTCCGGAGGCCGCATACCGGAACGCTCCCTCCCATTGCCTGCCCCCTTGCTCTCTCCCCCCGCCCGCCCAGTCGCTGCTCGCTTGCCCCGCTGGTCCGCAGCAGGCTTGGCCCGTCTGTCCGCACCAGTCTAGTGAAGAGAAGGACCAGGGGAGACATGATAGCAGTGTTCCAATATTTGAGGGGCTGCCCCAGAGGGGAGGGGGTCAAGCTATTTTCCAAAGCACATGAAGGCCAAACAAGGAATAATGGATGGAAACTGATCAAGGAGAGATTCAACCTAGAAATAAGGAGAAATTTTATGTCAGTGAGAACAATCAACCAATGGAACAGAAGTTGCCTTCAAAAGTTGTGGGAGCTTCACCACTGGAGGCTTTCAAGAAGAGGCTGGACTGTCATTTGTCAGGAATGGTGTCGGGTTTCCTGCTTGGGTAGAGGTTGGACTAAATGACCTACAAGGTCCCTTCCAACTCTGTTAATCTTTTAATCTTCATTTTCCACTGCTAATCTTTTAATCTTCATTTTCCACTGTTGAACCCCAGAACCTAGAGGTTAAGGGATGTTGCCCATGATTCTGAAATAGTAAACCTGATATCTCAGTCCTCCATAAAAGTACTGTCTCCTTTTAAAAACAAATAAAGAGTTATTCTGTCCTTGCTTTCGATGGCAATCAATTCTTTAGCCTGTTGTGTAACGGCATCCTATCAATTGAAACTCTCAAGAGAAAACTTTAATAGATGGCTCCAATATTTAACCTTGTGAGAGAGGTAAAAACATTTCTTTTATATAGATATACACATATAATAGCTTTATTAGTTTTCAACATCAAACATTAAAATATTAACTAACTTAAAGGTGAAAGGGAATTTAAAAAACTAGGTGATAAAAAAGTGTGCATCAAACAAATATTACAAAAGCTTTTCTTTTAACAAAGAGATATTAACAATGCAACCACCTGTTCCTAAGTTTAAACAAACAACAGCAATCTGTGAAATATCTTACAATACTGTCAGCGTATTAAAAAAACAATATTCATGAAATGTCCTTTTCAGATTTCATTCAACAGAGAGTGAATTATTAAATGTCAACAACCTTATATTTAAAAAGCTACAGCATTTCTCTAGGCAAACCCAATCTAATCTCAGAGCCAAAAATTGATTCAGTCCCTTTATCTTACAAGAAAAGTAACTATGGCCTCCCATGTCACATAAAATTTAGCCAAATTATTGTCTCAAAGCAAAGTAGTCAGTTTTGCCATCTCAGATAGTTTCATTAATTTCAAAATCTATGCTTCCGTTTTGATAATGTATGCTTCTTTCCACTTTGGGCATACAGCAACCTTGCCACCAATTGTACGAGAAGAGTAGGCAGAGCTAGGGGGCAGAGTGAAGCAAGTCAGCAGCCTAGAGTCTTTACATTCCCACAAATGGTTTAAATCCAACCTTTCTTGAATTCCATTGACCCTGATCTAGGGCTAATTTAGTGTTGACCACTAGTTGACCACTTTTCTGAACTGGAATTTATGTGTGACCCTGGTCCTTTGTGCCTAACACCAATATTATATATATAAAAAAGGATCCTATGTTTTTCTCCACTTGTTCATCTGCCATCCCTAAAAGAAAAGCTTCAAGTTTCAAAGGCATTTCCCATATGTTGGAAGATGTTGGATAGCCATTTGTCTGAAATGGTATAGAGTTTCCTGCCTAGGCAGGGGGTTGGACTAGAAGACCTCCAAGGTCCCTTCCAACTCTACTATTGTATATTGTATATCACATATCTCATACCATGCACTGCCTTACAGCCTGCTTCACCCCAAGTAAAAATATTCTAGATCAGGGGTGTCAAACTTGATTTCATTGAGGGCCGCATCAGCGTTGTGTTTGACCTGGGGGGGGAAGGCGGGCAGGGTAGGCGTGGCTGGGATGGGATGGGCATGGCCAGCTTGACATCACTTGTGTTGGGAGTGCCTGTGGTGGCCCCAAGTGCTCTGCCAACGAAAACGGGCTCCCAATTTCCATTTCAACTGCAACGATCTCCTGCAAAACCCTGCCAGCGAAAATGGAGCTTGGGAGGGCCACCCGCAGTCCTCCTGAGCTCCATTTTCAGCTGTAATGGCCTCCTGCAACCCTCTGCCAGCAAAAGCAGAGCTCAGGAGGGCTGCATGCGACCCTCCTGAGCTCCATTTACTCTGGCAGAGGCACTGTGCGCTCGTTCTTTGCTGTTTCCAGGGCGGCCCTGTGGGCCAGATCTAAGCACCCCATAGGCTGGATCTCTGCTGTTTCCAGGCCTTGAGTTTGACACCCCCGTTCTAGATTCTGGTTGTTGTTGTTGTTGTTGTTGTTGTTGTTGTTGTTGTTCTTCTTCTTCTTCTTCTTCTTCTTCTTCTTCTTCTTCTTCTTCTTCTTCTTCTTCTTCTTCTTCTTCTTCTTCTTCTTCTTCTTCTTCTTCTTCTTCTTCTTCTTCTTCTTCTTCTTCTTCTTCTTCTTCTTCTTCTTCTTTTGCATTTTTCCAGCTCCTAAACCCATATGCCAAAAATGGGGTTGTACTCATCTTCGCATCTGCGAGTCTGCTACTTTCCTTTTTTTTTTTTTTTGGGTGGTGTTGATATGTTGCATGCTGTGATCAACAATAAAACTTTATATCGCAGGGCAGGATGGCGATGTAGCTCTCCTTTCATCGGGGACGGTGACAAAGAACATCAGTCAGTGCAGTTACATACGTACATAACAGCTCAATTAAAAATAGGTGCAACAAATGGCTTCACTTCAGCATGGATCAAAAGCCTTCCTAGCACAAAGGGAGCCATGGGGAGGCTTAAAAAAATATTTTGCATGTATTGAGCATCTGCCCAAATGTTTTCCAGCCAAACTTTTCAACCAAGCAGTATGTCAAGCTCTGTGCTTTTATGTACTTGAAAGTATGTTTGCTTTATAGATCTGACTTTTTTCAATCTCATCTTCCGGATGCTTCAGTGTTTATTTTAGGAATGTGGTGAGAATTGACTGCTCTTTATTTATTTTTCCTCGGTTTTTCCTTGCAATGTTCAGATGTTGAGCCCCGTTCTTTCCCTTACGTTTGCCAGAGTCTCATTCCTTCTCAACTGAAATACATTCAGGCAAGCACAGTGTTTAGAACAGGGGTCTACAACCTTGACAACTTTAAGCCTGGTGGACTTCAACTCCCAGAATTTCCTAGCCAGCTTTGCCTAACCTACTGTATTTTTTGGAGTATAAAATGCACTTTTCCACACCCCGAAAAGAGGCTGAAAATCTGGGTGCGTCTTATACACTGAATACAGCAGTTTTGGCCTCCCGAACCCCCCCCCCTTTGCAAAAATGGACGTGCAGAAGGTTTGGGAGGCTTGCAAAGTGCTCCTGTGGTCTGGGGAGGGCAAAAACGAGCTAAAAATGGGCCATTTTTGCTTGCCCCCCCCTGCCGCCACCCCAACCCCAGGACCACTCTAAGAGCCTCCCAAAGCTCTGCATGCCTCTTTTTTCTTTTTTTTTTGCAAAAACCAGCCTGTTTTTGCAAAAAAAATGCAACATTTTTGCTTGTTTTTGCCCCCCCCCCCCCCAGGGCCCAGGAGCACTCTACAAGCCTCCCAAAGCTCTGAATGCCCATTTTTTGTGTGCAAAAGATGAGGCATGCAGAGGGTTTGGGAAGCCTGCAGAGTGCAAAAACATTTTTTTAAAAAAATACATCTTCAAAATCATGGTGCATCTTATACTCCCATGCGTCTTATAGTCCGAACAATACAGTAGCCCTAACCCCTAACCCTAACCCCAAACCCTAACCGTAACCTTTGCTGGCTGCGGAACTCTGGGAGTTGAAGTCCTCCAGGCTTAAAGTTGCCAAGGTTGGAGATCCCTGATTTAGAGAACATACACGAAATATTTCCTGTAGGGTCTTTGGTACTCTCTGAGTTTGGGTGTTGGCTTGAAGACCCACCATTACCCAACTAAGTAACACCATCAGGGCTGATGATGTTATCTAGCCAAGTAATCAGAGAGCTGGTTGAGTCTAGCGGTTAAGGTACCGTGCTAGAAAGCAAGAGACCGTGATTTCAAGATCTGCTTCAGCCAGATCTCGATCTATCTCTCTCTCTCTCTCTCTCTCTCTCTCTCTCTCTCTCTCTCTCTCTCCCTCCCTCCCTCCCTCCCTCTCTCTCTCTCTCTCTCTCTCCCCCCCCAACCCACTCACAGGGCTCTGGTTGTGGGGAGAACAGGAGGAGGAAGGTGAGTTGGACATGTTTGCTGCCTAGAGTTATTGTAAGAATAATAAAGATACAAATGAATCAGCAAAGCTCAGAGAGCAACAAGGACTCCACAATTCAATCCAGAACTACGTATGTTCTCTTCGTTTGAGAGTATTTTCCCCCTATTTTTTTCCACTGAGCCTCAGTGGCGCAGTGGTTAGAGTGCTGTATTGCAGGCCACTTCTGCTGACTATTGGCTCCCTGCAATTTGGCAGTTCAAATCCCACCAGGCTCAAGGTTGACTCAGCCTTCCATCCTTCCGAAGTGGGTAAAATGAGGACCCAGATTGTTGGGGACAATAGGCTGACTCTGTAAACCACTTAGAGAGGCTATAAAGCACTATAAAGCAGTATATAAGTCTAAGTGCTATTGCTGATCCTGATCATAGAATCAAAGAACTGAAAGGAGCGATCTAGGTCATGTTTTGCAGTGCAGTAATCCTTATAAATGGATCTCAGAGAGAGATGGCTGTCCATCCACCACCACCAGTGAAGAGAAACCCACAACTGATCCACTGGTTTCACGGTCAGATTGGATTTGCTATTAGGATATTGTTCACTGATGTTCAACCTGAGTCTGCTTTCCTCTAATTTACATCCATTATTCCACACTTTGTATTGTGGAGGGATATAGAACATTCTTTGGGATCAATCAGGACAGAGCTGGAAGGGACCTTGAAGGTCTTCTAGTCCAACTCCCTTGTCAAGCAGGAGACCCTATACTCGTGATGGTGAACCTATGGCACGTGTGCCACAGGTGGCATGCAGAGCCCTCTCTGCAAGCATGTGTATTGTCGCCCCAGCTCAGCTCCACCACACATGCCCGAGCGCCTCCTGCTGGCCAGCTAGTTTTCAGGTCTCTGTCGCACATGCGCAGGGGCAGGGCTCATGCGGGAGATCCTCATGTGAGACCGCATGTGTGGAGGACCCATGCACATGTGCAAGGGGCATGCACATGGGTGGGGATATATGCATGCATGGGGCCTGTGCATGCAGGAGGGCCATGCATGCATGCACAGGGAGTGTGTGGGGGGTAGTGGGGTAGTGGGGCTCACACAGGGGGGTCGTGCACGCATATGCGGCGGGGGGGTCGTGCATGCATTGCATTATGGGTTTCATCACATGGCGGCAAAAAGGTTAGCCATCACTTCCCTACACCATGGGTGTCAAACCCGCGACGTCACATTGCCATCACATGAAATTTAGCAACTTTTTTTCCCTTTGTGGAACTGGGGTGGGCGTGGCCTGCTTGTGACACATCCAGCCCACATGCCACCAGTTTGACACCCCTGCCCGCCACCAATTGAGATAAGTGGCTGTCCGGTCTCTGCTTAACCTCCAGTGTTGGGGCATTCACAACTTCTGGAGGCAAGTTGTTCCACTGATTAATGGTTCTCACTGTTAGGAAGTTTCTCCTTAATTCCAGGTTGCTTCTCCCCTTGAATAGTTTCCATCCATTGTTTCTCGTCTTGCCTTCTGGTGCTTTGGAACAATATCATTATTGCTCTTTTCTTCTCATCTCTTCTTCAGTCTTTGTCATTCATCTACGGTCCCTGATCAGCCTCACTGCCCTCGTTTGGACCCTCGTTCTAATTTTTCTGACTTGGGGTGGGTAAAATATAGCAGATACATTTCTAATAGAATATATGTAGGTCAAGGATGAATAGTGGAATAATTGGTGCTTTCTGAGATCGGTTGTTTTCTTGCAGATGTTTCATTATTCAACTAAGTAACAACAGCAGTACTGAACCTGTTACCTGGTTAGGTAATGAAATGTCTGCAAACAAATGATAAAACTCAAGAAGCATCAAGGGCCCCACAGGTCTGTTTCTTCCATGGTTTGAGAAAAGCAAAATGTCTTTGGGTGCTTCCTAAAATTGCATTTGTCTTCTACTACAGGCACCAATGTGCTGTTAAACAGTTTGGTTGAAAAGGGTGAGAAATAATGAACTGAATCATATAGGTTGGGCCACACTTATAAATCCATGTCCTCTCAGGATGCAAACGAATGCACGTACAAATCTATCTGCACTTATATAAACTAATTTAAGTAGTGCTTTTAGAATACAGCATTCGGTTTTAAATTTGCATATCTGGGACAGACGTTGACAACCTGGAGCATGTCCAGAAGACAGCAAAAACCGAAGATGAGAGGGTAGAAGAAAATAATTGTAAGTAACAGCTGGAGGCATGCTTAGCCAGAGGAAGATAAGACTGCTAGAAAATATGGTAGCTGCCTGCAAGTATTTGAAGAGCTTTTAGAAGACAGTGTTCCATGTTGGTGTTTAGTTCCAAGTGGTTCAATACAATACAATACAATACAATAGCAGGGTTGGAAGGGACCTTGGAGGTCTTCTAGTCCAACCCCCTGCCTAGGCAGGAAACCCTATACCGTTCCAGACAAATGGCTGTCCAATATCTTCTTAAAGACTTCCAGTGTTGGGGCATTCACAACTTCCGGAGGCAACTTCTGTTCCACTGATTAATTGTTCTAACTGTCAGGAAGTTTCTCCTCAGTTCTAAGTTCCAGAAAATGACACAAGAAAAAAGAGATTTTGACTTTGATTAATTATAATAATAATAATAGTAGTAGTAGAAAGGGTTCAATGGTGGGATAGTTTGCTTTGGGAAGTGGTGGCATTCGGTCCTCCCTACACATTAGTCTGTGTGCAGTTTGGAATGCAGCTAAACCCACCTATCCTCCAATTAAACACCCTATGTGCGTTGATATGAATATTTTATTGAAAGAACAGGATATGGTGAAACTGGGGGAAATAGGGATACATACAATGAGAACCAAATACAAGATAGGCAGTATTAAGTTAGTGATGAACATTGTTAAGTAAGTAAGCTCTCTGTTAGGAGAGTGAGTGTGCAGAGAAACGTAATGAGATTTGTGTGGAAGAACACGCACAAACCAGCATACAGGGACACCGAATAGTAAAAGTAATAGTATTTTACTTATGTGGAAAATAGAGGTATTCAGAGTTCATCAAACAGTCCAAGTCATACACGGTTCAGTCAGTCAGTTATCAATGTTCTCAGTTAAGGAGTGGTCCTTTGAACACAATCCAGTATCATATAATCAGTTCAGCACACAAAGTCGCTAACAGTAGCAAAAACACACAGTAACTCACAATACAGTATCAAGCAGTATGCACTGATCAGCATCTAACAAACAGAGAGATAACAGCCATTCTGGCTCCCTCTTATGGCTGCTTGAAGTAACAGCAAGCAATCACATTACAGCAGTACTTAAAGCTACAGCACTACCATCATGGTTTATATATTGCTGACCCAACTGTTAGCTTACATTCCTAACAAACATAACAATTACTAATACAAGCAATCTAAATCTCACCAACAATGCTCTGTGTGGGGGATGTGAGTTTGTCCTTGGATGACCATGTGCCACAGATTAAGATGGATGCTTCTTTATGCTTCTGCTTTCTCTAAATGCTAAAGGAAATGGAGCAGAGGTGGGTTGCTCCCAGTTTGGCCCGGATTGGGCAAACTGGTAGTAGCGGTGTTGGGAGGCTCCACCCACCCGCCCGGATGCTTCTGCGCATGTGCAAAAGTGTTGCATGAGAGTGAACCGCTAGTAAAAAATTTGGAAACCCACCCACTGAAATGAAGTCTGCCTTCCCAGTGTGCACTTGTTTTGAGAGTGCGGGCTGATGGGTAAGAAGGTTGGGTCAGCTTCAAACAATATAATTGGTATTGGTCTCTCCAGCCACTAGATGGGGATAGAGAGCAACAACAGTATATAAAGATTGCATGTTGGGGCATATTTGTCCCTCCGGCCACTAGATGGGGCTAGAGAACAACAACTATATAAAAGTTATATGCTGGGGCATGACAGGTAGGCTCTTTTCTCCTTAGGACTTACAGAATAACAGTGTTGCAAAGACCTTGGAGGTCTTCTAGTCCAATTCCCTGCTCAAGCAGAAGAACTTATACCATTCTGGACTAATGTTTGCCCAATCTCTTCTTAAAACCCTCCAACGTTGGAACACACACAACTTCTGGAGGCAATTAACCCCACTGATTAATTGTTCTCACTGACGGGAAATTTCTCCTTAATTCTAGGTTGGGTCCCTCTTAGTAAAGTTTCTATCGGTTACTTCTTGTCTTGCCCTCAGGTGCTCTGTGCTCCTCTCTGTAACACCCCCTCAAATATTGAAAGATTGCTATCATTTCACCTCTAAATCCTCTCTTCATTAGATTAGACATACCTAGCTCCTGCAACCGTTCATCATATGGTTTAGCCTCCAGTCCCCTAACCATCCTTGTTGCATTTCTCTTCACTCTTTCTGGAGTCTCAAGATCTAACCAAAATTGGATTCAATATTCCAAATGTGGTCTTACCATGCAGTGCAGTAAAAAGCAGTACTACCACGTCACACAATTACTATCCCTTTAAGGACTTTAAGGCTGCATGCCTAGATAAAACATAGAAGTGGATTCCTGCACTAAACAGGGTTTTATTTATTTAAAACTAGCCGATAATCCAGCATTGCCCGGGTATTTATTTATAGGAGGAAAATGTCCAGACCAAATGCAATTTCTAATGTTGGATTTTCCCTCTAACCAGAGGGAGCCCCCTTGTGGAGTACTGTGAAGCTGTTACCATGGCAACTCCACTATGCTGAACAGTAGAAGCCATTTTACAGCAGTATAGTAGGAGCCATTTTAAGGCACAACAGGCTGTATCTTAACAGAACACACTCCCTGAGGGATTTTAAGGGTGTCTTGCCCCCACAGTATTTGTTTCCAGAGAGTAAGTCATCTGTGTATCAAGGTTTTTTGAAATTGCTCGAGACGTTCCAAAGTTATACACACACACACACACACACACACACACATGCATATAACTGTCTATCTTCTAATGAACTTTCATTGGCTCCTAATCAAATGTCGAACTCTTGAGGGGTTGAACTTTTTGATTTGAAAACTCCCAATCATTACATTTCACGATTCTATGGAATACATAGAAAATCAACCATGTTTTGGGGAGCTATATATAATTACATTAAATTAATGTTGAGTGTTACTGCACTATTCAAACTGAATGAGTTATTTTGTTTCACCTCTTGGACCTCCCAAGGTAGTCTGATCTTTCCCACCCAAATTCAAAAGAGAGTTTAATATTTGCATATATTTTAGTTGTGTTTTTTCCCTGTCACCCTATGGGAATTGATTACAAAACTAAAAATGGCAATACAAAACCAATTTCAGCAAAACTAATTGAAGCCGATGGTTGAATTCAAGGAACAACTTTATGTCTTAGCCCAGAATCACCTTGTGTGAGATGGGCAGACATATACATTTGATAAATAAATCAATCAAAGTAAATAAATAAATTTCTACCAAGTCCTTCTTTTATATGTGATGTGTGTAAAAAGTAATGAGACTTCAATTGTCCATTTGCAACAACCATGTTCACACACACACACACACACACGTTCTGTATTATGGATTAATTTTAATGGTATTGTGACATTGTAGTTCCAAGTTATTTGTTAACTTTTATGATGATTAGCATGTGTACCCATGAGGAGGGAAGTGTTAAAAATTTATTTGTTTGCTTTGCTGTGTTCACATGCGTTAGTTACATGTCTTTTTATAACCCTGCAGCCTCCCCGACTGGCCTTCTTAAAAGGTAAAGATAAAGATTCCCTTCACAAATATGTGTTAGTCATTCCCGATTCTAGGGGGGGGGTGTGCTCATCTCCGTTTCAAAGCTGAAGAGCCAGCACTGTCCGAAGACGTCTCCGTGGTCATGTGGCCAGCATGACTAAATGTCAAAGGCGCATGGAACGCTGTTACTTTCCCACCAAAGGTGGTCCCTATTTTTCTACTTGCATTTTTATGTACTTTTGAACTGCTAGGTTGACAGGAGCTGGGACAAGTAACGGGAGCTCACCTCATTACGCAGCACTAGGGATTCGAACTGCCGAACTGCTGACCTTCCGATCGACAAGCTCAGCATCTTAGCCACTGAGCCATCGGGTCCTTAGCCTTTTTACCTCATCTCAAAAGGTGTCATGCAATTTCTTTAATTTAGTTCAAGGATGAATTAAAGAGCTGCAGATTTGGGAGACTTGAGCCTGCAAAGATAGAGTTGACGATAAAATAGAACATAAAAATTCAGAGTTGGAAGGGTCCAACTTCCTCCTCAAGCAGGAAACCATATAACATTTCAGACAAATGATTATCCCATCTCTTCTTGAAAGCCTCCAGTGATGGCGCACCCACAACTTCTGAAAGCAAGTCGTTTCATTGATTAATTGTTCTAACTGTCAGGAAATTTCTCCTTCGTTATAGGTTGCTTCTCTCCTTGGTTACTTTCCACCCATTGTTTGTTTGTTTTGTTTGTTTGTTTATTGGATTTATATGCCGCCCTTCTCCCAAAGGACTCAGGGCAGTGTACAACATTAAAAGAAAAAGACATATTACAAAAGTTAAAAAGGAAATTAGATAGAGTATCCCAAAACAAACCCAATTAATATGAACAATAACATTTTAAAAGTTAGATTAAAATTAAGAATTAAATCAAGCATTTATTTTATTTTGTTCAGGCCAGGCCAGCTGGCTGGCTAGAAAAGCCAACTTTTTAGCGCGCGTCGGAAGGACCGGAGGTCGGGGATTATGCGAAGCTCCGGGGGCAGCTCATTCCAGAGGGAAGGTGCTCCCAAAGAGTAGGCTCTCCCCCTAGGGGTCACCAGCCGACACTGTCTGGCTGACGGCACCCTGAGGAGGCCAACTCTGTGGGATCGCACTGGACGGTGGGAGGCTACGGGTGGCAGTAGATGGTCTCGCAGGTACCCTGGGCCTAAGCCATGGAGCGCTTTAAAGGTCATAATTAATACCTTGAATCGCACCCGGAAAACAATTGCTTCTCATCCTGCCTTCAGGTGCTTTGGAGAATAAATTGACCCCCTCTTTTTTGTGGCAGTCCCTTAGATATTGGAACACAGTTATCATACACCCCTAATCCTTCTTCTCATTAAACTAGAATGCACAATTCCTGCATTTGTTCTTCCTAGGTTTTAGCCTAATCATTTTTATGGCTCTCCTCTGCACTTTTTCTAGAGTTTTAATATGTTTTTTACATCATGGTGATCAAAACTGGATACAGTAGATTCCAAGTGTGGTCTTAGCAAGTGCTGTATAAACTGGACACAAATGTGAAACCACAGACTATATTCTAGAAAGAATTCTATAATCCCTCCTAGAGAAAAAGAGGGCATTTCAGGGGTGAAATGCTACCGGTTTGGAGAGGTTCACTCGAGCCGGTAGTAAAACAAGTGCTACCAGTTCAGGTGAACTGGTATTTCTGATGATCAGCTGTGACACGCAATTTATATTAAATAGAAAGCAGGATTTCCTGCTCCGCCCACCCACCCAGATGTCATCACATCCATTTTTGACCCTCTGCATATGCGCGGAAGGTCCTGCGCATGCATGGAGGCGTGCGCTCACATTTGCAAACCGGTAGTGAAGGTAAGGAGATTTCACCCCTGGGGTATTTGCTTTTCAACAGATTGAATGAAACAGATTGGGCAGTTCAGCTTCAACCAGCTATGCCTCTGTTCTCTATTTATATTCAGGCCATTGACAATGGCCCAAGTAAGAAAATGCATGAATCCAATCTAAAGTTTTTAAAACGAAAAGTTGAAAAGTTAATGAACCCCTTCCTAGAGTATGCCAGGAACTGCTTTTGTGTATGTGTGCTTGTGTGTAATGGAGGAAATCTTTTACCATTTCAAAGGAGACATTTGAAAGCTCTTCCATTTGTGTATTTCCCTTCCAGCTGGTTTATATTAATACATGCTCACAAAGTATCCCAAGGTAGCTTGCAAGAATATTCACTGAGAACGCAAATATAAGGATGATTAATCCACAATCAAGGTAAAAGCAGAAACAGCTAAAAGATCCTATCGCACCTCTGAAAAGATGTTGCAACTTTTTTAAAAAAAAATTTCCAGAAGTTGTGCTCCATCGCTGGGAGGTTTTCAAGGAGAGGTTGGACAGTCATTTGTCTGGAATGGTATAAGATTTCCTGCCTGAGCAAGGGGGTTGGACTAGAAGACCTTCAAGGTCCCTTCCAATGCTGGACTTTTATGTTCTATGTCTTCAACATAGTTTCAATGAGTCCCTTGGACTGCAAGGTGATCCAACCACTGTCAGGCCTGCAGTCATCTTTTCTGTTGGATCTTTGGCCTGCCACACTTTCTATTATTCTACTGTGCATTTTGTATTGTGGGGAAATGGGAGGGGGGATTGTAAGGAGTCACATACTATGTCGCCATAACAAAATTCTTTCTAGAAAGCCAAGGTCATCCTTTGTCTTTGCACCTCTGCACTGACTGGAACTGGATGGGTGAAACTGCCAGCATGGCAGTGGATGATTGGACCATGTGATGGACTTGTGGGTGTGGGGGCAAAGTCATGAACTTTCAACTGGGTGGGGAAAACCTGGAAGCTTTCAGATTCGGGTTTTCCCAGATGTGCCAACATGGCTCTCTTAATAAATTGGAACGTTGAGCAATACTTTGCCTTGGACTCTGATTTACTTTTGGATGGTATTTGGAACCCTGACACTAGGTCCAAACAATTTGGACTGCTGCATTCAGAATTAGCTGAAGCTTCCAAATACTCTTCAAGAACAACCCCATGTACAGTGCATCACAATAGTCCAGATAAGAGGTGACCACGGTGTGGGTGACTATGAAAAGAGCATGGTGGTCCAGGAATGGGCATAACTGGTACACAACACAAAGTTGTGCAAAGGGTCTCCTGGCCACAACTGCTATCTGCCTCTCGAGTAGGAGTCACAAGTCCAGGTGAATCTCTAGATCAGGGGCAAGCTTAATCTGGAGCACAATGTGGTTGGATCCAGCCCATAGGGCTGTCCTAATCTACCCAATGCGAAGAGGAAAGATTGGGCCAACGTAGCTTTGGCCCGGTCTACCCAATGTGAAGAAGAAACATGGCAGCAGTTTGGGGAGTGGCGTCAAGCTGACCACGCCCACCCACTTAGCGACACCCACCCAGTCAGCCATGCCCACCCAGTCAGCCACATCTCCCCCCCCCCGAGGCCCTCAATGAAATTGAGTTTGACACCCGTGCTCTACATTATGCAAAGGGTCGGTCTGGGGTAGTCTAAGCCCATCTATTACCATGAAGAGATGGCAATTCTTCAAGAACTGGAGTCTATAGAACTGTAGACTTATGGGCCTATAGCAGCTGATTTGAAAGTTAGATGGGCTGAAATCTTCTTAACATACCAACAGCTCCCATGTACTGGTCCCATCATATGTTACCAGTCCCTTCTCCAGTCACATACAGGACCAACCATGCAAAGCTTTGATTCAATCCAAACTCCAGATCAAATTGACTTTCCAAATTGGATCAAAGCAAAGCAGAGGCCTCTGAATCAAAGTGAATGAAGCAACCAGATTCAGTCATTTGCTTATGCAGTTTGAAGTGTGGTATCAAAGAGAATCGTGTTTCCAAACTGAACCAAGCATTCACGTTGGATCAAAGTGACCATCTGAATCCCATCAGTCATCTGAATCAGATGTGAAGGGAGCTGCATGCTCTACCAAGTTGTAGGAAGTTAAAACCCACCCCTCTCCTAGAAAAAATGAAATATCCTGGGAAATATTGAAAAGTCAGAATATTATCTTTCCCTGGATAAAAAATGGAGAAACATGTTTTTAGGTAGGAAACAGACTCACTTTTAATAGCCCCCATCTTTTTCAATGGGCCATTAAAAGGCCTGAGCCAGTCTATTCTACATAACAAAGATCCCCCTTCATCTCCAGGGTGATGAGATTAAGGTATGATAGTATTAACCCTTTACCCATCTCACCACAGGGCACCTGGGAAGAAGCAATGCACAACCAAACGTGGACTCAAAACACAGCCTACAGAGTTGGCCCTGCATGGCCCCATGGGAGTCTGACGACCAATCAGAATACAAGCTCAGGTTCAAAGCCCAGAGAGGGCATAAAACCAGGGACTTTCAGCATATCTTGTCTTTTTTCTTCTTCACCCAACATCTGGAAGCATGTGATCTCCCTTTTCTGTTCAGGAGCTCAAGCCATGTGGCCCTGTCCACCATTAAAACCATCTTTCCAAGCGGCCCTCCATGTTTCCAGTGTCTTTTTCCCCACTTAGAACTGAACCCAGAAGGACATTTCTTCCAATAAAGTAATGCATTGCCCAAAAGCATAGATAGTCTCTGCCCTATAAGCTATTGAGAAAGGGAAATTCCGGGATTTTCAGTCTTAATATACTGTATTTTGAAAGTCCCTGTTGAAGAAGGATGGATCGTATATTTTGCATCAGCAGAACCAAATCTATCTCTCAGCCCTTGTAATTTTATTGGAAGTCAAATGTACATAATTAAATGGCCTTGTAGATTTGTTTCTCCTTGGAGTATTTTATATGCTGAAATTGATGTATTTACAGTGCTTTTAGTTCTGGTTGAATCCACTTCTCCAAATGGTTTGTGAGACGTATTTTTTTTTAAAATGGATATTAGGATTTTCTAGCGAAAAACCTTCTTAATGAAAATGGGGGGGGGGGGAGAGAAAAGCTTTCTCGTTCATAGCGGCTCTAGCTAACTGATCCACATAGCCAGGAATGCATTTGGCTGCCTATTAAGGGAAGCAAAAGCAAAGAGGTAAAAAATAAATACACATAGCCATCCTTGTGCATTGAAATCAAGTATTAAGGGTACATATTTATATAAAGGGAGGGAGGGAGGGAAGGAAGGAAGGAAGATGACAGAAGGAAGGAAAGAAAGAAGGAAGGAAGATGAGAAAAAGGAGGGAGAGAGGGAAGGAAGGAAAAAAGAGAAGGGAGGAAAAAGGGAAAGAAGATGAGGGGAGGGAGGGAGGGAAGGAAGGAATTATATCAAAAAGCTTTAAAGGCATGAAGATGTAATAATTGTATAGCATTCCTCTCCCTCATATAGCATTAGCATTTAGTCATATATTGCTTCCCAGTGCTTTACAGCCCTCTCTAAGCGGTTTACAGAGTCAACCTATTGCCCCCAACAATTTGGGTCCTCATTTTACCCACCTCGGAAGGATGGAAGACCAAGTCAACCTTGAGCCTCGTGAGATTCGAACTGCCAAATTGCAGGCAGTCGGCGGGTAGCATAAGTAGCCTGCAGTACTGCACTCTAACCACTGCACCACTGCAGCTCAAACCATAATAATAATAACTGTCAGTGACCATTCTGTGGCCTTCTCTACCTCTTGATAAACCTATCTTGTCTACATTTTTTATAAGCCCTACATTTTTCTTGCCTAAATATAACAATGTTTATTTCTCTAGTTGAGTGAGGTGGTGCTACAAACATAGCCACAAGCACCACCATGTTAGCATCCCCACTGATTAGCCTATGTTCCAAAAGCAGAGGTTAACAAGCTTTAGATATCCACTTGTCTAGCTGTAACTAGAAGGGGAGGTTTCGCTTGTGTCACGACTCAGTTTCTTTGACATTGATCCAAAGGGACAATAAGCCAAGGAAACAGAAAGACCACGGACATAATGTCCAGAAGCACTAGATGGAGCATGAATAACTGGATGTCACATGAAATTACACCACTGACATCATGAAATCTGAACACAACTGTCAGGCAATTATTTTGAATGCAAGACACTAGACCGGTGTTTCTCAACCTTGGTGACTTTAAGTCCTGTGGACTTCAACTCCCAGAATCTCCCAGCCAGCTGGATGGGGAATTCTGGGAGTTGAAGTCCACAGGACTTAAAGTCTCCAAGGTTGAGAAACACTGCACTAGACCAAGTATTCTAGATGTCATCGTCCTCCATCTTCCCCGAGTCTTTGCGCCACTCGATTTCGGGTTGACGCTCAGGGCTCAGGACCCTGGACAGTACTCCAAAGTTTGAGGAGCTGGTTGAGTTTTAAAGGGGATTCGGGTTAATGTCAGGGTTCCAAGTAATACCCCTAACAACAACAAAAAAAGACTTAGAGGCTTGAGCTTTCTCAAAATCCCATTTTATTAGAAATGTCATATTGGCACATCTGGGAAAACCCGAATCTGAAAGCTTCCAGGTTTTCCCCACCCAAATGAAAGTTAAAGTCCCCGACCAACACCCACACATCTATCACATGGTCAAATCAGTCTTCATCCCAACTGGAGATGCCTCCCAGTCATACCCCTCTAGGAGCATGTCAAGACATCATTGACTTTCTGAGAAAGGAATGTTATTTTGACTATATCTATCCCACTCCAAGGAATGTGGTGGCTCAGTGGCTAAGACACTGAACTTGTTGATCAGAAAGGTCAACAGTTTGAATCCCTAGCACCATATAACAGAGTGAGCTCCCATTACTTGTCCCAGCTTCTGCCAACCTAGCAGTTCAAAAGCACGTAAAAATGCAAGTAGAAAAATAGGAACCACCTTTGATGGGAAGGTAACAGCGTTCCATGCGACTTTGTCATTTAGTCATGCCAACCACATGACCACGGAGACGTCTTTGGACAGCGCTTGCTTTTTAGCTTTGTAATGGAGATGAGCACTGCCCCCTTAGAGTTGAAAACAATTAACACATATGTGTGAGGGGAACCTTTACCTTTTATCCCACTCCATATATTCCCCCGTCCCAATTTCCCACAGCATTAAATGTGGCAGGCGTGAAGGCCCAATGCAAAAGATGGCTTCCAGGCCGGACACTAGATTCCATATTTCCAAGGATGAAACTTCTTTGGCCTTAAGGGTCACATGTTCCACTGAGTCTGTTCACAAGGAAAAGCAGGGTAGAGAGTGAACATGTGAATGAACTGTCAATATCAGAACTTCATGCTAAGAGACCTCTCAATTCAGAATACTTCTTCACCAGTCTGTGAAAAAGAACAAATGATCAAACAATCTTCCTTGGAGTCTGATCTAGAACCTGGGTCTGTCCTTAAGCTTTTAATTTGTTATACATTGGGAAATTCCTCTCGTATCCTCATGCACGGAAAGGGATTTGAACAGGGTCCTTCTTTATATGGACAACGCCTTCATGTTCTGACCCAGCCTTCGCAAGCAATGAGAAACTGCTTACTCCTGAGTAACACAGGCCCTTTTATTCTAAGTCAGGGTAGGAACAGTCTTTGTTCACGTTGGATCAACAAAACAAAAAGTAATTAGTCACAAAGGAAAGTCTCTTCTCCTTCTAAAACAGGGCAAGAACAGTCTCTGTTCACATGAGAACTCAAGATAAAAAAGTCCTTTCAATGATTAGCCAAACAGAAACAGTACTTGTTCACACAGGCTGAGGCAAATTTACTCCCATTATTTCCCAGCAAGGAGATTCTGTTGGCACCTCAAATACAGACCCATTAGTCCCAACAAAACTGGTTCTGGCAAAGGAATCTGACATGATTGATGTACACTGGAAAATGAACGGTTGTCTACAACAACTGGCCATTTCTAAACCCCAATATTTATTTCCCAGCCAAGGAGGGACTGGCTAGTGCAGTGATGGCGAACCTTTTTTGGCTCGCGTGTCACAAGTGGGGAGAGTGCAGGGGGGTTGAGTGCGGGCGTGCCGCACCCATAATGCAACGCGCGACCCCCCCAGTGCGCATGCGCGCACATCCCGCGACCCCTCCCATTTTTACATGTTTTTTTCGCCCTCCCCAGGCTCCAGAGGCTTTATAGGAGCTTGGAGAGGGCGAAAAGAGCCTCACCCGACCCCCCCAAAGGCCCTCCGGAGGCTTCAGGGACTGTCCGGAGGCTTCCCTGAAGCCTTCGGAGCGCTTAAAACCACCCTCCGAGCAAACCGGAGACTTCCAGGTTGCTCGGAGGGTCGTTTTAAGCGCTCCGAAGGCATCTGGGAAGCCTCCGGACAGTCCCTGAAGCCTCCGGAGCGCTTAAAACGACCCTCCGAGCAACCCGGAAGGCTGGTTGCATTATGGGTGCGGCACGCCCGCACTCAACCCCCCTGCTCTCCCCCCACTTGTGGCACGCAAGCCAAAAAAGGTTCGCCATCACTGCTCTATGCATACACGCATCTGGGATGGGCCCCATCTGTTCCTGCCCCTCACTCAGCTCAGGGCCCGAAGGCAGCTAGCTGCCTCTCACCTGGGGCAGGATGGAAGGCCCCATCTCTGCATCGGCCTCTGATCATGCTTCCTCATCAGAGTCTTCCAAAGGCTCTGAAGCCGGCCCAGGCTCTCCCGCAAACTCCTCCTCATCTGACTGCTGCTGCTAGCTCTGCTGGCAGCCGACAGGCCACAACGCTTCACACGTACATTGCTACACATAGAACTTGGCTTCACACACGATGTTAAATCTTCCCACAAGATGTTAACATTTATTAAGCTTAAATCAAGCTTAATAAATGTTATGGTGACGTAAAAGTCTATTGCACAAGTACCATATTTTTCAGAGTATAAGACACATCTTTTCCCCTGTAAAAGAGCGTGGAAATGTTGGTGCATCTTATACACTGAATACAGCCATTTTTTGCCTTCCCTCAGCCCCCAGCAGCACTCTGAAGGCTTCAGCAGGGCTGTGACAGGGCAAAAATGCTCCTGTTTTTGTGAAAAATGGGTGGAAAATGGGCCATTGTTCACAAAAACGGAGGCTTTTTTGCCTTCCCTCAGCCTCCAGAAGCACTCTGCAGGCTTCAGCAGGGCTGGGGCAAGACTGAAATGGGGGCCTTTTTGCCTTGCCCCAGCCCTGTTGAAGCTGCAAAGTGCTTCTGGAGGCTGAGGGAAAGCAAAAACTTTTTTTCTTACTTACCTCTTCGAAATCTTGGTGCGTCTTATACACCAATGCGTCGTTGTTTGTTGTTCCCTTCTTCAAAACACTTTGCAAAGATTTGGTTTACACAACATGCAATTTTATTCTTTATTTACCGTATTTTTGGACTATAAGATGCACTGGTGAATAAGTGCATCTTATAGTCCAAAAATATGGTAAATAAAGAATAAAATTACATGTTGTGTGAACCAAATCTTTGCAAAGTGTTTTGAAGAAGGGAACAATGAATATGCCAGCTACAGAAGGGAGACTGGTCCACCTTATTTTGTCAGACTTCTACCCTGACTTTGGCAATCAATCTCTCCTGAAATTCAAGTATGTGTTCTTTTTATATATAATAATATTTTCATTAAAGTTTAAAAATTCAAAGTAAAACCCTAATACAAACAAGGAAAAGTGATTATTGCCTTCATCAAAACAGTTTGCTAGGAAGCAGGAAACTGTCAGTTTGAGTCCTGCCTTAGCCCTGAAAGCTGGCTGGGTGATTTTGGGCCAGTCCCTTTCTCTCAACCCAGCCCACATTCACAGGGTTGTTCTGGTAGGGAAAATAGGAGGAGGGAGCAGTATTAGGTATGTTTGCTGCCTTGAGTTAGTTATAAAAATAAGAATGATGGGATATAAATAAATAAGACAAGTACAAACAATCTCAGTAACTTATTCCCCTCTGTAATATTTTGACAAAAGACCTCTTATTCTGATATCTCATCTCTTGTCTAATATATATATATATATATATTTGTGTTACAACCCCTGGTATGCCTAAATATGGGAGGAAGGTCACTACTCCCTCTTTCTGTCCTTCCTGACCTTCCTCCCATATTTAGGCATACCAGGGGTTGTAACACAAATACATACCTATTTCCCTGGCTCAACTGATAAGGAGGAGAGCCTGTGGCTTAGTGGCTAAGACTCTTGCCTAAGATATAATACAGCCCGGGTTCAAATCCCAGTAAGGGTATGGCTAGCTGATGAGAGCTAATTAGCTCGAAATAGATCTATACTAGTCTCCCTTTATTTATTTATCAGTACAAATACAACACAAATATATATATATATATATATATATATATATATATATATATATATATATATATATATATATATATATATGTGTGTGTGTGTGTGTGTGTGTGTGTGTGTGTGTGTGTGTGTGTGTGTGCGCGCGCGCGCGCGCACATGCGCGCGCGTGTGTATGTATATATATTAGCCAAGTACAACTCACTCATCATGAAATCTCCTGAACCATAGAGCCCACAAACCTGAAATTTGGCATATATGTTCCTCTTGGTTTCTAGGTGCTTGCTAAGAAAGGATTTTCTAATTGACCATCAGATCATTAGTATTCCTTATACAGTAATTAATATACTCTGATGCTAAGGAGTTCTACTGCCCCTCCCCACCTGAAAAGAACTCTGTTCTAACTGTCACTTGGCTCACATTGTTACCTCAGTTCAAACTGGCAGACATTCCACTCCTTCACTCAGGAGCAGTCTGAGGTTCCTTATAGTACTAGACATCGGTACCTCACCAAAATGTCTAGACCTTCCACTATGGAACTGCTTCTGGACTCAAGGCGGCGGGAGCAATATCCCCTTATATGTTTCAATCACTGACCACCACTTAGTCAATGGATTGTGAACCGAATTTCTCCTGCATAGTCCGATCACATAGTTTCTTTGCAAAGCACGGGTATCCAGCTAGTCAAATTATAAAGCTTCACTATTTAGTCTGATCAGAAAAAGTCCACTAGGCATATAGCATATTTATGCATGAGTTAAACCCCTGGGTTTAAGCCTTGCATTTTTCCTGCCACCCGGGTGTCCTAGTGGATTTTCATGCCATATTCTCAGACTCACACAGTGTTGTTTTGATCGTGATTTTGCTGAGTTTTTAATTTCGCAAGTTGGCCGTATTAGACGCGCCAAGGGTTCCGAGACCAAACTGAAAATCAAAGATGACTAAAGTCCCCCTTTGTGAGTTCCACCAGTGGCATTTTAATAACGAGAGGCATACACCCGTCAGTACCTATGCAGATTTAGAAGATTAAAATAATGTATTATAATCCAAGAAATAAATTCTGAAGGACGTCTGAACTTTTGTATCACCGAAGCGCGATTCAAACTATTATCAACAGCTTTTGCCGCATCTCAGATATTTTGGTCTTAGTAGCTTCAGCCCTCGCCAGCATTTTCCTGCATTCATTTCTTAACAAAGGGGATGTGTTAATCCTCCTAGAAATCCCTGCAGGTGGCTGGTTTCCTCTCTTTATTGTTTACTTCTGATCATCACTTCCCGCAGAGTCACCAGCTGAACATCTTTCTGAATACTCCTTCCCTCTCTCCCTCTCTCCCTCCCTCGCTCTCTCCTCCATTCCCAGCATTAGTTGTTAAAGATGGGGGTGCCAGTATATATCTTTGGTGTTAAAATTCCCAGCAAAGTGTCCGATCGAGAATTAAATACCTTGCAAATGACACTTCCCCAGTCCTTCTCACTTCCCAAGAAGTTCTTGTAGATGTTTCGAGCCTCCAAGACTAATGGCCTTTTCTTGCTTGCTTCCTTGTTTTTATTTTCTGCTTTTCCTTTCGTCAGAGGGGTTTTGTTGAGTGTGAGTTCATTAAAGTGTGACCTGCATGCAAACGATGAGTTCTGGAAACGCTCAGCCTAATTTACCATGGATCGTTATGCCTGAGAGAGCTGCGTTGTTTCGTGTTCTTGATGGAGTAAATGGTTTAGACATCTTTCATGCAAGGTATGTTTTATTTAAGTGTCACCAAAGTATTTTGAAGAGTTAGAGTCAGCGGCTGCTATTGCTTGGGGTTCCAATTTGTGGAGGGGGATGCATAGAAATCAAGGAGTCTGTCGAGAACCCTCTGGAAGGTTACAATGGCCTCAACTGTTCTGGCTAAAGATGCCGGAACATGCAATGAACAGTTTCCTTCTGGGCCTGCACCGCTAACACTTCAGCTTAAAACCCATTAGAAGCAAAGAATGGCAAACAGCAAGACTTATACACCTGGGAGCCTATTTAATCTGAATGTTCTGTTCAGCATATGTTTCC
The DNA here is from genome assembly GCA_029891615.1 of Natrix natrix natrix. NCBI lineage: Eukaryota > Metazoa > Chordata > Lepidosauria > Squamata > Natricidae > Natrix > Natrix natrix. The sequence goes on from JAKRSK010008698.1 coordinate 767,389, forward strand.
TGCTTACTGTAGCACACGCCAACTAGAGAACTAAAGCATTTAAGCAAGGGGCCTCTGAGCATGCAGCACAAATATCTATAAGAGGACAAGGTGATCTACAACCTATCTGGGCTTCAGCCTCTTATGCAAAGGATGAGGTCCCACCCAGGGTTGAAATGCTACCGGTTCTGGCCAGTTCACTAGAACCGGTAGCAAAAAATGCTAAGGTTCGCCCGAACCAGCAGGAAAAAAAATGCTTTAAAAAGTGAAATAAAAAGGGTTTGACGATCGAGCGGCTCACAGCTGATCCACGCAAACATTGGAACCATTCCCCCCCCCCACTTTTAAAGCATTTTTTTCCTGCCATTTTGGGCAAATGGGTAGGAAAAAAATGCTTTAAAAGTGGAAAACAGTTGGTCACGGCTACCTGGTCACGTGAAACCTCCCCAAGCCACGCCCACAAAACCGGTAGCAAAAAAAATTAGATTTCACCACTTGTCACACCCAGGGGTGAAATTAAGCAGGTTCTGACAGATTCTGGAGAACCGGTAGCAGAAATTTTGAGTAGTTCAGAGAACCGGCAAATACCATCTCTGGCTGGCCCCAGGAGTGGGTTGGGAATGGGGATTTTGCAGTAGCTTTCCCCTGCCATGCCCACCAAGCCATTCCCACAGAACCAGTAGTAAACATTTTGAATCCCACCACTGGTCCCACCTCTAAGTTGATCTGTCTGTTTTCTACTCCCTGGGGAGAAAGTGAAAAGGGAGGTTAAAAGATATCAGAATGAGAAGGGAGAGGGGAAAAAAGAAGGAAGAAAGGGAGGAGGAGGAGGAAGAGGAGGAGGATTGTGAGGAGGAGGGATAGAGAGTGAAAAATGTTTCTACCTATTATGCTAGCGGTGTTAAGCTATTTTCCAAGGCACCGGAAGGCCAGACAAGGAATAATGAATGGAAACTGAGCAAGGAGAGATTCAACCTGGAAATAAGGAGGAATTTTCTGACAGCGAGAACGATTAACCAATGGAATAGAAGTTGCTTTCAGAGGTTGTGGGAGCTTCATCACTGGCGGCTTTCAAGAAGAGATTGGACTGCCCAAAAATGGTGTAGGGTCTTCTGCTTGGAGGGGGATTGGACTAGATGACCTACAAGGTCCCTTCCAACTCTGTAAATCTATATCTTCTCTACATATTTCTCATTCCAAACAGCTCTCTACAACTCCTCACATTTATATACAACTATGGCAATGCTCCAATTACAAGATTGAACAAAAAAATCAGAGAGATTGTGAAAGCAGTGTAGTCCTGCTTAAATAAAGCAGATTTTCTTCACTGTATTATGTTTGTGGATGCCATGTCAAAGTGATTTCTCTGAGTCCAGCAAAGCTTTGTGTTTCCTCTCTGCAGAACCTGATGTCCTTTTGCCATTTTTCTTTGTTGTTTTCCAGAACATTTATCTCTATTATTAATGATGCTTCAGCTGATGCAAACATTCATTCTTTTGATTTCATCCCATTTTAAAAGGATGTAAACAAGGTTTCTTTCTCCTAAGTAAAATAACAGTTCATCACACCCAGTCTCAAAAACCATGACAGTTGGCACCTGTCATGGCTCCATCAGATCCCAGTTTGGAGGAGGAGGAGGAGGAGGAGGAGGAGGAGGAGGAGGAGGAGGAGGAGGAGGGAGGAGGAGGAGGAGGGGAGGAGGAGGAGGAGGAGGAAGAGGAAGAGGAAGAGGAAGAGGAGGAAGAGGAATTGGGGCTATCTGAAGGGGGGTGGCACATCTCCCCTGGAATGTCTGGACAGGACAATGCTGTCCCAGGCATCTCTGGCATTGGCGGAAGTGGTCAATGGGATGGGAAGCTGTCTGCCTTCACAAATGCAGGGGAAGATCAGCTGCAGACAGGCAGTGGTGATGAGAGACAATAGATCCTCTCTGATGAGGAACAGCTGCCTCCCCCACCTGATCCGAGGGCATGGAGAAAGAGCTTGCACTTCCCTGGCTTTCGTAAACTCTGCTTCTTGCACTTCTGATCATGTTTCTCCCCTCTGAACCTTGTTTGTAGACTCCACACTTCCTCCTTACCTTGTGAATCGGCTCTGATAACTAGTGGACCTAATTTGTAGGACTGGGTTGTACTGACTGTGAGTGGCTGCCTTCGGGAAAGTTTGGGGGTAGAGCTTTGCTGGCCGTCTGTCATAGTATAGCAGTGCATTAAACAACTTTCTTGATGCCTGAATCTGTCTACGTGACTTGGTCATAACAGCCCTGTCCAAGTTGCCCATTTCTGTGGCCTTTTGATTGCCTTCAGATGTAACCAGACAACTTGTGTGACCTGCTGGATCATTGTTTAATAGAACCGCCACAGCAGACAAGGGACTCACAGAACGCACCTCTGTGGGAAGCGAAAGGGCCATTTTCTCAAGTTAGAAGGGCAATGGAGAAGTTTAGAAAAAATACCACGTCTCTTCCTTACCTCAATCTTCCGCAGGGCAGTGAGGGACCTTGTTTTGAGGATCACAATGTTTATCCTGCCTGCCCTAAAAATTATCCAACAGAAATGAAAGGGATTTTTTTTTTCCAAAAGAGAAAGTGGATATATATGGGACAGGTAAGGTAAATTAAAATATGGCAAATTCCACCTACCTAGAACTGTGCAATTAACCTGGACATGTTTGCCTGAACAGGTAGTAAAAAAAATGCTACCAATTCAGGTGAACTGATATTTCCGACAATCAGATATGATGTGCGATTTATATTAGCTAGAAGGCAGGATTTCGTGTGCTCACATTTGCGAGCCGGTAGCGAAAGTAAGTAGATTTCACCCCTACCCCTAATCCTTCTTCAATTGTTAATCTACACATTATTTTGAGTAATGCACATTAAAGCATAATCTTTTAAAAAAACCTGAGGGGTTAAATAAAACAACTAATATAAAAATTATACTAAAATGCATCTGTGAGAGCCAATTAATTATACTTCCAAGTTTGATTTCATATCAAAGTTCTAGGTTATATTCCCATAGATTGCACCTAGGGGGGTGAATGAATAAGAACAGTGGGGCCACAAATTAAAAAGCAATGTCTCCATTTTAATAGGGGTTTTGTTTCGGATTCAGAACTAAACAGAATTCTCCCCATTGAGTGTTTTCAGATTGGAAAACTCTGGTTTCCAAGATGCCCTCAAAATAATAGAATTTTTTTCAAGTAGAAACGAACAAAGTCAGCAGCAACATCCTCTGCCATCTTCAAGAATCAAGCTGGCTCGGCTAGAATAGTATTTGCAAAAAATTGGAAAAAGGAGAAAATACCAACGCAGGAGGAAGTTATTCAGAAAATAATGGAATGTGCTGAAATGAGCACATTGACATTTGAAATTAGAGAACAAGAAGATTGGGATGTGTGTTTTTTAATGTTGTACGCCGCCCTGAGTCCTTTGGGAGAAGGGCGGCATATAAATCCAATAAAAACAAACAAAACAAACCAAAAACAAACAATTTTACAAGATATGGGATTTATTTTATCAATGGTTAGACAAAAAAGTATGGAAATGAAATATGCTAGAGACAAGGATAATGGAATGATACAGGATATCATATAAAGTTGTACTACTATTGGATGGATTTAGGATGATGTAATGAAATGTCACAATATAAATTAATTCAAAATTTAGAATATCTCGCATAAAATGAAGTCATAATAGTTATAGTCAAATAAATGATTAACAATTATAACAACACACACACACACACACACACATATATGTATGTATTTGTGTTACAACCCCTGGTATGCCTAAATATGGGAGGAAGGTCACTACTCCCTCTTTCTGTCCTTCGGCTCATCACAGAAGACCATGCAGGCAGAAAACCATATTTTTATTTTTAATGTTGCCTTTTTATATTTGTGTTATATTTGTACTGATAAATAAATAAAGGGAGACTAGTATAGATCTATTTCGAGCTAATTAGCTCTCATCAGCTAGCCATACCCTTACTGGGATTTGAATAAGCCGAAGGACAGAAAGTGACAGAAGTGATAAGCCGAAGGACAGAAAGAGGGAGTAGTGACCTTCCTCCCATATTTAGGCATACCAGGGGTTGTAACACAAATACATACCTATTTCCCTGGCTCAACTGATAAGGAAGAGAGCCCGTGGCTTAGTGGCTAAAACTCCTGCCTAAGATATATACAGCCGGGGTTCAAATCCCAGTAAGGGTATGGCTAGCTGATGAGAGCTAATTAGCTCGAAATAGATCTATACTAGTCTCCCTTTATTTATTTATCAGTACAAATATAACACACACACTACACACACACACACACAACACACACACACACACACACACACACATATATATATATATATATATATATATATATATATATATATAATATATATATATATATACATATATACATACATACATACATACATACATACATACACACACACACACACACACTTGTGTTACAACCCCTGGTATGCCCAAATCCATACTAGTCTCCCTTTATTTATTTATCAGCACAAATCTCTCTCTCTCTCTCTCTCTCACACACACACACACACACACACACACACACACACACACACACACACAAACACAGATATATATATATGATTGATAATATGAGATTTTATATAAATTGTAAGTGAGGAATATGGAGAGGATGCACAAAAGTTTTGTAATCAACCGACACGCTGTATGTAACTGGAAGATGGTTTTATGTTTTTATGTTTGGTTTGTGTTTGTTTGTCTAAAAATAAAAATTTCTTTTTTTAAAAAAAGGAATCAAGCCGGCTCAAAAACACCATCACAAAGAATTTAAAAGAAATTCTCCAACGTCCTTTCTTGTTTTTTTCTTTTGAAAAAAAGGGGAAAAAAGTTTCTTCAGCTCTGACAGGATAGTGGGGAATGGAAGGATTTAGAGAAAAAAAAACAAGAATGTCCAGTTTGCCTCCCGAAATGTCACCTTTGGGACAACCATGACCTGGATGGCTGAGAATCTCTACAGACGTTTAGCTATACAATTTGGGATGAGCACTCTTCGAATGGTGTGGGATTTTCCAGAGAAAAATTGCAGACTACAGGAACCAGGATCACTACTCAGGTGACCCTGAGGACACAAATAAACCTCCAAGTGCTTCAATGACCCTCTAGAAAGATGCAAATGACCAGCTGTCTGCAAGGAGTATAAATCCTTCCATTCCCCACTATCCCATCAGAGCTGAAGAAGTTTCTTGGATGAGAAGTGAAACGTCTTCAAAAGAAAAAAAACAAGAAAGTCCAGTTGCCTCCTGAAAAAAAGAACCTTTGGGACATCAGGATGTCATGTTGCAAAAATTGCAGCCCGCTTGATATGCTCGACATACAAATGTAATACGTAAAAATACTTAGGTGTTGAATAGCAATAGCACTTAGACTTATATACCACTTCATAGTGCTTTTACAGGCACTATAACAGACAGATAGGTAGATGATAGATAGTTGTGTTAGATAACTTAGTTGTCTAAGTTGTTTACAGAGTCAGCAAATTGCCCCCAACTATCTGGGTCCTCATTTTGCCCACCTTGGAAGGATGGAAGGATGAGTCAACCTTGAACCTGGTGAGATTCGAATTGCCGAACTGCAGCTTAGCAGTCAGCTGAAGTAGCCTGCAGTACTACACTCTAACCACTACGCCACCTCGGCTCATGCAAGTATTAAGTCACATTGTCATGTGGAGTTTCAGCAGATGTCCACAATTCCCTCTTAGAATGACCTCATGTATCATGGAACGGAAACACGTTAAACCAGATACCACTTACAAACATGATGTGTCAGTCTTAAGCAAGGCAATGCTCATTAAATCCATTTGTGATTACCCTATCCGTATGCCATGTATATATAAATCAGCCTCCTGGGGTGCTTGAACATATTTTCCCTAACCTATTAGGCTTTGTGTCTGCATGGAACCCTTGGTATTTGATGGCTTTTGAATCTGCCACTTGCAGAAATAAAGATGCACTTTAATTCCTTATTCAGAGACAAATGTAGACCTCTCATCTCTCTCCGTCACAATTTTAATCTTAATCTGTTCGACAAGGTCTGTCTTAGTGAACCTGATCCCTTTTCTGCACCTCTTCAGGGGAAATGGATGTCAGATTTCATCTGCCAAATAAATTGTTTCTGACATCCTGGAACCGAATTTGCTCATTTAAGGCCTCTCCTTTCAGAGTAAAATCATAAACCATTTGCAGTTATTGGTTTTTACTTCTCTACCTCTCAACACGGCACAACTGGGATGTCATCTCTATGTGGTCAGCAAGCTGTTTGAAGACCACAGCTGAATCGTCACTCAAAACTTTCCCCAGAGCACCAAGATTGTGGTTTCCTATTATGAATTTCAGAACAGGCACTTTGCAAAGGACAGCAATTAGCTGCTTCCATTCTCAAACTGCTATTCACCCAGGGACCAATTAAAATAGCATGGCATTTGTTCATAACAATTTGGAGTAAGTTTTTTTTTCAGGAATCAACAAAGATCGTGAAGACGTTACATTCCCTTAAATAAGCATGCAATCAGGACAGAGGTTGGTTCCAGCAGGTGCTACTGCCGGTTCACTTGTGTGGCGTGCCCCACATGCGCTTCATGTGCATGCACAGTGCAATAAAAATTGTTCTGAGCATACACAGAAGCAAAGAAACAAGATGGCAGCATCCATGGTGTTGCCCGGAGAACTGGTTTGGGGTGGTGGCAAGCCTGGATCTCTGAAGGTTCCTGTGAGCCAAGCCACTAAACCACTACTGGTTCAGCTGAACCAGTCCGAACCGGTAGGAACCCACCACTGAATCAGGAGGATAAGGGTCCATCTTAAATTCTTACAATCCTGGGTTTGGAAAACAATGCAAGGCCATCTAGTCCAGTCCTCTCAGTACAAAATCTTCTAGAAAATTGCTATCAGATGAGAATTCTACCTCTGTTTGTGTCTTGCTTAAGTTATTCAATTACTCACAGTTGCTGCAGAAATTAGCAGTTTTCTCAAGGTCAAGGAGATAACAGCAGAAAAGGAATGCAAACCAAACCTGACTCTCTGGGGGGGGGGGAACTTGGCTGAGTGGTTATTTTGCTTTTAACAGGAATACACAGAAGAATAGTCAAAATTCAGTCCAGAGTTCCAAAATCCAGGTCAGGATTGTCTGCTAGTCCAGAGATTAGAGGTTCGTGAGCAGAAATCACACAAACTTCATACCAGAGCCAGAGATCAGTGTGTTAATTTCAATGAAAAATCAGGGCTGCCTCTTAAATCAGGCTTTAGCCAACTGCCTTTCATCAAGGGATTTTCTCCCTTGCTTGGGAAGGAGCCCCATAGAATACCTTTGCTTTGCTCTTTGCTCTACCTGTCGTCGTCATCATCATCGTCGTCGTCATCATCATCATCATCATCATCAATACAATACAATAGTAGAGTTGGAAGGGACCTTGGAGGTCTTCTAGTCCAACCCCCTGCCTAGGCAGGAAACCCTATACCGTTCCAGACAAATGGCTATCCAACATCTTCTTAAAGACTTCCAGTGTTGGGGCATTCACAACCTCTGGAGGCAACTTCTGTTCCACTGATTAATTGTTCTAACTGTCAGGAAGTTTCTCCTCAGTTCTAAGTTGCTTCTCTCCTTGATTAGTTTCCACCCATTGCTTCTTGTTCTGTCCTCAGGTGCATGACTGCTCCAATTGGCCAGATTACTCTCAGGTGATTCTGGACTCTGTATCTTCTTGGACTGAGATTCTGCAACCAGGCTATTCAAATTCAAATTCAGCAATTGAATCTTGGTCAATGGCATGTTGAAGATCTCTAGCTAAGGAATCACATCTTGTGGCAGTTGATTCCAAAGGGCTATTAGCTCATACAATGACTATCTCTCTTTAAACTGCTTCCTTGTAGTTCTAATCTTCGATAGACAGTATTGTTGGAAGAAAGATCCATCTAGTTCAGTTCCAAGCTGGGAGAAAGGCACTAGAGATAAAATGGAGGCAGGAGGCTGATTGGAAAGATGGCTTAATGATGAAGCAGAAGCACATGGGTTTGGGGCTCTGGGAAGCCGGCCACATGCTGTTGAGAGCGAGAGGTTTTTATGGCTTCTTTTGGGCTTTGCACTTGAGCTTCCTGTTCCTATGCAAGAACATGTATTCTATTGGCTGTTGCCAGACTCCCATGGGGCCAGGTAGGGGTTATGTAGGGGTCATAGCTGGCTCTGTAGGTTATCTGAGAAGTTTGGTTGAAGTTTCTGAGGGCAATACAATGTCCTTAGGAGATTGTACAATGTAGTGAGCTCTGTGTCTTAGTGTTTTAATCCTATTATGTCCTGAAGCTCTTAATCCAGTGGTGAAATTCTTTTTTTTTTACTACCGGTTCTGTTGGTGTGGCTTGGTGGGCCTGGCAGGGGAAGGGCATACTGCAAAATCTGCATTTCCTCCACACTCCTGGCGGAAGGATATTGCAAAATCTCCATTCCTACCCACTCTGGGGCCAGCCAGAAGTGGTATTTGCCAGTTTTCCAAACTACCTAGGGAGACCTAGGTATTTGCGGGATTGCATCCTGCCCCATACATCCCTGCGGCTGATTCGCTCTCACAGGGAGGGACTCCTCCGGGTGCCTTCCACTAGGCAGTGCCAGCGGGTGACGCCCAGGAGTAGGGCCTTCTCTGTGATGGGCCCGACCCTCTGGAATGACCTCCCCCCTGACATTAGAATAACCACCGATCTCCGCTCCTTCCGCAAGAAACTTAAGACCCACCTATTCAACTCAGCTGGCCTGGCCTAACCACAGTTTTAATTCTTCTAGCCTGTATTTTAAATTTTTAGGGGTAGGTTTTTTAGGTTGTTTTTAATTTTTATTCTACTGTACAGCCTAATATTTAATTTGATTTTAGGGGTAGTTAAGATTATTTAATTTTATATACTGTTTTTATCTTGTGGTCTGTACACCGCCCCGAGTCCCTTCGGGGAGAGGGGGCGGTTTATAAATCTAATAAATAAAAATAAATAAATAAATAAATACTCAAAATTTCTGCTACCGGTTCTCCAGAACCTGTCAGAACCTGCTGGATTTCACCGCTGTCTTAATCCCTTCACACTGGAGTTGAAGATCTTTTGTAGACAGATTGGCTCAGTTTTTCTTAATGGGCACAAAATATATGCTGGGGGCGGGGGGCTGAAGCTCCGAGTTTCTGTCTCCCTTAAGATTTTTTTTATTTCTCTTTTGGGGGAAATATTTTATCCTGCATTTTTTAATATTTCTCAAAATATTTCATTCTTCTAGGAGGGGCATGGGTGCTAACTTTCTACAGTATGGAAGATATACCTTGATTACAATATGTGACAAACGTTACCTATGGAAAAGGAGCTAAAACATTTTTTTCCAATCATGAGAAATTAGGTAATATTTGACAGTGGAAAAGGCAGACATCACCCTGATTCACTGTACAACAAGAAGGAGGAGATGTAGCACCATCATGCTTGTAAGGTGTTATTATTACAACTAATCTCAATATAAGTAGTTTTAGCTTTCCTGTAGGGTTGATTTCCTGCTCTGGTTTACCTCGTGAGGCTCACATTCACTAATTCTAGTCTTGTCCTTTAGGACAATGAAGAATAAACCCACTTCTTCTGTATGACAGCAGATTTGTTAAAGATGGCTGTTTCCCATTCAGTTGAATGTCTATGAAGATTCTCAGTCATTCAGGTCACAGTTGTATCAAAAGTGGGTTTGTTTGTTTTTGTAAAGGCAACTAAATTGACTTTTTTTTTGAGGAGGAAGAAGATGTTTCGCTTCCTATCCTGGAAGTTTCATCGGTTGTATTGGATGGTGTGGGAGATGGAAGGGCAGTTATTGACAGTTGAGATTAGTTGGTGGGGGTGAGGAATGATATGTTCTGACAGAATTGTGGTGGCGGTGGACAAATGGAAAGATTATGTTTTCTTTGCAGTTAACTGGTCCTAATCCTCTCTGAGAGCCATTGTGGTTACTTGGGGTTTTCTTTGTGACCTCAGGATCGCCTGAATTGGAGGTGTGGAATCTTCTTGGAATTGCCAAAAGGACTGCATTATAAATTGGGGATTTATTTTGGTGGTGTCAAATTCCTCCCTCCCCCTGTGGAGGGAGGGCTGTTCAGTTCTAAATTTCCCATCAGGCATTTTTCCCACAGGCAAAACGTACCCAATTCTTGAGTCAAAAAGAAGGCTGTAAAAATAACTACAGATCTCTCACATCCTGGACATAAACTGTTTCAACTTCTATCCTCAAAACGACGTTATAGAGCACTGCACACCAAAACAACTAGACACAAGGACAGTTTTTTTTCCTGAATGCCATCACTCTGCTAAACAACTAATTCCCATAACACTATCAAACTATTTACTAAGACTGAATTACTGTTGTTCTTCTCTTCCTTCCTAGTACCCATGTCTTCCCACTTATGACTATAACCATGTTGCTTGTATCTTTAAAATTTATATTGTTTTATTTGTTTCCTAGTATGATTTGATTGCTTATTAGTAACCCATGACTATCACTAAGTGTTCTATCTTCTGATTCTTGATGAATGTATTCTATTTTATTTTTCTTTATGTACACTGAGAGCATTTGCACCAAATGTGTGTCCAATCACGCTTGGCCAACAAAGAATTCTATTCTGTTCTATATGCTAGTGATAATATAAAATTGAAAAGGAGCACTTTTCAAATCTTGTCATAGAAATATATGGTGAATCACACAATCCACAGAGTACAGTGATAATAGATTTGAAGGGACTGGTCTGAAGTTGATTGCTGGAATTGGGAAATCAATTTAATTACGTAAATCTAGACTATTGAGTCTGTCAAACGACCAAAGGGTAAAAAAGAAGCAGTCAATTTACAATGTCATAATACACAAAAGCCTGACGGAATACAGTTGTTGAAAGAATCTAAAAAGCCCTTAAGATACAAAAGAGTCAGATAATATTGGATTTTAAGGTTATGCCAGCCTGAAGGAAGGCATGAAGACAAAAAGGAGGAGATACAGAGATGGTATTTAGCCGGTTCTCGTGAACCAGTAGTAGTGGCTGCAGAAGGCTCTGCCCACCTGCCCCGACATAACTTGTGAGCCCTGTGCATGCGCAGAAGATGGTGCGCATGAGCAGATGCAGGGCATGTGAGCAAAGCAAGCATGCACTGCTCTGACTGAGGCTTCCCAAGATCATGAAGCAAACTCCTTGTCCGGACAAAAAAACCTTTTATTAATTTACTGTGAATTCTGCTCATTCACATCCAGCAAAGTCTCTCAAGGGAGGATTTACGGTCACAGACCCTTATCTGGCTTGGAGAGCTGACAGGCCGATATCTGCAAAACTTGGCAAAGAGTCTCGGAGAGTCACAAACCAATTAAGTGAACTAATTATCTCCTGCAAAATCCACTCCCCTTTCGCCCCTCTTTTATTTCCTCTGGGAGGGGGCATTCATCGTCCACCTGTGGCCTTACTCCCAAGTTGGCCTCTGTTCTTTAGCTGTACCCTTCGTCTAGCAACTCTGCACATGTGCACACTGGGAATAGGCTCCAGCTGTTCATCTGTCTCACTGATGTCTGAAGGCAGATGATAACTGTCAGACAGCCCTGGCCTCATCTCTGCCTCTGACACAGAGCCTTCCCCAGACTCCAGGACTGGCCCATGTTCCTCCCCAACCTCCTCATTGTCCGAATCTGCTGTCAGCTGTGCTGGCCACTGGCGGGCCACAACAAGTGCACACACACACACACACACACACACACACACACACACACACACGGACACTTGTGAACCGGTAGGGAAGGTAAGTGAATCCCACTGCTGAGGAGAGACCTTCCTTTCACTGGAGAAGTGAGGGAGGGAGGGAAGGAGAAAGGAGGGAAGGAGAGAGAGGAGGAGAAGGAGGGAGGGAGGGACAGACAGGCAAAGGAGGCAGGGAGATGTGAAGAGGAAGGGAGAGGGAGAGAAGGACAGGAAGAGGGAGAGAGGGGAAGAAGAGGGGCAGGCAGAAAAGGGAAAAGGAAGAGGAGAAGACGAGGGAACAAGGGGAAAATAGGAAAAAGGGGAAAGGAAAGATGAAGGACAAAGGGAAAGGGGAGGGAGAGAGGCATTCTTGTATATATTTGATAAAAAGTACTTGTTTTTTTCCAGGGTAGCTTTTTATCCCCTGGGCTTCCCTGTCTTTCCACCATTCAGTGAATGTGTGTGTGTGTGTGTGTGTGTGTGTGGTGTGTGTGTGCGTGTGTTGCATTTGTGCTGATAAATAAATAAAGGGAGACTAGTATAGATCTATTTCAAGCTATTTAGCTTTCATCAGCTAGCCATACCCTTACTGAGAATTGAACCTGGGCTGTGTTACATATTAGGCAGTTGTATTGGCCACTAAGCCACAGGCTCTCCTCCTTTATCAGCTTTATCAGCTTAGTGGTTAATACAACTGCCTAATATGTAATACAGCCCAGGTTCAATTCTCAGTAAGGGTATGGCTAGCTGATGAGAGCTAAATAGCTTGAAATAGATCTATACTAGTCTCCCTTTATTTATTTATCAGCACAAATGCAACACAAATGTAACAAGACAACATTAAAAAAATGGGTTTCTGCCTGGATGGCTCCTAGGGTGAGCCGATAGACAGATAAAGGAAGCAGTATGCTCCCTCCCATATTTGGGCATACCAGGGGTTGTGACACAATACATACATACATACATACATACATACATACATACATACACACACACACACACATCACACATATACATACATACATGTGTGTGTATACATACATACATACATACATACATACATACATACATACATACATACATACATACATACATAGTTTGTTTTCTCTGTAAACTCCTCCATCAGTTTGATGTGCCTGGATTGAGGAGGAGGGACCATATAATATTTTCCGTAGGGGGAAAATGAAAGAAAGGTTATCTGAAGTGTTTCTAAAACTGTTGATGCCATTTCGAGGAACACTTTGGGGAGGCAGAAAGCACAACACTTCCTGATTTTTTAATGCTGCTAACTGTGCTTATTCCTTCCAGGGGCATCTGCTTCCTCCGCCAAACTTCTTTTTTGTCTAATTGCACCTCTCTGGAGGAAACAGCCTGAAGTGTTTGGACCTCGGAAAAACGAGCATCAAAACTTCCAAATGAAACAAAACACCCAGCAGTTTGTTTCTTGCTTGCTGACTTGACTTCTCTCATCCTTGACAGCAACAAAAGGAGCTTTGCCTGCTCTAGAAATGTCCATAAACTGTACAATATGCTGTGTAGGAAAAAAAAGCAATTGGGTAAAGATGGCTGACAATTTTGAGTGAGAATTGAAAATAGGTATTTTCTTAGAGAGCAGGTGGCATAAATCATAAAGTCCTCCAGGAACAGAACCTGAGAATTTACTCTGAATGAGAGTTTCCTTCCTTCCTTCCTTCCTCCTTCCTTTCTCTCTTGCAATGGTATATCTTACTTTACTTCCACTGGAGTGGAGACGACCCATCCATTTGTTCTTCCTGGCTAAACATTCCCAAAGCAAATGCTACGAGAGAGTTGCTTGTTGCCCCTCTGGGGTTTGAATGAGGGACAAATCCCATCGTCTCAACTTTTTGCCGAAGAAGATAAAAACCATCTGAAGGGCATCTGTTATGACTGTTGATGCAGTGTTGTCTCTGCCCAGAGCTATTTTAAGACATTCTGGGGTTACACAATGTTATTTTATGCTTCATTTCTCAGTTTTCCACTGGAGGCCATAAATAAATGAAACAGAAGTAGTTTTCTTACCGGGGAATAGAAATATACAAAGAGTCATGTGGTAATTGAAGGCGACCTGGAAGGGAGGATGCTATAAAATTAGATTTTTAGGTCAGAGTTTTCCTTTTCCCTATTTCTGGCTCTTCTGGTTATATGCAATAATGGAAAGGTACCTATTATTATGCTTTTATCTGGAACAATGAATTGATTACCTACAGGTCAGTCCGTTACTACTCCGTTCTATATTTTGCCCATCCTGTTTTACATCTGAAAAGTTCTACATTTTGTCTTCAAATAGGCCTACCATGTCTGAGCAGGAAAACACCTTGGTAAAGAAAGGCTTTTCACGAGTTCGAGAACTTAATTGCTCACACTCACGTGAAGGTTTTCTTTATTGTGCAAGGTGTTTCCCTACACAGGCTGGCCGAGAGATGTGACGGAGCTGTCAGTGTCCGGTAAGACTCGCGGCCCACCTGCCCCACCTGCCACCCCCAAATTGCACCCCACCGTGAGATGCGCAACTTACCAGAGACTGGCAGTTCCATTGCGTTCCTCATCATTGTGTCCAGGGAAACACCTTGTAAAAAAACATTTTTGAGACTTTGAGAAATTAGATTGAACTCGTGAGTTTTCTTTTACAAGATCCTTCCCTGGAGAAAACGGCAAGGATGCGGTGCAGCTGCAAGTCTCTGGTACCCCTAGGATGCACACCTCACTTCTCCCCAGGCCCATCTGCCACCCCTCTTGCTAAAGAGATGGTGGGGAAAGGAAGCAGCCAGGATACTGTTGTTATTGGAGCGGGGTGGGAGGTGCTCTTTTTGCATGGGAAGGAGTGGGGCGCGAGGTGCGTTACTGGCCTGCCGTTTTTTTGTGGTGGGTGGGCCCTCATTTTGCCCAGCCATCAGCCTTACAAATAGGTACAGTAAGGATGTGTGGGGTACATGGTGCAAGTCCCCCCCTTTCCCTCCTTCCAGCCTCGCCTCCCCATCTCAGTTGTTTGCGCATATGGAAATGGTGGGGACCAGTGTTTAAATAATTGGGGGAATTATTTTTGGAGGAGGGCTTATTTTAGCACATGCCATGAAAAGCCCGATTGGGCTTATTATCAGGACATGTCCTATTTTCAGGGAAACACAGTATTTTCTATTGATATTCCCATCGCTGCATATCTTTGGACCTGTATAAATTTGTCATTAGTTTAACTATATATAATAATTTGGATTTATTAGCCGCTCCCTTTCCAAGTAGGACTCGGGGCGGCGTACAATGGAGCATAAAACATAGAAGATATATAACAGCACATAAACGTACATACATACAAAACACACATACACGGAGGAGGTAACAAATTACATCATTTAGACAGTTAAAAATCAGCATTAAAATACCCCAATTGTAAAAACCCAATATGCAATTAAGAATTAATATTTAAAGACAATTTAAAAAACAGTTAGGAGGAATAAGAGAAAGTTACGATTGAGCCAGGCCAGATAATTGAAAGAGGTGGGTCTTCAGCTGTACACGGAAGGAGCGGAGATCGGAAGTAATCCTGATGTCACGGGGGAGGTCATTCCACAGGGCTGGGCCCATCACAGAGAAGGCTCTGCTCCTGGGTGTCGCCCCCCGGCACTGTTTGGCGGACGGCACCCGGAGAAGTCCCTCTCTGTGTGAGCGAATTGGTCGTAGGGATGTGTGGGGCAGGATGCGATCCTGCATATAACTAGGCCCTGTGCCATGAAGCGCTTTAAAGATCATAATCAAAACCTTGAAACGCACTCGGTAGACCACAGGAAGCCAGTGCAGCTCGCGCAGGAGAGGTGTTACAGGGGAGTATCTAGTCCTCCCCATAATCACCCGCGCGGCCGCGTTCTGGACCAACTGTAGTCTCCGAGTGCATCTCAAGGGAAGCCCCATGTAGAGAGCATTGCAGTAATCCAGGCGAGACGTCACTAGCGCATGGGTGACTGTGCGTAGGGCATCCCGGTCCAATAAGGGGCGCAATTGGCGCATCAGGCGGACCTGATGGAACGCCCCCCTTGCCACGGCTGTTACATGGTCATCCATGGACAGCCGGGCATCCAGGAGGACGCCCAAATTGCGCACCTGTTCCATGGGGGCTAGTTGGACGCCCCCGATGGCCAGAGATGGAAGCACCTGGTTGAACCAGGAGGCCGGAAGCCACAGCCACTCCGTCTTGGAAGGGTTGAGTTTTAGTCGGTTGCCATCCATCCAGACCCGTACGGCCTCCAGACACCGGGACATCATTTCGACGGCCTCATTGGGGTGGTTCGGGGTGGAAATGTATAGCTGAGTATCATCAGCATACAGATGATATCCCACCCCAAAACCACGGATGATCTCGCCCAGCGGTTTCATATATGTGTTGAACAGGAGAGGCGAGAGCACCGATCCCCGTGGCACTCCACATGTGAGTGGCCTCCGGGTCGAACTCTGCTCCCCTGCCAACACACGTTGCGTCCGATCAGAGAGGTAGGAGCCAAACCACGGTAAAACGGTGCCCCTGACTCCCAGCCCCTCTAGCCGGTGCAACAGGATACCATATTCCTTGACTTGTTCATTTTCTGAGTCATATTTCAATAACATAAGTCCCAACATATGTTCTGAATTTTGTGTCATAATTTTTTCAAATTCAGTCAAGTCTCTGAGTGTTCCATTATGCTTTTTTTTTTAAAAAAAATATTTAACTGTACATCTAATTTTAAAACACTGGAACTAATTAGGCATTTCTGACCATTCCAAAAGCAGAATCTTAAAAGAATTCACTTTTGTTTTATGGGTAGTGTTTGAGTTATGACCGTAATAGAACCTGCCCATTCTGGCTATAAGTTGTAACAGTCATAAAATGGATTCGTTATGTGACCGGCCCAGAGGTAGGTTGCTGCTGGCGTTACTGCTAGTTCGCTGCATGCACCATTTTGCATGCGCTGCATGCACTGTTTTGCATGCACTTCATGTGCATGCACAACTGCCAAACAATTGCTCTGTGCACACGCAGAACATTAAAAAAGGAGTAAAAAACATGCCAGCAACAGCATGGGTGACCGGGGAACTGGTTTGGGGGCATGGCCAGCCAACCGTCCCTACCTGTGCCACTTAGCTGGCCTGGCCTAACCGTAGCTCTAATCTCTAATCCTCTGGCCTGTATTTTAAATTTTGGGGGTAGGCTTCTTAGATTGCTTTTAATTTTTATTATTGTACAGCTTTACATTTAATCTGTTTTTAGGGGTATTTAAGATTTTCTATTTTGTATATGGTTTTTTAATCTGCTGTCTGTACTCCGCCCCGAGTCCCTCGGGGAGAGGGGGCGGTCTATAAATTCAATAAAATTCAAATTCAAAATTCAGTTTGGTGAGCCAGTCACAAAATCCACTACTGGTTTGCCCGAACTGGTGCGAACCGATAGCAACCCACCTCTGGACTGGCCTGATTTTATAAGGTCTTTTGGCGGTTAAATCCCAGTGGTGGGATTTAACAACCGGTTCTCTGTCCTAATGACCAGCTGTGTAGACATGGCTCAGGGGTCATGTGACTGCATGGGTGTGGCCAACTCAACGTCACTCAGTCAATAGGCGCACAACACCAGAACCTTTCCTTCCTGCCTTCCATACAGGATTAGCCTTGTAAAGAGGAAGAAAACAAAAGGAGATTTCTTCCAACAAACGGTTCTCTGAATTGCTTAGAAAGTTAACAACCAGTTCTCCCAAATAAGTGCAAACTGACTGACTCCCACCATTGTCATATCCCCTTTTTCAGGTAGGTTGTAACTTCAAACAGTTGTTAAGCCGGTGATTGTAGAACGAGGACCACCTAATATCATGGGCATGACTCCAGCCTCCTCTCCAGACATGAGTTCAGAGAAGGGAGATAAGCCAAGTCCTGGCATCCTTGGGGAAGGGAGCATGGGGATGCATGCAGACCTGGATCAGGAAATGGAGGGCTCCAGCTTGATGGGACAACCACAGCCAGAATGACCTGCTGGCAGGTCTGTCTTAACACATGGGCCTGATGGACACTTGCCCAGGGCCCCATGAGCATAGGGGCCCCATGCTAATCTGTGCATGTTAACCCTTTGATGCACCTTGTATCATATAAATACAGCAACTGTATGGTTTACTGAGTATTATTGTGTTTTTCAAGCCTTGGTATTGTTCAAATATTTATCATAGCAACAGCACTTAGACTTATATACCACTTTACAGTGCTTTACAGCTCTCTCTAAGCAGTTTACAGAGTGAGCCTATAAACCCCACCAATCTGGGTTCTCATTTTACCCACCTCGGAAGGATGGAAGGATGAATCAACCTTGAGCCTGGTGGGATTCGAACTGCCAAACTGCTGGCAGCCGGCAGTCAGCAGAAGTAACTTGCAGAACTGCACTCTAATCACTGCGCCACTGAGGCTCTTATCATGTTAATTAGTTGTTGCTGCACAACATGTTCTCAGTGTTTCAACACTGATTTTCTTGGAAGTGCCAATAAAATAAATATATGCTTAATTTTATCATCCATTTACATTTTTATTCCTGTGCGTAGGGGCACCAGTACCAGTGGTAGGATTCAAATAATTTAACAACTGGTTCTCTGCCCTAATGACCAGCTGGGTTGGCGGGGCTTGGTGGTCATGTGATTGGGTGGGCGTGGCTAACTCAACACCACTCATGTCAATAGGCGCTTTGCCTTAGCTGTTACAATGTAATAAGGGATAACTGAAGAGGCAGTTTCTGTAAGCAGGGCAATAAAGATCAGGCTAGAAACAACACCAGAATGTTTCCTTCCTGCCTTCCTTACAGGATTAGCCCTGTAAAGTGGGAAAAACCAAAGGAGATTTCTTCCAACAACCAGTTCTCCTAATTGCTTAGAAAGTTAACAACTGGTTCTCCTGGATAGGTGCAAATTGGCTGAATCCTACCACTGCCCAGTACACTGTTTTGCCAGGGCCATAATGTTGTTAAGACAGCCCTGCCTGCCGGGCAGCAGGTTGAGCCCAAACAGAGGGAGCCACAGTTGCAACAGGTTAACCTGGAGGCTTCACTCAAAGACCAGGAGCAGCTGCCTGTGGTCAGTGAGGGTGAGGGGGTGAAGTACATACTTCCCCCTAATCCAAGGATGTGCAGAGTGGTGAGAACACATGCACAATACTGGTCAGCCAGGTTACTCATGAGGAGGCAGTCTCATCCATTGTGAAAGGTTGTACCGGCGTGTCCTATTTTATCCCATCCAAAGAAATGGGTGTTGCTGGAACAGTGCATGTGGATTCCTTGCTCCATGATTCTCGTGTTTTGAACTTTGGACCTCTGGTTCGTGCCTTGATCTGGTGTCTTATCTCATGGACCGATTCAAGATTTTTGGAACTCTTGCTTGTCAAATGCCTTTGTGTTCTGACCTAGGTGTCAGCGTTCCAAATATCATGCAGAATTAAATCATTGTCCAAGGCAAAGTTATCCTTAAAACTCCAATTTAATAAGACAGACATGTTGGCATTATGCTGTGAAATTTCAACTCTAATGTACATCCTGTGGGTTCACCCAGTTGAAAGTTCATCATCTATCCCCACACCCCATAATTCATCACATGTTCCAATCATCATCTTCCACGCTGGCATGTATACCACTCTGCTTCAAATCAGGTGTCGAGGTGCAGAGACAAAAGATGACCTTGAGCTTCTAAGAAGAACCACAACAATATATTCCACAATCCTACTCCTTTCTATTCCCCCCCTCCCAACTACTACACTAATGAAACACATAGGAAATTATAAGAAAGTGTGGCAGGCCAAAGATCCTAAAAGGAACATAACTACAGGCCTGACACTAGGCTTCCTGAGACAGTAAAAATCACATGCTTAGTCCCAAAAACCCTCTTTTTATTTCAACGACTGTCAATTATTGTTCATTCATAGCCTGTAATGAGTCACAAGTAGTTTGAAAAGAGTCTGACAGAAGTCTGCCACAGTCCTTCGGGATAAGGCTGGTAAGCACCCACCTTTATCACCCTTGAAATGCTGCTGAAGACCTAATTGCCAATTAGCTTTGCAAGGAGCACAGAGTCAAAACGGAGCTTCAGAGTTTAAACCGACCAGAATGAACAAAGTTGCTTCCTACAAAGGCTCACCTGCCTTAGCTCCTCACTTATGTCTTATGGGAGGGGTGAATCATCTCCAAGTCTTACTCCCAAGTTGCCCCTTTTGTCTTAACTGTTCTTGCCTTCTGGCAGCTCTGACCATACGCACAGTGGGAACAGGCTCCCCCTGTTCCTCTGCCTCGCTGATGTCTGACTCTGGAGGCTCCGGAGGCAGCACATAACTCCCAGATGGCCCTGGACCCCTCTCTCCAATGCAGAACCCTCGTCTGAGTCATCCCCAGACTCCAAGACTGGCCCATGTTCCACCCCAACCTTTTCACTGTCCGACTCTGCTGCCATCAGTGGACCACAACACTTTGCTCTGGCTATTGTTCTGACTTCAGGGAATGAGACTGCGCCTCCTGTTGGAACTCAGAGGGGGCTTTTGTTATTCAAGACCTTCTGAGAACTGTTTACTTGGGGCCAGGAAACTCAATAAAGACTTTTTAAACTAATGGTGTGTGTATGTGTGTGTGTGTGTGTGTGTGTGTGTGTGTGTGTGTGTGTGTGTATGAGTGTGAGCAGAGCAGAGCAGCACAACTAAACTTTACTAATCTCAACTGCAGATTTATTAATATTATTAGATTTTTTTTGGTAATCTGAATGAATTATTAACCACTGCTATTTTTCACACATTCACCAAGAAAATAAATCCTCAGGACTCAAGAAAGAGGTGATCAACCTGGATTTACTCTTCTTCCATATGTATTCCATACTTCAGTACGAAGTTTATAATCAAATCGTTTCTTGTTGATTAGACACTTCTGTTTGCATCAAACCAAATATATTCATAGTAAATTTCACCCAGCTCTTCAGAGAGAAAGAGTGAAACTTCTTGCTTCATCGTGCTTGCCATATTTTACCTTAATTTTTCATGTTTTATTGATTTAGTGCAAACTTTCACAGTTTGTATTAAACAGAAAAGCCAATCCAATTAATTCAAGTCTGTTTATTTATTTATTGAATTTATATGCTGCTCAGCTCACTAACCAAATCAACTCTAGGTGACTACATATATGCTGTCAAGCATCCCTTCTGTTGAGGGGGGGGGGGGCAGCCTGTCAAGCTGAATTTTAAGTGAGTGTGGGATTGTTGGTACACTGGAGTATTCTAATGTTAATTCAGTTTGACGCAGCTTGGAGCCTTCAGCAACCACAGCATAGCTAGCCGATGAGTTAGACACATTCCAATGGCTCGTTGACAGGAGGAGGAGGAGGAAGAGGAAGGAGAAGAAGAAGAGGAGGAGGAGAGAAGTCATCAAGCAACCAATTCTCATCTTTGTTGGACAATGTGACTGATTGTTTTGGAACTTTGAGAAAACTGAAACTGATATTGTTGTGAAAAGCCTGGGAACTTTAGTACTGGCTTTTCAATTGCTGGTGCCAATATGTTGTGTCTAAATAAATTTGTACTTTGAGTAAAGGATAAATTGAGCAGGATGTATTACTTGGAACCTGACTTATGCAGGATCCAGGGTAACAACTGGGGTACCATATTCTCAGGTTCAGTGACGTGCGGTGAGGTTTATAGCTGGTGAGGCAGCAATTTTTTTAGACTTGTGGACTTCAACTCCCAGAATTCCACAGTCAGGCATGCTCAGTTGCGACCTGCCGCCCTCCGCCCTGAGATTCGGCCATGGCACCGCCTGCCAGAGCTGCGCGTAATCCGGGGCGCGTTTGTCGGGCGAGGGCAGCGCAGATAGGGAGCGGACGGAGCGGAGGAAGTCTCTTCCCCCCCCCGCTTCCCGCACCCGAAAGAACAAAGGGAACCTCTGCCGCCGCCCGGGCAACCTGGCTGGCCTCTCTCGCGGCGGCTCTCTGGTGCCGAGCTTGGGAGTCCCTAGAGGAGCTGGCGGGGGCTGCAAGCACCGCATGCTGGACTGGAGCCTCGAGTCTAGGGCAGCGAGTCATTCGGTAGGAAACTTGCCTCTTGGAAGGAATGACTCGGCTTGGCTCCTGCTTTGTCTCTCCTGCCTCTTTGCTTCTCTGTTCGGTCGTTGGGCAGCAGATCGAAAGCGGGAGCCAAGCTGGGTCATTCCTCCCAAAAGGCAAGTTTTCCATCGAATGACTCGCTGTCCTGATGATGAGAGGTTAGGCTGTGCCTCACTTGCCTCACCTGACTGCACACCACTGCTCAGGTTATCTGAAGTCCTTTTTGGCTTTTGAACTTCAATGAAGTGGGTAGGAGATCTAGGATATCCTCTTTCCCCTGCAGGATTGATTCTAGATTCTCCTTTTTGCAACTTGATAGGGGCATTGTAATTCCTGGATCTGGAAAAACTGATAACCCTTCAAGAAAGCAGTGCTTGTATCCCTTCTTAAGAGATGTTTCTTGGTTGCAGAGGTGTTAGACAACTTGTCTTCCACATTTTTCTGATGTTGAGACAGTGGTGGACAGTCAACTGAGGAGTACCTTAGGAAAAGTAGGCAATGCGGAATCCCTTCAGTTGGGGTTCAAGCCCTGACATGAAATGAAAATGGCATTGGTTGCACTGGTGCACATGATCTCTTTCAGGACATGGGTTCAGGACAGGGGTGGGTTTCAACAATTTTTACTACCGGTTCAGTGGGCGTGGCTAGATGGTGGGGCGTATGACTGAGTGGGCATGGCCAACTTGACATCACTCATGCACACTCAGTCACATGGCCCCCTCACCAAGCCATGCCCACCAAAACAGTGATGAAAACTTTCGACAGGGGGGTGGCCTCCAGCCTCACTGGAGCTAAGGGAGCGTCTGCAAACTACCCAGTAAGAAAAAAATTGTGTCCTCCCCGGCCCCCAGGAGCACTCTGCAGGCTTCAGTAGGGCTGGGAAAAGGGAAAAGTGCCCCCGTTTTTGCAAAAATGGGGGCATTTTTCCCTTCCCCCAGCCCTGCTGAAGCCTGCAGAGTGCTTCTGGAAGCTGGGAGAAGGGGAAAATACCACTTCCCACCCCTCACTCAACATGCTGCTCAACCTCCCTCCCGCCTTCACCCAAAGCCTCGTGCCACACCTGGAGGTTGGAGTTGGAATTTCTTTCCCTCCCTGTTGCATATCTTCTCTCTGTCTCCTTTTCCAGCCAAAAAATATGCCGGCAACGGCAGGGGCAACTGAGGGAACCAGGTTTTTTTTGTGGGGAGGCAGGCTGCCATTACTACTGGTTCAAAAAGATATGCCAGGTTTTTATTACCTACTCGGGCAAACCAGACCGAATAGGTAGGAACTCACCTCTGGTACAGGATGTGGCTCTTTTAGAAGTCTCGTCAACTTTTAGTATCCTTGATCGTGACATTTTGGGGGACCACCTGTAAGGGTTGGGAATTGGAGGTATTTGGTTGCAAAATTTCTCTTCTTTCCTCAGTAGATGGATCGATTTGTGGGGAAAGGGCTGGCCCAGTGGCTACTCCCCTCCTATTTAGTTTTTACATGAATGGACTGGCAAGTTCATTTGGGACTTTGAGGTTTGGTATCATTGATATGATGATGATTCGCTGCTTCACGTTGCTACCCCAGGCCATAAGGATGGTGCTATTGGTGTTCTGTTCCAGTATCTGAATATTATGAGGGTCCTGGATTAGAAAGAACATAATGTTAGGGATGTAACCCTAGTCTTGGCTTGGCAGTGTGTGTGTGTGTGTGTGTGTTTGTGTTTGTGTTACAACCCCTGGTATGCCCAAATATGGGAGGAAGCTCACTACTCCCTCGTTCTGTCCTTCGGCTCATTACAGAAAACCATCCAGGCAGAAAACCATATTTTTATTTTTAATGTTGCCTTTGCTATGTTTGTGTTGTACTTGTGCTGATAAATAAATAAAGGGAGACTAGTATAGATCTATTTCAAGCTATTTAGCTCTCATCAGCTAGCCATACCCTTTCTGGGATTTGAACCTGGGCTGTATTACATATTAGGCAGATGTATTAGTCACTAAGCCACAGGCTCTCCTCCTTATCAGCTGAGCCAGGGAAATAGGTATGTATTTGTGTTACAACCCCTGGTATGCCTAAATATGGGAGGAAGGTCACTACTCCCTCTTTCTGTCCTTCGGCTCATCACAGAAGACAGGCAGAAAACCATATTATTATTTTTAATGTTGCCTTTTATATATTTGTGTTGTATTTGTACTGATAAATAAATAAAGGGAGACTAGTATAGATCTATTTCGAGCTATACCTATTTCCCTGGCTCAACTGATAAGGAGGAGAGCCTGTGGCTTAGTGGCTAAGATTCCTGCCTAAGATATAATACAGCCCAGGTTCAAATCCCAGTAAGGGTATGGCTAGCTGATGAGAGCTAATTAGCTCGAAATAGATCTATACTAGTCTCCCTTTATCTATTTATCAGTGCATGCTGTTGCTTTAAGCAGCCATAAAAGGAAGTAGGAACTATTACTGTTTGCTCCTGGTTGTTCCTGGTTGTTCTCCGTGCTTGGTATTGGGGTTGAATACTATGTATTGGATGGTGGCTACTCTGTATATTAGTTACCTGTCTACATGGTGAATCGTGAGTTGAGCATCTGTAAATCAACGTATTGGATCATAGACTGTGTATATAATTCAATACTACTTACAGCTTGTTTTGGAGACTGTTTATCCTATTTTTGTTAATGATAGTAAAGCTATCCTTGTTTTACCTTTGGTGGCTGTGAGTGACTATTCAGTGGCCCATTCGTTACTACCTTCTGCTACTCAACTCTAATCTCCAAAAGGAGATATACTTAACACATAATGACTGACAGATCTGCCTCAGCTTGAGCCTCTAAGGAAAAAAACAATCCTTAACTCCATTTGTTGAGAAAGGAATAGTTTACTAGAGGTGAAGTGAAATACCAGAATGGGACAACTTGCTACAGTCAACTTGCCGTGGCAAACTCTCCATGGCCAACCTGTTGCAGGACAACTTGCCATGGGCCACTCACTGTGAGATAACTTGCTGTGGGATAATTTAAAATTCTACTTAATTATCCATCCACCCACCCACCCATCCACCCATCCATCCATCCATCCATCCATCCATCCATCCATCATCTACCTACCTACCTACCTACCTACCTACCTACCTACCTACCTACTACCCTACCTACCTCATCTATCATCTATCTATCCTATTCTTCTCTTCTCTTCTCTTCTCTTCTCTTCTCTTCTCTTCTCTTCTCTACTCTACTCTACTCTACTCTACTCTACTCTACTCTACTCTACTCATTCTATTTTACTCTAAAATTTACTGGCTATCCATTTTACCATAGGGTAGCCAGTTGGCTTACATATACAATTAAAACATAAAAAAGTAAAACCTAAAGAAAATGGAAAATGAGAGTGGGGCTGGAGTTGTGGGAGGTGGGATCTATTATTACTCAATCAACCACCTCCACTGTACTGCTCCCCTATTGGTGTCCCAAGCCAACTGGGGTGGGAGATGTTCCAGTGGGCAAGAGCAACAGCAGAGCAGACTCTCCTCTTGGACCCTACCAGCCACAATAATCGGACTGACACAAGGGTGAAATTCAGCATGTTTTGACCGGTTCTGGAGAATTGGTAGTGGAAATTTTGAATAGTTTACAGAACCGGCAATTACCACCTCTGGATGGCCCTGCCCAGTATCCTATAGCTGTGTATGTATGTGTGTTTGTGTATGAACCAGGATAACTCTGGAACGCCTTGAGCAATTTCAACCTAACTTGCTACACAGATGATTTACTCCCTGAAAACAAATACTGTGGGGATAAGACACCCTTTACACCCCTCAGTGTGTGTCCATGTGTGTGTGTGTGTTCCAGCATAACTCTGGAATGCCTGGGCTGCTGAAATGAAAAGGACTGAATTATATCTATAGTGTCAAGTTACAGTACTTTTGACAGTGATAGTGTGCATTTTGGATTCAAGTTCTGTTAAGATACAGCCTGTTGTGCCTTAAAATGGCTCCTACTGTACAGCACAGTGGAATTACCATGGTAATGGCTTCACAGTACTCCACAAGGGGGCTCCCTCTAATACAGGGTTGGGATAAATACATACCTGGGCTATGCCGGGCAATCAGCTAGTTTTTTAAAAAATTGCAATTCACATTTAATTCTGTCCCTCCTTTTGAACATAAAACCAGGTTACATCAGTTTGACTCTCCATAACAGCCTTAGTTTTTCATTGGGAAAATGTAATTGCCCATCTAGACATTCTTAGTTCCCTTATCATTCATCATGCAGTTTAGCTTCCAGACACTTTATCAACTTTGTTGCTCATCTCTGCACACTTTCCAGAGCAGTGATGGCTAACCTGTTTGTCGTCAGGTGCCATAATGCAGTGCATGTGTGACCCCACCCCACCCCTGTGCATGCGTGTGCAACCCCCTGTGCTCCCCCACATGCATGCACATGCAATCCCCCCATGCCCCATTTTGGGTGTAGAAGGCCTCCCTGCAGCCTCCTGGGAGCAAAAGTGGGCCACGGAGGAGCACTCATCCGTCCCCGTGCATGCACGCATGACCTCTGTACTTTCATGTGCATCTCCTACATGCCCCACGCATGGACAGCAGAGACCCAGAAATTAGCTGGCCGGTGGGAGGCGTGTGCCTGCCACAGGTTTGCCATCACTGTTCTAGAGTCTCAGGTCTTTTTTGTATTTTTTGACCAGAACTGGACTCAATATTCCAACCATGGACTCACTGGTGCAGTATGAAGCAGTATTAGCCCTGCTTTTGTCACTACTCATGTCTTAGAATATTTTGTATTCCTGTTGAAATAATGCAATGTAAAAGAAAATACGAAAAAGAATAAGATGGATGGAATGACTAACTACTAAATATAGAGGTTTTTTTTTTTAAAAAAAAAGCATAATAAGAAAACTTTATAGTTACACATCCTCTCCATCTCTTCCATTTATGTCCCCAGCTGCTGGCTACACTTTAAATATTTATGCTTTACACTGAGCATTAATGATGGTTATTGCTTTCCGCCAAAGCCCTAAAAACCATATTTCAAATGACTAAATCTGCCTTGGCATGTAACTACGGAAGGCATTCCTGCCTGAATTTGGTTGAACTTCTATTGTGGCTATATATAGTGCTAATTTTCCCCATTTCAACATAGTCTCCAAAGTTGGCTCTGAAACTGATAGCATTGGCAAAATGTCTCTTTTCTAGGGTGGTACAAAATTTGTTCTTGCTGCTGTCAACGAGTATTTTATTAATGATGTAATTTTTCATGTATGGAACCATCCATTTAGGTGCTCCAATGCTCTCTATGCAATAAGGATACATAAAGCTGCCTTTAAAAGCCACGCAGAAACTCCAGTGGGTTCAAAGCAGGGGTGGGTTCCTGCCACTTCTAACCTCTTCTATAGAAGAGGTTCCACAAATCTACAGTGCCGTTTAGAACCGGTTCCAGCTCCCTCCCCCCACCCGTCTGCACATAATCAAGATGAAGAGCGAGAGGAGGAATTCTGGGAGTTGAAGTCCACAAGTCTTAAAGCTGTCAGGCTTGAACACACCTGGGGTTTCGTTTCTAAAGGGTTAGGGGTGCAAAGGTCTTGTAACTTGGCAGCTTTAAGACTTGCTCACTTCAATGCCAGAGTTCCTGAGCCAACATGACTGGAGGAGGAATTCTGGGTGTTGAAGTTCACAAGTCTTAAAGCTGTCAAGTTTGAACACCCCTGGTTTTTTTTCCCCATAAATGGTTAGGGCTGCAAGGGTCTTGTAACTTGACAGCTTTAAGACTTGCATGCTTCAAATGCCAGAGTTTCTGATCCAACATTTTGGTTGCTAAGCAAGAGCATTGTTAAGTGAGTTTCACCACATTTTACAAGTTGGCTGGCGTCACATGGCTGGCAAGCCACTCCCACCCAGCCACATGGCCAGCAAGCCACTCCCACCCGGTCACATGGCCGGCAAGCCACTCCCACAAAGCAGGCCACACCTACAGAAGAGGTTCTAAAAACTTTTGAAACCCACCACTGGTTCAAAGCACAATGATCTGCATGCTAGCCAATATTTATTTATTTTATTTAGAATAGAACAGAATAAGAGTTGGAAGGGATCTTGGAGATCTTCTAGTCCAACCCCCTGCTTAGGCACGAAACCATACACCTCTTGGACTAGACAAATGGTTATCCAACATCTTCTTAAAGACTTCCAGTGTTGGAGCATTCACAACTTCTGAAGGCAAGTAGTTCCACTGATTAATTGTTCTCACTGTCAGGAAATTTCTCTTCAGTTCTAAGTTGCTTCTCTCCTTGATTAGTTTCCACCCATTGCTTCTTGTCCTGCTCTCAGGTGCCTTGGAGAATAGTTTGACTCCCTCTTCTTTGTGGCAACCCCTGAGATATTGGAACACTGCTACCATTTCTCCCCTAGTCCTTCTTTTCATTAAACTAGACATACCCAGTTCCTGCAACCGTTCTTCATACGTTTTAGCCTCCAGTCCCCTAATCATCTTTGTTGCTCTTCTCTGCACTCTTTCTAGAGTCTCCACATCTTTTTTACATCGTGGCGACCAGAACTGAATGCAGTATTCCAAGTGTGGCCTTACCAAGGCATTATAAAATGGTATTAACACTTCACATGTTCTTGATTCTATTCCTCTGTTGATGCAGCCTAGAACTATGTTGGCTTTTTTGGCAGCTGCTGCACACGGCTGGCTCATATTTAAATGGTTGTCCACTAGGACTCCAAGATCCCTCTCACAGTTACTACTATTGAGCAAGGCACCACATATACTGTACCTGTGTGTTTTGTTTTTCGTGCTAAATGTAGAACCTTACTTTTTTCATCCTTGATTTTCATTTTGTTAAATAGCGCCCAATGTTTATTTATCAAATCCTTGTACCACCCATCACTCTTGTGGGACTCTGAGGGGTGGAGGAATTAACAAATAAAATAAAGTTGTAAATTATTATTCATCAGTAAAAATAATAATAAAACCCAACATTACACAGTTGGTTGAGAAATCCCAAAAGCGTTTCCCCCCCCTCTTTTTTTCCCCCATGAGGCAACTGGACTTTCTTGTTTTTTCTTTTGAAGACACTTGCTCCTCATCCGAGAAGCTTCTTCAGCTCTGACAGGACAAGTGTGGAAGGGAAGGATTTATATTCCTTGCAGACAGCTGGTCATCTGCATCCTTTTAGAGGGTCGCTGAAGCCCTTGGAGGTTTACCTGTGTCCTCAGGGTCACCTGAGTAGTGCAAATGTTTCCTGTAGTCTGCAAAAAACACCTTTGGGACAACAATGACCTGGATGACTGAAAATCCCTACAGAACGTTGGGAAAGTTCCTTCACTGGTTATCAATAGGATTCCAGGTACAAGTTAAATTACTGGGGCTAACTTCTTGTGGTGGTAAAAGGTAGACATGTAAGCTGCATTCACCACCCACAAATACATGTGATCTTCTTAAAGTCCTTTGTAAGAAAATATTCACAGCAACCTGAATTGGCCCTAAGTGGCAACAGGGAGAGGAATCAGATAGAGCCTAATAGCCCAGTGGAGCAAATTGTTTTTATTTCCCAACATATCTCTGAGATATGATCTAGTTGTTGTTGTTAGTTGCGAAGTCATGTCCAACCCATCGCGACCCCATGGACAACGTTCCTCCAGGCCTTCCTCTCCTCTACCATCCTCTGGAGTCCATTTAAGCTCACGTCTACTGCTTCGGTGACTCCATCCAGCCACCTCATTCTCTGTCATTCCCTTCTTCTTTTGCCCTCCATCTTTCCCAGCATGAGGCTCTTTTCCAGGGAGTCTTTCCTTCTCATTAGATGGCCAAAGTATTTGAGTTTCCTCTTTCGGATCTGGCCTTCTAAAGAGCAGTCAGGGTTGATCTCCTCTAGGACTGACCGGTTGGATCACCTTGCAGTCCAAGGGACTCGCAGGAGTCTTCTACAGCACCAGAGTTCAAAGGCCTCCATTCTTTGGCGCTCAGCCTTTCTTATGGTAGAACTTTCACAGCCATACATTGCAACTGGGAAAACCTTGACTATATGCACTTTTGTTGGCAGGGTTGGCAGGGTGACATTTACTACTGCTAGCAGTAGTAAATAAATAACAAGAAGTCTCTTCCCCCCTGCCCGCCTGCAAATGCTTTATTAGAAACACTCCATTATCACACTGTACTTTTCACTGGGTCTGCCTTTTTTTCTTGTTGTGTTAGAAATATAGTGAACCGAAGGTTTATAAGATGTTGGTCTGCTTTTGCTCAGGGCTGCTCAGCAAACTTCCTATGGGAACTCGATGTACAACTGTTTATGGTTTGCATGCTTAATGCATCCATCAGGATTTACTTTATTTTAGTATCACAGAATTTTAGGGCTGTAAGGGACCTTGGAGGTCTTTTGGTCTGACCGTCTGCCCAAGGCAGAAGTCTTTATATCATTCTTGGGCAGAAGGTTGACTTAGAAGACCTCCAAGCAGGGGTGAACCAGTAGTAAAAAATGCCACTGATTTGCCCGAACTCACTGGTAGTAAAAAAAAAATGCTACTAGTTGGAAAGAACCGGTATTTCTGATGATCAGCTGTGACACGCGATTTCCTGCTTTCTAGCTAATCTAAATTGCGTGGGACAATGGATTCCTCCCCTTGCTGTTCTACTTACCTTTGCAGGCGTGCTCAGTAGCAGGCTCCACCGACCTGCCCGGATGTCATCACATTCGTTTTTGATGCTCTACGCATACGCGGAAGATCCCGCATGGGGTGGTGGCATGTAAGCAAAGTGAGTGCACGTGTGCACACGCTCACATTTGCGAACCAGTAGTGAAGGTAAGTCAATTTCACCCCTGTTTCCAAGGGTTAGAGTTAGGGTTTTTATTGCCATCCATTTCATTCAATTTTTATTGCCAATTTTTATTGCTCAGGATCCGAAAATATCTTGATACATTGAACAACGGGCACAATCCAACAACATGAATTTTAATGTGGAGAAAAGCAAGGTTTTACACCTAGGCAGGGACAACCAAAGGGACAAGTACAGATTAGGTGAAACCTGGCTCAAAATCAGAAACTGTGAGAGGGAGTTGTAGTGGATGATCACTTAAACATGAGCCAGCTGTACCAGCAGTCAAAAAAGCTAATACAATCCTCGGTTTTGTTGTTCCTTACCTACAGACAGAATCTTTCAAAAGAAAAGCATGCTAAGACTCTCCATGAATAGAATAGAATAGAATAGAAAATATGGAATGGAATATAGAATAGAATAGAATAGAATAGAATAGAATAGAATAGAATAGAACAGCATGAGCCCTGTGCTACTGTGAATAGCATTATTGTACGCGACCTCAGCAAAAGATAAAAGGTCTGCCCAATTGGATTGCTGATAGTTCACGTAGCACCTCAGGTACTGCTCTACCATGCATTCAGTCTCTCTGCTGCCCCATTGGTGCTTGGATGAAAAACTGAACTCAGACCCTGAGATGACCCAATGGACCGCAGGAACTCCCTCCAGAACTTAGCCAGAACTTAGAATAGAATAGAATAGAATAGAATGGAATGGAATGAGTGGGAAGGGACCTTGGAGGTCTTCTGGCCCAGCCCCCTGCTCAAGCAAGAGACCCTATACCATTTCAGACAAATAGCTGTCTACTCTTTTCTTAAAAGCTTCCAGTGATGGAGCAACCACGACTTCTGGAGGCAAGCTGTTCCACTGGTTACTTGTCCACACTATTAGGAAGTTTCTCCTTAATTCCAGATTGCTTCTCTCTTTGGTTAGTTTCCAACCCTTGTTTCTTAGCCTGCCCTCTGATGCTGTGGAGAATAATCTGACCCTTTGGAATAATTTGATGCACTTTGGAAACAGGGAGGAGCCATCTTCACCCTCTTTCTCCCTTACAAACTATCTAAACTCAGTTGTCTCTTATTCCACTGGAAAGCACTTCCTTCCTCCTGAGAATCTGGCCACTACATTTCATCACTTCCATGTTTAGGCCCCTATAAAGCAGCATATAGCTTGACACCAAATTACATGCAGGACAGTAGTCTCCCATCTGAGTTGGCAGTACTGCAGGCTACTTCTGCTGACTGCCAGCTGCCAGCAGTTTGGCAGTTCTAGTCTCACCAGGCTCAAGGTTGATTCAACCTTCCATCCTTCCGAGGTGGGTAAAATGAGGACCCAAATTGTTGGGGGCAATAGGCTGACTCTGTAAACCGCTTAGAGAGGGCTGTAAAGCATTTGAAAGCAGTGTATAAGTCTAAGTGCTATTGCTACAGGGGTGAGTTGCTGCCGGTGAGCGCAAAGTTTGCACGTGCACGTTTGCTTCACTCACGCACACACCAGACGTGCGCTCCACACGCATGCACATTTGCAAATAAAAAAGTATGTGCATGCACAAAACCTTAAAAATGAAAAAGAAATAAATGTTTGCAATGAAAATTGTTTTGTGCATGTGCAGAACCAAAAAACAAGATGGCGCCACCGTAGGAGAACTGGTTCAGGGGTGTAGCAGACCTGGTTCGCTGCCGATTCCAGCGACCCAGGCCGCCAAGTTGCTACCTATTCGACCAAACCGGTAGCAACCCACTTCTGTATTTCTATTGCTAATTCAGTCTACTGAGGAGAAGCTGCTGATATTTTCTGCCCTTTGGGGAACCTCCCAGTAGACCTCTGATTGACTCCCACCAGGGATGGCATTCACTTACCTTCCCTACAGGTCCACAAGTGTCAGCCTTCCGCGCATGTGCTTTTGGTGAAAGAAAGGTCCTAAATGTGATGTGATGTGAAGCCAGGCTAGGTGGGCAGGGCCATCCACGATTTCCACTACCAGTTATACAATACAATAGTAGAGTTGGAAGGGACCTTGGAGGTCTTCTAGTCCAACCCCCTGCCTAGGCAGGAAACCCTATACCGTTTCAGACAGATGGCTATCCAACATCTTCTTAAAGACTTCCAGTGTTGGGGCATTCACAACTTCTGGAGGCAAGCTGTTCCACTGATTAATTGTTCTAACTGTCAGGACATTTCTCCTCAGTTCTAGGTTGCTTCTCTCCTTGATTAGTTTCCACCCATTACTTCTTGTTCTACCCTCAGGTGCCTTGGAGAATAGTTTGACTCCCTCTTCTTTCTGGCAACCCCTGAGATATTGGAACACTGCTATCATGTCTCCCCTAGTCCTTCTTTCTCTTAAGCTAGACATACCTAGTTCCTGCAACCGTTCTTCGTATGTTTTAGTCTCCAGTCCCCTAATCATCTTTGTTGCTCTTCTTTGCACTCTTTCTAGAGTCTCCACATCTTTTTTACATCGTGGCGACCAGAACTGAATGCAGTATTCCAAGTGTGGCCTTACCAAGGCGTTATAAAGTGGTATTAACCCTTCACGTGATCTTGATTCTATCCCTCTGTTGATGCAGCCTAGAACTGTGTTGGCCTTTTTGGCAGCTGCTGCACACTGCTGGCTCATATTTAAATGGTTGTCCACTAGGACTCCAAGATCCCTCTCACAGTTACTACTATTGAGCACGGTACCACATATACTGTACCTGTGCATTCCGTTTTTGTTGCCTAAATGTAGAACCTTACTCTTCCTAACTGGTCTGAACTGGTAGACTATCACCTCTGTCTCCCACTCCCACCATTGCCATTGAAGAGCAGCTCAAAGCAAAGTTTTTCAATAGGGCGTTTGAGTCTTTCTGTTGGGTTAACAACTATTTGATTGGCTTAATAAACACAAGTCTGTTTTTATTAATTGGCTGGTAGATGCTTAATTTTGTGCTTTTATCGGGTAGGGTTTACTGTGTATTTTATCTTGAAAACTCTCTAAGTCTAAAGTCTTTCCAGACTGCGGTGGTATGTAAATGTCAAAACAAACAAAAACACTTTATTGTGGTCTGTTAAATAAATCCCCAGGTACTTAATCAGTATAACAATGATATTAAACAATTACATATACCCAGGCTAACTTTTCCTCCTCAAATAAATTTTGTGTAATCATTTGTGTCTTTTTCTTCTTCATCCCGTTTCCTGATTACAAACCATAATACTGTTTTCTGCATGGGTAAGTTAAGTCAGTGGTGTGATTCAACTGGTCTAACAACTGGTTCGCTCTAATAACAGAGTTAGAAGGAGGTCTTCTAGTCCAACCCTCTGATCAGGCAGGATATCCTATATCATTTCAGACAAATGCTTGTTCAATCTCTTCTTGAAAATCTCTACTGTTGGAGCATTCACAACTTCTGAAGGCAAGTTGTTCCACTGATTTATTGTTCTAACTGTCAGGAAATTTCTCCTTAGTCCTAGGTTGCTTCGCTGCTTGATTAGTTTCCACCCATTGCTTCTTGTCCTGCCCTCAGGTGCTTTAGAGAATAGTTTGACTCCCTCTTCTTTATGGCAACCCCTGAGATATTGGAACACTGCTATCATGTCTCCCCAAGTCCTTCTTTTCATTAAATTAGCCATACACAAATGCAACAACCATTCATTATACGTTTTAGCCAAATTTTGGAAATTGATGAGTTTCATATAACTCTAGTAGTGAATAACTGAGATGACTTGGATATATTTTTCTGATCCAGTTGGAGTCAGTCAGATATTTTATGCTAACTGTTTTGCAATATATATATTTTGGGTTCACAGATGGGCTGGATTCTGTAGCTGGGAATTTTAATCTATTTTATTTATTTTTGTTTATTCTTGGAGATAGCAGTGCATCATAACATTTAAAAACAAAAATGGCCTCAGAATGCCCTTATTCAAATAAATGAATAAATGAATATTTAAATTAGTTGAAATATGAAACAACAAAACAGGAATATACTTGTTATCTACCCCATTTGTCACACATTTTTATTTGAACTATTTTCTAATATCTTGATCCACCATTAATTTAATTGAGAAAATGGAATTCAATTGATTCAATCCAAAAGTTTATGTAAGTGGTTGCTAAAAATCAACATTGCCTTGATGGGAAATAATCAATTTCTGAAATAGACCAGCCGATGAATAAGCATAGCAACTGTGTCAGCCAATAAGGGCTGTTTTGTAAACAGAAACTTAAGCTTGGAGTCTGGGTATGGCTTAGATGAGAATTGAAACTGAAACTATTCTGTAAGCTCTGAGTCTGCTGCTATGAGAAGTAAACTAGTCTAGACCAGTGGTGGGCAACCTTTTTTTTCAACTGAGCCAAATCTCGCCAAAACCACGATTGAAATTTATTTTGAGAGCCACATTTTTAAAACCGAAAATACATAGGATGGTACACTGTTTTTAGTTTCAATAAACTCTGGCATTTGAAGCACGCAAGTCTTAAAGCTGTCAAGTTACAAGATCCTTGCATCCCTAACCCTTTAGGAAAAAAACCCCAAGGGGTCTTCAAACCTGACAGCTTGAAGACTTGTGGACTTCAACTCCCAGAATTCTGAGAATTGAAGTCCACCAAGGGCATCAATCTTATTAGCCCAGGGATCTGCAAAATTAGCTCTTAAGACTGGTGGACTTCAACTCGCAGAATTCTGAGAATTGAAGTCCACCAGTCTTAAAACAGCCAACTTTGCAGACCTCTGTGTTAGCCCAAAGCCTGGCGCTGGGCGGGACTTGCTCCCCCATTGGTGGAGCCCCAAGAAGCGAGGAGGGAGAAAAAGAGACGGAGGCCAAGGAGCTTCCCCACCCCCACCGCCTCCCAGCAAAAATCTAACCGGGGAGCCGGGCGGGCAGTAGCAAATTAGTCGATCACGCCGCGTGGGCAGTAGCAAATTAACCGATCATGCGGCGTGATCGGCTAATTTGCTACTGCCCGCCCGGCTCCCCGGTTAGATTTTTGCTGGGAGGGGGGGGAAAGCTCCTTAGCCTCCGTTTCTTTTTCTGCCTCCTCTCTTCTCGTCCCCGCCCGACTTCAGGATCCTCCCTAATCATTGTGGGTCGAAAAGAAAAAAGGGAAAGGGGCGCTTGTTTTGAAGTGCCTGAGAGGAGGGAGGGGAGCGGGCGCCCGGCACACAGAAGAGCTGCATTAAAATGTGTAAAGAGCCGTGTGTGGCTCGCGAGCCCCGGCTTGCCGACCACTGGTCTAGACTGATCTCTGTCTGCTCTAACTCTGAAACGAAACTGACTGTTCTCTCCTGCTTCTGTTCTGCTTGTAATTTCTACCATGTTGAAAGAATCTACTATTGGCACTGTACTTTTATTCATCTTTTATTGTGTATAAAAAGAAGTTAATGAATCCAGCTGAATCAGTTATCTTTGTGTGTTTTCTGGATTAGATTTTTCTGCAACAAACTCTGACAAGTTAGGATCGCAGATTCTAATCCAAGAAAGTTATAAATTAAGTAAGTGATCAAACAATTTTGGAATATTAGGACTTTTTGCTGTAAGCTGTTGGAAATAATTATATACAGCTTTTCATGGGAACTAAATTGTTTTCTTTGTGGCTTGAGTTTACACCAAAGTTTCAAGCAACTGTAGGAAGTTATCACCCAGCCCTCTCCCAGAAAAATGAAATATCCTAGGAAATATTGATAAGGCAGAATATTATATTTTCCTGGATGTGAAAAAAGGGAGAAACACATTTTAAACACAGAGTAAATTCCTGCCCATCTCCACTTTGTCAATGGGCCATTAAGAAGGCCAAGCTAGTCCACTTTACATAATAAAGAGTTCTCCCCTTCAGCTCCAGTGGGATGGGAATGAAGGCATGATAATATAAGGCTTTACTCAATGGACCACATGGCATCTGAGAATTCAACCAAACCTGGATTCAAAACTCAGCCTAGAGGGTTGCCCTTGCATGGGCCCATGTGAGTCTGACAACCAATCAGAATACATTTCTTACACAGGAACAGGAAACAGAGAGGTGGGACTGAACAGGTTATAAAAAGCCTAGCAAGCCCCCTCCATCAGCCTTCTCTTCTTCTCCACCAACATTGAAGCATGTGATCACCTTTTCTGTTCAGGACTCAAGCCATGTGGTCCTGTCCACTATTAAAACCATCTTTCCAAGCAGCCTCCATGTCTCCAGTGTCTTTTTCGCCACTTGTAGCCGAACCCAGAAGGACATTTCTTTCATCACTCTAATCAAAGAAGTTAATTTAGCCATCTCTACATGTTCCATCATCTTCCCCAGCCATCCCTCCATTCTGGATAGTGTTGAATCTTTCCATTTTTGAGCAAATAATATAGTCTCCCTGCAATTGTCACATGCAAAAACAAAGTTCCATGACTTTTTCGAGTTTCCAGATCAATCTGGTCTAATAATTAAGGCAGCAGGCTAGAAATTGGGAGATCAT
The DNA here is from genome assembly GCA_029891615.1 of Natrix natrix natrix. Classification (NCBI taxonomy): domain Eukaryota; kingdom Metazoa; phylum Chordata; class Lepidosauria; order Squamata; family Natricidae; genus Natrix; species Natrix natrix. The sequence goes on from JAKRSK010008698.1 coordinate 804,438, forward strand.
GAGTTCGAATCCCACCTTAGCCGTGAAAGCCAGCTGGGTGACTTTGGGCCAATCCCCGTTTTTCAGCCCAACTCATCTTCCAGGGTTCACTCTCAGGTGTGAAAAAATTAGGAGGAGGAGAAAGGATTAAGTATGTTCAGCACTTTGAATTATTTATAAAAATAATAAAAGCCGAATATAAATAAATACTAATTAAAAAAAATAATCCTGAAAGAAAAGTTTCTGGGCCTATTTCTCCTTTTCACCTATTTCCTATTGAGCGGGAGGGGGAAGGGGTGTTTATTTCTTTTGGGAAGTATGGATGGAACATGATTAATTTTAATCAGTTAATTATTAATAAAACTTTCAAAACTTTTGGAAGATTATAATAGAACGATAGTTTACTAGAAACAGCTGAATGGTAATTTATAGAGCTAAAGCATTTGTTATTTTGGTGGGTCCAGCTGCTTTGGCAGCTTCTGAAAGCTTTGAATGTACAAGAGTTGGTTTTTATAGAAGCTAAACCAACAATCCAGTATTATTAACAATTAAAAAAATGTTGCAGAAATAAATTGGGATGACATTTGGAAGAGATGAGAATGAGACTCTCCTATATTATAAAACCAGTGGTCTTGCATTTTTTTTTAAAAAAAATGCTATGTGTGCTTTTTATAAGCTAAAAACTAGATTCATGGAAGGAGGTATTTATTTATTTTACTATATGTCTCAACTTTCCTTGAGGTGAGCACTCCAAATTGATCGGTTTGAGCCAAAGGCTTAGTGGAAATGTATGGATTTAATTACATTTGCAAAATACAAGGAGGGAGGGAGAGAGGGAGGGAGCCAACCGTACTTCCCTTTGCAAACTTCCCCCCCCCCCAAAGGGGGCGGGATACAACAAAAGAGGCCTCCAGGCCTACCTTGTGCACTTCTATGGATCTCAATAGAATGAAGGATTACAACAGGATGTACAACAGTGTTAAGTAATTAAGCTCCCCGTTAGGAGAACGAGTATGCAGAGAAGCGTAATGAGAGTGATATGGAATAACACACATAAACCAGCATACAGAGACACTGAATAGTATAAAAATATAGTAGTTTACTATGTAGAAAATATAGAGGTATTCAAATAGTCAGTCTAACACACAAAGTATAGCTAAACAGTAGCAAACTACAATACCTCAGTATACACTGATCAGCTTCTAACAAACAGAGAGATATCTAACAACCATTCTGGCTCCCTCTTATGGCTGCTTGAGGTAACAAGCCAATTACATTTCTTTAACATTTAAAGTAACAGTAAAGCAATCATAGCTTATATACATTGCCAAGCCAAGCCTAGGGTTACATCCCTAACAGTACTTCCCTTTGCAAACTCCCCCCCCCCCAAGGGTGGGGATACAACAGAAGAGGCCTCCAGGCCTACCTTGTGCACTTCTATGGATCTCAATAGAATGAAGGATTACAACAGGATGGGGATGATGGATCTCCACAAGGACCTTTTGGGGTATTTGGAGGTCAACAGGACAGGATGATGGATCTCAACAGGATGGGGACGATGGATTTCAACAGAACCTTAGGGGGTGTTTGGATGTCAACAGGATGGGATGATGGATCTCAACAGGATGGGGGATGATGGATCTCAATAAGAACTTTTTGGGATGTTTAGATGTCAGCAGGACAGGATGATGGATCTCAACAGGATGGGGACGATGGATCTCCATAAGGACCGTTTGGGGTGTTTGGATGTCAACAGGATGGAATGATGGATCTCAACAGAATCTTTTAGGCTGTTTGGATTTCAACATGTTGGAGATGATGGATCCAAACAGGACCTCATAGTGTCAGGTTTCCGAAAGATGCCCTAATTGATTCATAGGATGTTTGAGCCAGTGGGCAAGACAGTCCTAATTATAAGTCACAGAACTGCAACACATATGACATTACTCATGAAATAAGCTCATTAGTTTACAAATCTTATCAGCATCACTTATTTGAGTAATCGAAATGAAATCCCCCTCATCCCAAAATAGCCAGGAATTTTCAGCCTGTATCTGTTTGTGTTTGGCCAGTTGTGTATCACACAGAAAAGATTGGATGAAACATTTTTTTGTGAAATTTGGGGATCTGTAACAGAATATCTTGCTGTGATAATAATGCTTATTATTCTAGACAGGTGTTTCTTTGTGGCAGGTGGAGACCTGCCACAGAAAAATAACTCTCATGTTGTATCATCTCTTTTACCTTAAAATGTTCATGTCAAATGAAATCCAATACAAAAAAGTTTGCATAAGAGCAAGTATGTAAGAGATACCTATACAAAAACCCCAATCTGTAAGGAATAAATAAAATAAACAAATCAAGGGTGGTAAACAAATAGTCTTCTATAGAAATTACTACTTTTTCAAGTTTATAAAAAGTCATTAAAGCGGGCAGTTTTTCAGGGCCCTGTATTGCATAAAGCAGGTATCACAACGAAGCTCACCTGTCAGCAGCACCCCTAAAAATAGATTTTTCTATACCTTTTTGGAGGGTGGAAAACTTTTGTGTTGCTCAGTTGTACCTGTCAGTAATGACAATCACCAAGCATGCTCAGAGTGGTCACCCCAAATCAGCCCCCAAATTCCCCATTCCTGATTTAATACTGTGTTTCCCTGAAAATAAAATACAACACAATAGCAGAGATGGAAGGGACCTTGGAGGCCCTCTAGTCCAACCCCCTGCCTAGGCAGGAAACCATATACCGTTTCAGACAAATGGTTGTCCAACATCTTCTTAAAGACTTCCAGTGTTGGGGCATTCACAACTTCAGGAGGCAACTTGTTCCACTTATTAATTGTTCTAACTGTCAGGAAATTTCTCCTCAGTTCTAAGTTGCTTCTCTCCTTGATTAGTTTCCACCCATTGCTCCTTGTTCTACCCTCAGGTGCCTTGGAGAATAGTTTGACTCCCTCTTCTTTGTGGCAACCCCTGAGATATTGGAACAATGCTATCATGTCTCCCCTAGTCCTTCTTTCTCTTAAGCTAGACATACCCAGTTCCTGCAACCGTTCTTCATATGTTTTAGTCTCCAGTCCCCTAATCATCTTTGTTGCTCTTCTCTGCACTCTTTCTAGAGTCTCCACATCTTTTTCTACATCGTGGTGACCAAAATTGAATGCAGGATTCCAAGTGTGGCCAGTTATTCAGTGAATCTGGCTTTGCTCGTCAGAAGGCCTCAAAAGGCCTTGGGACCCTGCAACTGTCATAAATACATACCAGTTGCCAAGCTTTAGACCTACCCGAGGGTAAGTCCTAGCATGATTTTTACACATGTGCCCAATAGAAGCTCTAATTAAGACCCCACCCACTCCAGGATGCACGGGTAAACATTAAGCTAGGATGGGGATGGGAGGTGGTGGAGCTGCCCTACTACTTGCCTTCGGACAGTTGCAGCCAGACTTCGCGCACCCCAACACCTACCTTGCTGGCAGAGGTGGGTTCAGGCAGCCGCTACTGCCGGTTTGCTCATGGTTGCACAGCACGCACATGCGCAGTACTATAAAAATGCTTCTGCACATGCGCAGAAGCCAAAAACAAAATGGTGGCACCTATAGTGCCGCCGGAAGAACCAGTTTGGGGGGGTGTGGAAGGCCTAGGTCGCTGCCGGTTCCAGATCTCTCAGCGGCTTTTGATACCATCGACCATGGTATCCTATTGCGCCGGCTGGAGGGGATGGGAGTCGGAGGCACCGTTTTACGGTGGTTCGGCTCCTACCTCTCCGACCGGTCGCAATGTGTGTTGACGGGGGGTCAGAGGTCGACCCTGAGGTCACTCACTTGTGGGGTGCCACAGGGGTCGGTCCTCTCGCCTCTCCTGTTCAATGCATATGTGAAGCCGCTGGGTGAGATCATCCGTGGTTTTGGGGTTGAGTACCACCTCTACGCTGATGATACTCAGCTGTACGTTTCAACCCCAAACCACCCCAGTGAGGCTGTCGAAGTGATGTCCCGGTGTTTGGAAGCTGTCGGGGTCTGGATGGGGGACAACAGACTCAAACTCAACCCCTCCAAGACTGAGTGGCTGTGGCTACCGGCACCTCGGTTCAGTCAGCTAATTCCAACGCTGGCCATAGGGGGCGAGCAGCTGCCCCCTGTGGAACGGGTGCGCAATTTGGGCGTCCTCCTAGATGCCCGGCTGTCAATGGATGATCATGTGGCAGCCGTGGCAAGGGGGGCGTTCCACCAGGTTCACCTGGTGCGCCAATTGTGCCCCCTCCTGGACCGGGATGCCCTACGCACGGTCACTCATGCACTGGTGACGTCTCGCCTGGACTACTGTAACGCTCTCTACATGGGGCTTCCCTTGGGACGCGCCCGAAGACTGCAGCTAGTCCAGAACGCAGCCGCGCGGGCGGTCATGGGGAGTACCAGGTACTCCCATGTGACACCGCTCCTGCGTGAGCTGCACTGGCTGCCTGTGGTCTTTCGGGTGCATTTCAAGGTTTTGACCACCATCTTTAAAGCACTCCATGGCATAGGGCCCAGTTACCTGCGGGATCGCGTCCTCCCACATACATCCCTGCGGCCAATTCGCTCTCACAGAGAGGGGCTTCTCCTGGTGCCGTCCGCTAGGCAATGCCAGCGGGCGACGCCAAGGAGTAGGGCCTTCTCTGTGATGGGCCCAACCCTCTGGAATGACCTCCCCCCCGACATTAGAACCACCACCGACTTCCGCTCCTTCCGGCAGAAACTAAAGACTCACCTGTTTCGACTGGCTGGCCTGGCATAATTTCAACGCCTATCTCCTGGCATTTATATTTTACTGGTTTTTAAGGGTATTATTCTATAGTCTTAATTTTATTGGGTATTGGGATCTTAATGTCTGTTTATTTTAATTATTTATTAGCAATACAGTCCTGCACATCTTTTATCCTCCTCTTATCCATCCATCCATTTTATATTTGTATATATATATTCCCCATGTAGTAATTTTAACTGTTTTAATTTTGTTCTTTGACATGGACTGTACACCGCCCCGAGTCCCTTTCGGGAGAGGGGGTGGTCTATAAGCGCTAATAAATTGAAATTGAATTGAATTGAATTGACCCAGGCCGCCACACCACTACCAGTTCGGCTGAACCAGTAGGAACCCACCACTGCTTGCTGGCCCATTTCTTATGCAGCTGGATCGATCCGGAGCTCTGTTACCAGCTGCAGAGACACATTTTGAAGACGTGTCTGATAATTGTTGCATTAATTAAGTACTGATTGGCATCAGATTAAGACTTGGAAAAGCTTCTTTTCTAATATTTGTTATTTATGGCCAAATTTACATATTAGGCTTTATGTGGTGCATTTTTTTAAAAAAAAAAATCTAAATAGAAGAAAAGTGTAAACTTGGACATTGAAACTTGCCAGATGTTCTGTGAATGCTGCAGATTGGGTGTACGTTTTTCAGAGAATGCTTCATTTTGCTTGGAATATATGTTCTTGTCATGGAGTTTTTCTTAGGGCTTCATCAGATTTTCTTTGGCAACTCTCTTTTCCATATCCATGGCTGGCCCATTGCTATTGGTTAAAATGTATGGCCACGGACATGTGTTTAATGTCACTTTGAATGTATACTAATTGGCATACATTAAAATGAAATTTAAAATGGCTCAGTGGCTAAGAGGCTGAGCTTGTTGATCAGAAATGTCAGCAGTTCAGCGGTTCGAATCCCTAGTGCCGCATAACGGAATGAGCTCCCATTACTTGTCCCAGCTTCTGCCAACCTAGCAGTTCGAAAGCAGGTAAAAAATGCAAGTAGAAAAATAGGAACCACCTTTGGTAGGAAGGTAACAGCGTTCCATCAGCCTTCAGCATTCAGTCACGCCGGCCACAAGATCACGGAGGCATCTTCGGATGGCGCTGGCTCTTCAGCTTTGAAACAGGGATGAGCACTGCCCCCTAGAGTCAGGAATAGCTAGCATATATGTGTGAGGGGAACCTTTACCTTTACCTAAACCGTTGCATACAGCTCTCAAAGAGCCACCACCTCTAATAATCACTACATAAACATGACAAAATAAATAAATACAAAATTATGCAAATGCCCACATATATTATATGACACAGAAAAACAACACAGTCTAATTCAGATGTATACATGTACATGGCAAGAAAAATGATTCTTGTGAATTTACAAGACGGATAGCATAGGGAACAAAGCTGTTACAGAATCTGGTAGTCCTACTATAGATACTCCGAAGTCTCCTCCCAGAGGGGAGCAACAGAAACAGACTGTAAAGTGGGTGTCTGGAGTATCTAACAATCCTTTGAGTTCTAAGCACACAGCGCTTATAAGCAGTATCCTGAATGACAGGAAGAGAGCTTCATATAATCTTCTTGGCCGTCCTTACCACTCTCTTTAGGGACTTTCTATCTGAAGCACGGCTTTCCACCAAACCAAACAGGGATGCAGTTTGTTAAAACACTCTCATTTGTGCCTCTGTAAAAAGTGGCCAGGACAGAAGGAGAAAGATGTGCTCTCCTCATCAGATGCAGGAAATGAAGACCTGATTTGCACACTTCACTAAGGATGACATGTGGGGAGATCAGTTCAGAGTGTTAGTTATCTGCACCCCCAGATACTTAATATTGTTGACAACCTCTGGAGCTGCATCCTTGATACTGAGTGGAATATGACTATGCTGGCTCTTTCTAAAATCCACAATGATCTCCTTTGTTTTATTAACATTTGGAACCAGGTTACTTTTATTGCACCAGTTCACCAGAGCCTTCATCTCTTTCCACATCTTCCCTATATTCATTGTCATCGGGGATAAAACCCACCACTGATGTGTGTCAACAAAATAATGAATCAGCATGGTTTTTTCTGCAAATTCATTGTTGTTGGTCCCTCAGTTTAGTAAGGATGTGATGTAGATCAGCAGTGGGTTTCACATTTTGTTACTATCGGTTTGTGGGTGCATGCGTCCCTTCCACACATGCACTTTGCTTTTGTGTGTGTGCCTTTTGCGCATGTGCCTGGCCTCAAAATGTGCTTGAATAGGATGGCATTGAGCTGGAGCGGGTGGGCAAGTGGTCAAACCGGTCCGAACCTGCTGAATACCACCTCTGATATAGATTCTTGGACATGGGGTCAGCTTAGTTGGTTTCTAATGTATCTCCCAAGCATTAAATTCTATGATTGTGCGGAAGAAAATAATTGGAAAACAATAACATTGATTTTATTTTTATTTATTTACTTATGTAACCAATTTCTGCAGCTACCCATTTTAGTCGAAGCAAAATAGCCCAACTCAGACCAGTCTGAGAGAAAACGTTTTTGAAGAAAAGTCCAAATGTTTTCAGCATCCCGTCCAAAATAACTTGAAACTGTCTGTTGTTCCCATTTTCATCCTAAAGCCACAAAGATAGGTAGGGTGAGGTTCCATGCTGAATGCTAGCTACTTCCCTAAGTAACCCTCCCCGCAAAATGGAAAGGAAACTGAATTTTTTTTTAAAAGTCCAAAAAAACCACGCTTGTCTGCTTACCTGTTGTTTCCACGATTTTCATTAGCATTGGTCACAATTAAAATAACTTTGATTAATCTCAAATAACTAAATTGAGTTAAATCTGATATTTGGATGAGAGACTTCCATGAAATTGCAGGACTAGACAAGAAACTAAGAAATGTACAAATGTATCCCAACAGAATACAATGATACCAAGAATAGCAATCGCAATTAGACTATTAGACTGCACTGCAGTGCTTTACAGAACTCTCTGGGCAGTGTACAATGTCAGTACGTTGCCCCCAACAATCTGCTCCTCATTTTACTGACCACAGAAGGATGGAAGGATGGGTCAATCTTGAGCCTCATCAGGATTGAACTTCAGGCTTTGGGCAGAGTTTGCTTATACTTAACAGGGAATAAACTCAGCTAGCAAGAATATTTATTTGGAAAGCAGGATGTCATAGCCTTCTTCCAGGTTATATTATTGGTTAATACTTTTTGAAATTTGATGTTGAAGAAGACCCTGAGATACCATGGATAGTCAAGGAAATGAATCAATGGATTATCAGACGCATCAACCTAGAGTTCTCACTCAAGGGACAAATAACATTTGAGGAGTCTCAGATTATCCTACTTCAGATTCATTATGCAAAGATTTAGTTGTCTGGAGAAGGTTCTAAGGTGGGGAAAGGTGGAAAGAAAGAGAAGAGGATGATCAGTAGCAAGGTGGATCTACTCAGTTGGACAAATGATGAGTGTACCAGAGGTGGGTTGCTCCCGGTTCAACCTGGTTCGGCAGAACTGGTGGTAGAATTCAGGCCTGGGTCACAGAACCGGCAGTGACCCAGGCCTGCCACGCCCCTGAACTGGTTCCGTCGCCTCTGGGTGACTGCCATTTTGGTTTTTAGCGACTACACATGTGCAACAACCATAAATTGTTCTGCGCATGCACGAAGAACAATTTACATTGAATAGTGCATGCATTGTAAACTGGTAGTAAAACAGGCAGCCATCCACCCCTGGAATGTACCATTGAGAGAAAGAACAGGCATGGGTAACTCACCATGGAGAAAGATCTATTTGTCATCCCTATCAAACGAAGATGACTTGATGGCACGTAATCAAGCAATCAGTCACTTTGGACCGTAGCCCTAGGATTTCCTATCAGATTTGATCCTGCATAACTATTTTGAAATCAGCCATGTTAGGCTAAGTGTTACTTTCTGGCAGGGGTGAAATGCTCTGAAGTCTGCTACTAGTTCGCTTTGCGCGCATGCGCACCACAGGCGCTAAGAAGCTAAAGGTAAGTAGAACAGTGGGGAGGGGGAGAGAACAGCTGCGCCGCATGATTTGGATCCACTACAAAGCAGGGTTTCTTACTTTCCAGCTAATATAAATCGCACGGCACAGCTAGAACCGGTAGTAAAAAAAAAATGCTTTTAAAAGTTGTTTAAAAGTTCAGAGGATCAGCTATGCCGCACGATTTCTAGCGAATATGAATCGCAAGGCGCAGCTGATTGTTGCACAGCTGATCATTGGAACTGCCAGTTCACATGAACTGGTAGCATTTTTTTAGCATTTCACCCCCTCCTTTCTGGATGCATAACTATCACTTGGGCAGACTTCAGGTCTTAAAGGTAAAGGTTTCCCCTGTTCAGTCGTGTCAATTTTAGAGAACGGTGCTCATCTCTGCTTCTTAGCGAAGGGAGACAGTATTGTCCATAGACATTTCCATGGTCATGGGGCCAGTGTGATTGAGATCATACACTGAGATCAGGGGTGGGTTTCGGCAGTCACTACTGCCAGTTTGCTCATGGGTGCACTGCGTGCATGCACAGTACAATAAAAATTACTCTGCGCATGTGTAGAAGCAAAAAGCAAGATGATGGTGTCTATGGCATCGCCTGGAGAACCGGTTTGGGAGCGTGGCAGGCCTGGGTCACTGCCAGTTCCAGAGGGTTCCAGCCACTACCGGTTCGTCCAAACTGGTCTGAACCGGTAGGAACCCACCACTGGCTGAGATGCATTGAGTGCTGTTGCCTTTCCACTGAAGTCATAGCTACTAATCTACTTGCATTTGATGCTGCCGAACTGCTAGATGGGCAGGAGCTGGGACAGGAATGGGAACTCACCCCATCACAAAGTGCTTGGGTCTCAAACCCAGGCTATCAGTAGTCCAGCTGATAAGCTCAGCGTCTTTAACCACTGTAGAAATTTAGCACCCAACCCTCCTAGAAGAATGAAATCTTTTAGGAAACATTAAAGAGGCAGGATAAAATATTTCCCCTAAAGGAGAAATAAAAATCTTAAAGGAAACAGAAATCCAGAAACCCAGACATTAAGAAAGACTGGGCCAGCCTATCTACAATACAAAAGACCTCCAGTTCCAGGGTGATGGGATTCAGACATGACCCCCTCAGGACATAATAGGACTAGCCCTCTACCCATCTAGCAGAAGGGCCCACTGCATTTCAAAATTTCCTAAGGACATTGTATCACCCAGCAAGGTTCAACCATGTTTGGGACTCATGCAGCCTACAAAGTTAGCTATGACCCCTGCAGAGCTCCCCCTGGGAGTCTGACAACCAATAGAATACATTTCTTGTACAGGAACAGGAAGCTCAAGGGCAAGGCCCAAGAGAGGGTATAAATACCTCCCTCCCCCACTCTCTCTCCTCCACGTGGTCAGCTGCACCAGGACCTCAAACCCATGTGGTCCTGTCATATCAAGAAACCCTCTTTCCAAACAGCCTCCATGTTTCCAGTGTCTTTCTCCCCACTTGGAACTGAACCAGATGGATATTTTTTCCAACACCACTGAGCCATCATGCCCCCTTCTACTTCTGCTTCAGATCTTAATATCTGTTTTTAAGTTCCAAATTGTACAGAGAGTCTTGTGCATTCCACTTTTCCCCAGCTTTCTATTCCTGCAGATCTTTCCTGTCCCTCCACCCTCTCACCCACATGCAGATCACCAATTCTGCTGAATCACCTTCGATAACAGATGCCTTTGTTTCTCCTTTTATTTCCAGAATGCAACAGAGGGAAGGAAAAGGCAGCTATTCCAATAACTGTGCTGAGACACTGGCTGCCCTCAGCTTCTATTCCATCTGATCACCTCTTACATTGGCAGTATTCCTAATATACATTTTTTTTAAAAAGTGGCATGGGTTTTAATACCAAACTTTCTAAAGTACTGTTAGATATATTCTTTGCATTAATCAGAGGTCTCCAAACTTGGCAACTTTAAGACCTGTGGCCTTCAACTCCCAGAATTCCCCAGCTAGCATGGTTGGCTGAGGAATTCTGGGAATTGAAGACCAGAAGTCTTAAAGTTGCCAAGGTTGAAGGCTGCTGGTATACATGTAAGTCTCGTCCCGATAAATCTCTTTTATTTAATTTACAGTGAATTCCTCTCCAGCAAAGTCCCGGCACACAGTCTTTCAAGATAGTTCACAATTAGCCACCCTTATCAGGCTTGGAGAGTGGCCAGGCCAGTGGTGGGTTACGACCGGTACTCCCCGGTACGGGCATCCCGGTGTGTGTCGGGAGTACTGGGTATCGTTCCAGTATGGTGCTCCGGAGGGCCCAAGCGCCCGCCTGCACTCCTTACCTGTATTTGAACTCTTCAGGGCTTGTGCGCATGGCGCATACGGCATGTGCGCAAGACTCCGCTGAGCAGCTGGAGCATCACAGTCGGTAAGTACACATGTGCGCGCTGAGCACATTCATGTGGTGGACTCCGGGCCCCGTTGCACTGTACCGGTTGCACCGGGATCTGGAACCCACCACTGGGCCAGGCCGATATCTTTCAGATGCCGCAATACTTGGCAAGAATGCAGGAATGAACTAATTGTCTCCTGCAAACTCCACTCCCCTTTCGCTCCTCTTTTATTCCCTATGGGAGGGGCCGTTCACCATCCACCTGTGGCCTTACTCCCAAGTCGACCCTTGTTCCTTAGCTGTTCCCTTCATCTGGCAACTCTGCACATGTGCACACTGGAAACAGGCTCCAGCTGTTCTTCTGCCTCACTGAAGTCTGACTACGAAGGCAGCTGATAACTGGCATACGGCTCTGGCCCCCTCTCTGCCTCTGACACAGAGCCCTCATCAGAGCCTTCCCCAGACTCCAGGACTGGCCCATGTTCCTCCCCAACCTCCTCACTGTCTGAATCTGCTGAGTCACAACACATGACAGGAGTCTTCTCCACCACCAAACTTCAAAACCATTGATACTCTTTTTGTCCTGATTTTGATTTCCGCGCGAATTACTGCTGTGCATTCACCTACCAATCTGCATTCCAGTTGCTGAGGAGAAACATATTTCAAGGTTGTTCCTTCACCCAGTAGAAGGCAATGCAAATGATTGATAGGCCAGTGCCGCCAATTCATGTACTACACAATGTGTTATCTGTAGATATCATTCTTGCTTCCAGGAAACAATTCTGTTCCCCTAAGATAGCGTTAGGAATGGGTCTCTCAACTTACATTGTTTGCCTGCTTGCTTCCTCCATTTTGTAAATGGATTGCATTTTAATTACCTGGACTTGGATTAGGAGGAAGAAATCACGGTCGGCTTCTAGTTTCAAACAAATGATATTTTAATAGATGTAAACCTAATTGGGAAACTGTCAATGAGTTTGCTTGGAAGTGATTAACAGCATGGAAATTCAGTCACTCAGATGAATACCTATTAGAAAATCCAGGGAGCTGAATGGAGAGCAAACGAAACAGCCTAGCAGGAAGGAAAGTTTTTTTAAAAAAAAATCACGTGCCTTCAAAATTGCAGATAGGAGAGTAAAAAGGTTCACTCGCCTTCAAAATGCATCCATAAAACCTCTTTTATTTCTTTTTCTTTTTAATGCCTTAGAATCTCTGTTTGACTCCTGGCAATAGCCTGGATTAGAACCTGCAGTTTTCTTGGCAAGATTCTGCACTTTGGAAAGAGTGCAGAAAAGAGTAAGAAAGATGATTAGAAGGCTGGAGGCTGAAACAGAATGAAGAACGGTTTCAGCCATTGGGTTTGTCTAGCCAAGTGAAAATAAGGACTAGGGATGACATGATAGCAATGTTGCAATATCTCAGGGGCTGCCACAAAGAAGAGGGAGTCAAACTGAGGGCAGGACAAGAAGCAATGGGTGGAAACTAATCAAGGAGAGAAGCAACTTAGAACTGAGGAGAAATTTCCTGACAGTTAGAACAATTCACAAGTGGAACAGCTTGCTTCCAGAGGTTGTGAATACTTCAACACTGGAAGAGACTGGATACCCATTTGTCTGAAGTGGTGTAGGGTTTCCTGCCTGAACAGGAGGGTGGACTAGAAGACCTCCAAGCTCTCTTCCAACTCTGTTATTCTGTTATTCTATTACTTTAATAGCAAACTACATAGGTTAGGGTCAGAAAAGATTTATTTATTTACTTGTTTGTTTATTAAACATATTTGCTGCCCATCTGACTATTGAGTGACTTTCAGCAGTTGATATAATAGAAAAAGCCACTAATATATAAAATGAGAGCAAACTGCAACTCCCTACTTGTATTGATGATGTTACCTAGTTTGGTAAGAAAAACAATCAAGCTCATAGAGCACCAAGGAACCCACAGATAAAAGGTGATAACCACAGTGGTGCAATTAAAGAACCACAATCTTACCTGGGGGGAATCTTACAACATCACAGCAACTTTATCTCCATCAGAAAAAAAAGGAGAGGGTATAAAGAATGTTAAGGGACGCAGTGGTTCAGTGGTTAGGACACTGAGCTTGTCGATCAGAAAGATTGGCAGTTCGACAGTTCGAATCCCTAGCGCCGCATAATGGAGTGAGCCTCTGTTACTTGTCCCAGCTTCTGCCAACCTAGCAGTCCGAAAGCATGTAAAAATGCAAGTAGAAAAATAGGAACCACCTTTGTTCCGTGCACTTTTGGTGTTTAGTCATGCTGGCCACAGGACTACGGAGACAGTGCTGGCTTTGAAATGGAGATGAGCATCGCCCCATAGAGTCAGGAACGACTAGCACGCTTGCGCAAGGGGAACCTTTACCTTTAAAGTTTGTTAAAAGGTGCAGAAAATAGTGAAAATCATGCACAGAAGTTTGTTACATAAATGTGTGGAGTGGAAAATATAATGAAATGAATAAATGCAGACGCTTGGAGAAAAGTTCTCTGAAATGTTCATGCAGTATTTCCAAGGGGATTCAAACTAGAGACAACAAAATCTAAGGCTGGGGTGGGGGAATTGAAATGGACAGGGCAATGTTTCTGTAATTGAGAGATTCACAAGTTCCTTTGGAATTTGCACACTGCCTAATTTAACAATCTGTCTGGAGCTCTTAGTCATACTTATTGATCAAAAAACTACTTTATTTTGAAAAGGGTAACAAACCAAAAAAATAATAATAATAATCAAGTCTCCTTCAAGTTTTACTCAACTCCTGGATCTATTGGGTTTTATTCACCAAAGAATAGAAATATTTGGAATTTTTACTGCTTTGTTCTGAGAGCTCTTTCTTAAAGTTCATGTTCTTTCTCACAACATTAATAATCCCTAAAGATTTCCTATCAAACTCTTAATCCAAATGCTGAACAAAATGTTCCAGGTAATGCGAGTCACTAAGATGGAGGGGTTGGTTAATCCATCAAGTCTGCTTTCCCCTACTTTTGCAAACAAAATTCCCCTCCCTCCTCCAGAAAAGGTGTGCAGCTTTTTGTGCAGATATATCTGTCCATCTAAGACCCAGAAAAAAGAACTTAGAAGCTTTATACAAAATGGCAGGTGCACCACAGGTGCTTTTCCTATGCATCTCAGGAGGAGCTTCCTGGGGGAATGGCGGCTTGCCTCTAAGCTCCGCAGGATCGCGGGGGCTTTTTGGAAAGTAGGGATGCTGCCGACCCTGTTTCTACCTCGAGGGTTGGGGAGTCTGTTGGCGACCACCCCTGGCATCGTCCTGGATCCAGGTTGGTGCACCGGGGTGGTCGGATAGCCGGATGGGAGTAGGAGAACGCCCGGTTGGAGTTGGAGCTGGGATCACCGCTCGGAGCTGGCGTTCGGAGCTGGTGTTTCCTGAGTGTTTTTGAACGTCTCTGAGCGAGGTGGTGGGGAACGGAGCGAAATGGAGTGAGCAGAGGAACAATGAGGGCAGGAGCGGCGATGGGGGCGACCCTAACAACCCGAGCGGCCAAATGGCGACGGTATGGAGGTGGTGGTGGGGCGGCTGGAGATGCTGAGCGCCAAACTCATTGGCCGCCATAAGCACCAGACCAGCGGGGCGGGCCGCGAGAGGGAGGATGAGGCCCGAGGCGCAGGACGGCGCTGGAAGATCTTTAGGAGAACTGTGGAGGACTGTGGAGGAGATTAAAACAGTCCTGCGGGCCTCGGAACACGGCTTTGGGTCACCGAGTAGGCGGAGGGCCACTTGCAACGAAGGCAGGCTGTGGAAGGGGAGACGCTGGAGAAGCGAGTGGCCATACGCCGAAGGTTTCGACTCTCACCCCGCCGTTTTTTGCTTTGCTTTCCTGAGAACTTGCCTCTTGCTTCTTCCGCACACTTATTTTCAGCTACCAACTTTACCACTCTGACTTCGGGCTTTACCATTACCGCCCATTATGAACTGCACCCCAGCTCCATTCGCAGACCAGCTGGCGAACTCACCACCCATCCTTCCCACCTTAGGATGGACAACTACCCCCCTTTTTAGGGAATCCCGGCCTATAAAACCAGAACAACAACCACAGCACCCGAAAATGTATGCGGCCCTGTGTGTAACAAGATTTATTCGAGGTCAGATCTGCTGCTGCTGCGAGAGTCCCCCCTCTCGCAGATATGGCCCTCTGCCCTTTTAAGGGCCCACCTTGATGATGGGTTTGTTAACCCAGAGAGGTGGAGGAAACGGAAGCTCAGGGGTTTTTTAATAAAAAGTTTTTTAACAGTTTTAAGGGGCTCTAAAGGGGAGGGGAGTGTCACGATGTTAAAAAGTTTGCTAGGCCTGAACTGACATTCAAGAGTTAAACTAAGAAAGCTTTATTGCGCAGGTCATAAAAGTTCTTATCTGAAAGTGATTTATTGCGCATGCGTTACACATTCCAGAATTCCTTTCTTCTTTGTCCGGCTGCCAAGCAGAGCTGGCAGACGGAGCTTTCATTATCAAAATGTAACAATTAGTTTATTTTACTTTTATTTACTTTTATTAAAGTTTGTTTATTAATTAGAATACTTGTCAAAGACTTTTATTTTATTTTTCTTAATATCTCAAATGATATGCGGAAGGGGGAATCAGCCCGATCCATTGATCTCAAATTTCTACAGGGCGTTTTTCCCCTGACAACTTGGTATGCAGAGGTTGGTTTGATGATACCAGCTGAGATGGCTACAATTTATGGCTGTATTTTCCCTTCATGCTATCTTAAGATAACCGACTAAGGCTAATTAGCCATGTCGAAAAAAAAGAAAAAGAAAGATGGGGCAAGCACAGATGGATCAGCTTCTTCTGACAAGGAGGCTCCCTCGGACACAGAGAAGCAAGATCAAAACGTGCTTCAGGAACAACAAATTCCTTCAGGTGCCGAGCCAGATGTGGGGGAAGGAGCTACAGAAGGCAAGATCTACGGACTGAGGTCAGTAAATCTCCCTCATTATCAAGATGCAATTAATGAACGGCAAAAGTCTAAACGGCAACTGCCGGCAGAGAAAAAATCCTCCCACACAGAAAGCAAAGTTTATGAAATCTCCCCAGATGATGAGCAAGAAATGCAAAGCTATCTTGATCAATTAGAACGTTTTGAAAAATATGCTAGGGACGCGAGAGTGTGCTTTGAGGAGATGAAGAGAAGTAGGAGGAGCTCCCCCACTCCCAAAATGTCTGAGGACGCTATCTTTTCTTCAAAACAACAGCCTAAGACACACCCCACAGAGTTCATTGGTCAATTAGAACAAAGAGACATGTACACGTCACCGAGGTCACGTGGTCCCTTTGAGCCCATTGAACTTCCGGCCATGTATAGAGGGCTGCAGCCAAGAAGTGAGGCTGCACTGCCATCTGCTGGCGGAGAAAAATCATTAGAGCAAAAGATGAAGCAGTTGCACCAAAGCTTTAGAGATTTACCTATGAGTTCTTTAGAAGCCAAAACTTTGCCTCCAAAGGTTAAGTCTTCAACACCCCCTGGCGGTGCCGAATCCTCCCTAGATGGAAAAAGGCAAAGCCAAAGGCGAATTCGAGGAAGCCAATTTGATGTTGCCATGCAAAGACCAATGATGCAACCCCAGCATCCCGTGGTTCAACAACCAGCTTTGCAACCAGATCAACAAATTGTTCCAATGCATATTCCTCAGCAGGTATTCACAGTCACCCCCTTGACTGGTGAGTCCAAATTAAAGGAGTCAGGAGAGAATTATAAAGCCTGGGTCAGTGAAATTGCGCTCTTGCTTCGAAGAGAAGGCACACATTCCATGATTTTTAATCCTCCTCCTCAACCCTGGACACCTGCAATGAGAGACCTCAAAAACAGAGCAATCACGACTTTGCTCATGTCAATGGAAATTGAGATCCAGGGTATCTTTCCGCCTGATGCAACTGCCCAAGAAATTTGGGCTATTTTGGAAGATTGCTACAGGCCCGTTTCAATTGAATCTTCATGTTTGCTCATGTCTGAGTTCCATGGTTCGAAGTTGAAACCTGGTGAACGAATTGGTGGACATTTGACCAAACTGAAAAGAATGAGAAGTGAATTGAGACAAAATGGCCATGTAATCGATGATATCCAAATGATTAGCATCATCATTAACTCATTGAATTATGAATGGAAAGATGCTGTTGCAAAGATTAACTACGTGCCTATTGCTCAACGCACAGTTAACCACGTTTGCAGACTTTTAGTGGAAGACGAAGCTATCAGGTTAGCTACACCACATCTGCAACGACCCCCAGCGTCAAAGGCTCCAGCCAGACGTCCCTTCCGAGGAAGAGGCTATGCTCCAAGGATGCCAAAATGCTACACCTGCAACCGTGTGGGACATGACACCCGGGATTGTCCCCAACGAGTTCCAGCTCCCGTCACATACCAGCCCAGAGGAACAGACTCCAGAGGCAGAGGTAGAGGCGGAAGACAAGGTCGTCGTGGTCCAAGGCGTGATCCACAAGCTCCACTTGTAACACTGGCCATAACCAACGTTCCACAACCTGATCCAAAGTTCGACAGACGTCTTTTGTGGACTTTAGACAGTGGAGCAGCTGTGCACATTACCCACAGAAGGGATCTTTTCACAGAGATGGGCGAACCAGAGCCCGAGTATCGAGAAATGTATTCCTTCACCAACCACACTTGCAAGGTTATGGGAAAAGGAACTGTTTACATTGAAGAGCTCGATACACACATCCCTGATGTTTATTACATACCTTCAGCAACCAGTAATTTGCTTAGTCAAAGTCACTTGTCTAGAGATTTAAAGTTCCAGGTTCACCACCTCGAAAAAGCAAGTTACTTAGTTAAAGATGGAGATATTATTGCTGAAACCATGCTGATTGTTGGTGTTTATTACTTAAAGCCAAAGCCTAAAGGGCAAGCACAGGCAAGTATGCAAACTCCAAAAAGGCACAACGCAGACCCAGAGAGAGTTGTCCCAGAGAGAGAAAACGTTACTGTGCCAAAGGCTCCTAAAGCCAACAAACAGAGAAAACAGAAACAGGTTGCTCAGAGCAAGCCTGAGGGTCCTCATGAAACTGTTAATGTTGAGAATTCACTAACTGGTAAACCTTTGCATTCCAGGTGTATTCACAAGTGGCACAGAAGATTGGGGCATGCCAGTTTTCGTGTTCTTAGAAAGATGCCGGAGTTCGCAAAAGGTTTGGATCTAAAGGGGTGTAAGGTGTTTTTGGATTGTGCCGTTTGCAAAAAGGCTAAATCCAAGGCGGCTGCAATTCCCAAACACGCTACACGCCTGTCAACACACATTTTTGATTTGGTACACACTGACATAGTGGGTCCTTTCCCACCAACACTTGGTGGCAGAAAGTATTTTTTAACAATTGTAGATAATCATTCTAGATATGGATTTGTATATCCTATGAGAGAGAAATCTGAGACCTTTCAGATCTTTAAAGACTTTGCAGCATTTGTTTCTACACAATACCAAGTTTGCATCGCCAGAATCCAGAGTGACTGTGGTGCAGAATTCATGTCTCAGCGTTTCCAGGACTGGATGCGTAAGAATGGAATTCTTCATCAGACATCTGCTCCATATACACCGGCTCATAACGGAGTCGTAGAAAGAAGACAAGGGGTTCTACAAACCATGATGCGTTGTCTTCTAGAAGATGCCAATCTCAGTAACACATACTGGGGTGAAGCAATCAAGTATGCAAATTACATTGTCAACCATACTTGGAGCAGTGTAATCAATCAAACTCCTTTCTACATGCTGTATGGCTACAAGCCTGATCTCAAGAACCTCCATATTTTTGGTTCATATGCTATGGTGAACACTCCCTTAAGTCAAAGAAGAAAGGGAGGTACAGTAGCAAAGAGACTGAGATTTATGGGTATTGATGATAATTCAAAATGGTTCAAATTCATTGATACTAAACATGTGATTGTCATTTCACAATCTGCTAATTTTGAGGAAGATATTGACTGGTCCAGGATTCATTCCAATGATCCTGAAGTTTATTTTCCTAGAGATGGTGTTCCAGATGCCACGCAGCCTGATGACAATTCGCAGGCAGATATACCTTCTACCAGTTCTTCACAACCTGATGTTCCGTCTTCGCAAGCCGCGGATGCTGATGCTAGCGACGAACGTGAGGGCGAGGATGATGATGATGATGAAGAAGAAGACTGGTCTGTTGCTCCTAGATGCTCCAAGAGGGCCACAAAAGGAATCCCTCCACAACGTTATTCATGGCAACTGACAAAGTCACCATTACCTTTGATTTGCAACGTTACTCTTCCTCCTGAGACATTCACACAAATCAAACAGCTTCCTGATTCAGAACAAGACAAGTGGTATGATGCAATGCAGGATGAAATGGACAGTTTAAAGAAACTTAATGTATTCACACCTGCAAAACCTCCAGCAAACAAGAAAGTCATTGGCACCCGATGGGTCTACAGAATCAAGAAGAAACCAAATGGTGAGTCTTTATACAAAGCCAGACTTGTAGCTCAGGGTTTCGCTCAACGTTATCCTGAGGACTACACAAACACTTACTCACCAACAGTCAGAACTGAAAGTGTAAAAATTGCTTTAACCACTGCAACTATTCTTGGTTTAGAAGTTTTTCAATTTGATGTGGACACAGCTTATCTACATGCAGACCTAGATGAAGAGATCTACGTGAGAAGCCCTCCAGGATTCCGAAAGCAAGAAGGGGATAACAAAAGTCTTTATGGTCTGAAACAGTCAGGTTTAATGTGGTATTTATGTCTTACTGACAAACTAAATTCAATGGGCTTTATTAAGTCCGAAACTGATGAATGCGTGTTCACAAAAAGATCTAACAATGCATATGAGATAATTCTTGTTTATGTTGATGATATTGTTTATATTGGTCCAAATAAGAAAACGAGTGAGATTTTTGCTAAAAGTTTGCAGAGATACTTCACACTAAAATCTTTAGGACACATTAGCACTTATTTAGGTGTTCAAATTGAAAAGACACAGAAGGGGTTTAGTCTTTCACAAGAAGAGAAAATTGACCACATTCTACATCATTGCAACATGAAAGATGCTAGCACAACAAAGACACCCATGCAAACAGATTTTCACAACTTAACACATGAACCAAGTCCTGAGTTCGAGGATCAAACACTTTATCGTTCAGTCATTGGTTCACTATTATACATTAGTAGTTGGACCAGACCTGACATCGCACTTAGTGTTAATCTTTTATCACGACACGTAGGTAAGGCAACACAATTTCATTGGTCATGCATTAAGAAGTTGTTGAAATACCTGAAACACACTAAACACATGAAGTTATTGCTAGAACCAACACACACTGATCAACCAAAGTTGATTTGTTTTGCTGACGCCGACTGGGCGAGCGACAAGAAGTCACGCAAAAGCACTTCTGGTTACATGATGTTCCTAAATGGTTGTCCTGTTTACTGGCAAGTGAGAAAACAGAGTTTTGTTTCATGTTCATCTACTGAAGCTGAATATGCTTGTGTTTCAGATGCTTGTAATTCTCTAACGTGGTTTGATGCTTTGATCACAGATATCTGGACACGTCCGATTCGACCAATCACTGTGATGGAAGATAATGTATCTGTGGTTTATATTTCTGAGTCACATTTTACAGGTTCTAGGTCCAGACACATTGACATTCGTTATCAAAACACAAAGCAATTAGTTAAGCAAGGTTTTGTTAAATTGCAATATGTTTCTACACATGATCAGATCGCAGACATGCTTAACAAACCACTTGCCGCAAATCAACACGAGTATCTGCGAAAGAAGATGTGCCTTAATTGATGATTTGATGACGTCAGCCCAGACTAGCAAAAGAAGGGGTGTCACGATGTTAAAAAGTTTGCTAGGCCTGAACTGACATTCAAGAGTTAAACTAAGAAAGCTTTATTGCGCAGGTCATAAAAGTTCTTATCTGAAAGTGATTTATTGCGCATGCGTTACACATTCCAGAATTCCTTTCTTCTTTGTCCGTCTGCCAAGCAGAGCTGGCAGACGGAGCTTTCATTATCAAAATGTAACAATTAGTTTATTTTACTTTTATTTATTTTTATTAAAGTTTGTTTATTAATTAGAATACTTGTCAAAGACTTTTATTTTATTTTTCTTAATATCTCAAATGATATGCGGAAGGGGGAATCAGCCCGATCCATTGATCTCAAATTTCTACAGGGCGTTTTTTCCCTGACAGGGAGGGCTAAACAGACTAGGAATGGGATTAGTGCCAGGCAAACAGGTGTGGTCAGGAGGGGAGTGAGCAGAGCGGGGGAGAGGGGGGGGGAATAACATTCCTACAGAGGGCCTTGTTATACCAACGGTCGTAGGGAGGGGTGGGTGCGAGGACAGACAAAAAGCTTGCAGTCGGTTGGGAGACCGTGGTCGCTGGACACGCCTGGTCACTTGTACCAACCCCCGCATACTAGGTGGTCAGGGTCTACAGAGCCAGGGCCTGAGGCTGATGCTGTGCAATGCGAGGTCTGTTGTCAACAAGGCCCCCCTCATAAAAGATCTGATTTCAGAGGGGGAGCCAGACCTCGCAGGAATAACGGAGACCTGGTTGGGCCACGAGGGAGTTCTGCCCCTCGTGGAAATGTGCCCACCGGGCTACTGTGTATTCCACTAGCCACGGGCCCAGGGTAGGGGTGGCGGGGTAGCGGTGATCATACAGGAGAGTCTGGAACCGAGAGAGTTCACTGTGCCACAGACATCCGGGTGTGAGTCTCTGGGTGTGAGATGGGGCCCAGGCAGACAGTTGGGCCTGCTGATTGTATACTTGGCTCCTTGCTATACATCAGCGGCCCTGCCCGAACTCCTCGAGCTGATCGCAGAGATGGCAGTTGAGACCCCCAAACTGTTAGTTATGGGGGATTTCAACTTGCCTTCGATGGGAGAAGCATCCGAGGTGGGCCGGGAGTTCATGGCTTCCATGACAGCCATGGACCTGACTCAATTAATTCAGGGCCCCACGCACGAGGGAGGCCACACACTGGATCTTGTTTTTGTCTCTGGCCAGTGGACGAGTGATCTGGGAATAGGGGACTTAGTCATCACAACCCTGTCATGGTCAGATCACTCACTTCTCCGTCTTGACTTTCCTGGCACTACCCCCCACCGCGGGGAGGCGGAACTAGAATGTCCTAGATGGTTCCGCCCCAGGCGCCTGATGGATCCAGATAGGTTCCAGACGGAGCTTGGGCCATTTCCTGTCGACCTGACCCGCTCCCGGATGGAGGACCTGGTAGCCGCATGGAATAGTGCGGCCGCCGGGGTTTTAGACCGGGTTGCGCCTTTGCGGCCTCTCCTGTGGCAAAGATCCACCCTGGCCCCTTGGTTTACCGAGGAGCTGAGGGTGATGAAATGCCACAAGAGACACCTAGAGAACAGATGTTGATCCTCTCGCTCCGAATCTGACCGAACACAGGTAAGAACCTATTTAAGGACATACCTTGTGGCATTGAGAGTGGCCAAACGTCGATATTGTGCCGCTCTCATTGCATCCGCAGACAACCGCCCTGCCGCCCTGTTCCGGGTGACCCGCTCCCTCCTGTCACAGAGGCCGCGGGAATCCCCCTTGCAGGGCAGGGCAGAGGAATTTGGGGAATATCTGCAGGATAAAATTGCTCAGATACGGAGGGAATGGGTCTCCTTCAGTGATCCAGGGGAGACGTTCGAGGGCAGTCTTGAGAGACCATTCTGGGAGGAGTTTGACTCTGTTGCCACCGATGATTTGGACAGGTTGCGTGGGCGACTGCGAGCCACCACATGTTTATTGGACCCATGTCCCTCCTGGCTTGTACTGGCATCCTGGGAGGTTACACGAGGCTGGCTCTTGGGACTAGTGAACGCTTCATTGAGCGAGGGGTTCCTACCAGCCGCCTTGAAAGAGGCGGTTGTGAGGCCCTTACTCAAGAAGCCTTCTCTGGACCCAACTGAGCTAGCAAATTATCATCCTGTCTCCAACCTTCCCTTTCTAGCGAAGGTTGTAGAGAGTGTGGTAGCTATACAGTTCCCACATCACCTGGAGGAAACTGATTATCTAGACCCGCACCAGTCCGGCTTCCGACCCGGGCACAGCACAGAGACGGCCTTGGTCGCGTTGGTAGATGATCTCTGGAGAGCCAGGGATAGGGGTTGTTCCTCTATCCTGGTTCTATTAGACCTCTCAGTGGCTTTCGATACCATCGACCATGGTATCCTATTGCGCCGGCTGGAGGGGCTGGGGGTAAGAGGCACCATTTTACGGTGGTTCTGCTCCTACCTCTCTGACCAGACGCAATGTGTCTTGGCAGGGGAGCAGAGGTCGACCCTAAGGTCGCTCACTTGTGGGGTGCCACAGGGGTCGGTCCTCTCGCCCCTCCTGTTCAACACATACATGAAACCGCTGGGTGAGATCATCTGTGGTTTTGGGGTGGGATACCATCTGTACGCTGACAACACGCAGCTGTACATCTCCACCCCGAACCACCCCAACAAGGCCGTTGACATGATGTCCCGGTGTTTGGAAGCCGTACGGGTTTGGATGGGAGACAACAGACTTAAACTCAACCCCTCCAAGACGGAGTGGCTGTGGCTACCGGCCCCCCGGTTCAACCAGCTGATTCCATCGCTGGCCATCGGGAACGAGCAACTAGCCCCCGTGGAGCGGGCGCGCAATTTGGGCGTCCTCCTAGATGCCCGGCTGTCTATGGATGACCATGTGGCAGCCGTGGCAAGGGGGCATTCCACCAGGTTTGCCTGGTGCGCCAATTGCGCCCCCTATTGGACCGGGATGCCCTTCGCACAGTCACTCATGCACTGGTGACGTCCCGTCTGGATTACTGTAATGCTCTCTACATGGGGCTTCCCTTGAGATGCACCTGGAGACTGCAGTTGGTCCAGAACGCGGCCGCGCGGGCAGTTATGGGGAGTACGAGGTACTCCCATGGGACACCTCTCCTGCGCGAGCTGCACTGGCTTCCTGTAGCCTTCCGGGTGCATTTCAAGGTGTTGATCACCATCTTTAAAGCGCTCCATGGCACGGGACCTAGTTATCTGCGGGATCGTATCCTGCCCCATACATCCCTGCGACCAATTCGCTCTCACAGAGAGGGACTCCTCCAGGTGCCGTCCACTAAGCAATGCCAGAGGGCGGCGCTGAGGGGAAGGGCCTTCTCTGTGATGGGCCCAGCCCTCTGGAATGACCTCCCCCCAGATATCAGGACAACTACCGATCTCCGCTCCTTCCGCACGAAACTCAAGACCCACCTGTTCCAACTAGCTGGCCTGGCTTGAATTACAACTACATTTTTCTAATCCCCCCTGGACAATTTTAAATCTAAACTAACTGATTTTTGGGGTATGATTATTTATTTATGAATTGTACAATGTTTTGATTACCTCCTCCTTGTTATTTATTTGTATATTGAGTTGTACGCCGCCCCGAGTCCCTTTGTGGAGAGGGTGCGGCCTATAAATTGAATAAATAAATAAATAAATAAATAAATAAATAAATAAATAAATAAATAAATAAATAAATAATAAGTTCACACTTTTTCTTTAAAAAAATTCCAGTTTTGCATGCACTTCCCCCCCTCTACCATAATGTATTGGGCAATTTCCATTTCCCCACAAGTGTAGCAGGGAGGCTCAGCCAGCCACATGGTGCGAAGGGGAGGAGAGAGAGAAAAAGGAGGGAGAGAGAGAGGGAGGGCGGGAGGGAGAGAGAGAGAGAGTAAAGGAAGCAGAGAAGTAGAGTGAGGGAAAGTGAGACAGTGGAAAAGGAGAGAAAGCAAGGAGAGAAGGAGGCAAGGATAGAGGGGAGAAAGGTTTTATCAGATTGCCCTGCCCCACTCAGGGACTTGATCCCTATGGGGTGGGGCTGAATGTGAGGTGGGAGAGGCCTGAGGGAGAGAGAGAGAAGTTGATCCAGAGAGAGAGAAAATAGAACAGAATAACAGAGTTGAAAGTCACCTTGGAGGTCTTCTAGTCCAACCCCCTCCTCAAACAGGAAACCCTACACCACTTCAGACAAACGGTTATCCAACATCTTCTTAAAGACTTCCAGTGTTGTGGCATTCACAACTTCTGTAGGCAAGTTGTTCCACTGATTAATTGTTCTAACTGTCAGGAAATTTCTCCTCAGTTCTAAGTTGCTTCTCTCCTTGATTAGTTTCCACCCATTGCTTCTTGTTCTGCCCTCAGGGGCTTTGGAGAATAGCTTGACTCCCTCTTCTTTGTGGCAACCCCTGAGATATTGGAAGACTGCTATCATGTCTCCCCTAGTCCTTCTTTTCATCAAACTAGACATACCCAGTTCCTGCAACCGTTCTGTCAGAGTTCCAAGTAACACCCCCAATGAAAGAAGACTCCAAGGCTTAAAATTCTTCAAAGTCCCATTTTATTGGCGATGTCGTATTGGCACATCGAGGAAAACCCGAATCTTAGAGTTCCAGGTTTTCCCCACCCAAAAGAAAGTCAAAGATCCATCCCCTGCACCCACAAGCCCATCACATGGCCCAATCATTTCACCATCCCAACAGGAGACAACCCCCAGTCACTCCCATCCAGGTGCAGGCCGAATGCCCTTGACTCCCATAGAAAAGAATGTTGTTATGGCTAATCCTCCACCACTCCGTGCAATCCCCCCTCCTCTTTTCCTAGGGACTAAATGTGGCAGCCCTGAAGCTCCAAGGATAAAAACGGCTTCCAGGTCTGACACATTCTTTATATGTTTTATCGTCAAGTCCCCTAATCAGAAGTGGGTCCTTACTGGTTCGAACCGGTTTGGCCGAGTAGGTAGTAACTCGGCCTGATACGCCTCTGAACTGGTTCTCGCGGCGGCGGCGTAGATGCCGCCATCTTGTTTTTTGCTTCTGTGCATGCGCAGAAGCTTTTTTTAGTACTGCGCATGTGCGCATAGCATAAATTGCACACATGCAGTGCGTCCCAACCAGCAGTAGCAGCAGTTGGAACCCACCCCTTCCCCTAATCGTCTTTGTTGCTCTTCTCTGCACTCTTTCTAGAGTCTCAACAGAGCAGAGATGATCCAAGGAGAGAGAGAGAGAGGGAGGGAGGGAGGGAGGGGAGAGAGAGAGAGAAGTTGATCCAGATGAGTGAGTGAGTCAGGAATCTGAGGTCAGTGCCATACACACCAGAAGGAAGGGGAGGTGAGTGGATCTACAGAAGGAAAATAGAGGAGAACTGAGCTGGGTGAGTAGAGGCGCCCAGGTGAGTGACCAGAACAGGTTGACTGACAGCCAGGACGAAGGCCAGAGTGAGAGACCTTGAGACGTTAGACCAGTGACTGAGGGTGGGAAGACGCCAAATTGCCTGGGAGGGAAAAAAAAAACCCAGAGGGATCTGGATTTTTGCAGCCCTTTCAGGAATAGTGCTTCACAGGTTTTGGGTGTGCGGCTTTTCGTTTTTATGTCTACGCTTGCAAGTTGCAAATTGGATCAGAAACTTGAGAAATGTACATTTTTTCCAGCCCAAGAATGTCGTCCACTTCACACCTGTATTCAAGAGCTAAGGACTGGGAAAGATCACATCAAACCGCAAATGAAAGAAATTTCTTTTCCAGCCCAGCAGAGCAGGAGAAAAGTCATTGCAAGCCAGCTCCTGCCTCCAGTCACTTTTACAATTAATTTCCCAGATAAGAGGTGGAGGGGGTTCCCCCTTCCCTTCACAGTGACTGTATGCAAAGGACTATAATTGAAAGGATTTATCTCACAAAATAGAATTCCAAGTCATCACCAGATTAAAAACCACTATATATTCAGCCTCACTTTATTCCATTGATCCAAAGCACTCCAGCCAAGATGAAGGTCCTTGCTTCTTACATGGCAACCCTTCTTTTCTTTTCTTTTTTCTTGTTAGAAAGGGTAAGGCACCTTCTTTTCCAACAGTTCAAGCTGAGTCTGATGAAACACACCAGATGATCAGTGGCGGTAGAATGGAAAAGAATAGAATAGAGAACGGAACGGAACAGAACAGAACAGAACAGAACAGAACAGAATAGAGAATGGAATGGAATGGAATGGAATGGAATAGAATAGAATAGAATAGAATAGAATAGAATAGAATATAGAATGGAATGGAATAGAATAGAATAGAGAATGGAATGCAATGGAATAGAATAGAATAGAATAGAGTAGAATAGAATAGAACAGAATATAGAATGGAATGGAATGGAATGGAATAGAATAGAATAGAACAGAACAGAACAGAACAGAACAGAACAGAGAATGGAATGGAACGGAACAGAATAGAGAATGGAATGGAACGGAATGGAACAGAACAGAACAGAACAGAACAGAACAGAACAGAATAGAATTCTTTATTGGCCAAGTGTGATTGGACACACAAAGAATTCGTCTCTGATGCAGATGCTCTCAGTGTACATAAAAAGACAAGATACATTCGTCAAGAATCATAAGGTACAACACTTAATGACAGTCATAGGGTACAAGTAAGCAATTAGGAAACAATCAATATCAATATAAATCATAAGGATACAAGCAAGATGGGTGATAGGAACAATGAGAAGACTAATAGTAATAGTAATGAAGCCTTAGTGAATAGTTTGACAGTGGTGGGGGAATTATTTGTTTAGCAGAGTGATGGTGTTTGGGGAAAAAACTGTTTTTGTGTCTAGTTGTCTTGGTGTGCAGTGCTCTATAGGGTCATTTTGAGTGTAGGAGTGGAAACTATTTATGTCCAGGATGCAAGGGGTCTGTAAATAAGACACTGAAATCAACCAAAGAAGAAAAGATGTGGATTCAACCAAAGCTTGTCAAGTAACAGTGAATAGCAGGCACAGAGAACTGCTCCTTGCCTCACTTTTTATAAGGTTTTGTAATATAGAGTAGAGCCCCCACCACCACCACACACAGACAAACCTTTGGGCACCAGGCACTGGTTCCGTGGAGAGAGGTTTTTCCACAAACTGGAGGGGTGTGTGGTTTTGTGTGCTGCCTGCATCCCGCAGATGGGGCTTTGCTTGTTTGTGTGGCCTGGTTTCTGGCATGCCACAGCCAGAGGTGATATTCAGCTGGTTCTGACCGGTTCTCGCAAACTGGTAGCGGAAATTTTGAGTAGTTCAGAGAACCGGCGAATACCACCTCTGGCTGGCCCTGCCCGCATCTATTCGCTGCCTCCCAAGTCCCAGCTGATCAGCTGGGTCTTCTTTTGTTGCCCTACACAGGGGAACGGAGCTGGAAAGCAGATTAATGGGGTGGGGAGGGAATGGAGATGTTACAGTATCCTTCCCCTGGAGTACGGAGGGAATGGGGCTTTTGCAGTATCCTTCCCCTGCCACACCCACCAAGCCATGCTCACAGAACCAGTAGTAAAAATATTTGAATCCCACCACTGGCTGCAGCACAGTGCCAGTCCATGAACTGGGGATTGGGGACCCCTGACATAAGTTAACAGAATAACAGGTTTGGAAGGGACCTTGGAGATCTTCTAGTCCAACCCCTTGCTCAGGCAGGATGCCCTATACCAGAAGGGACTAACAAATGATATTTAAACCATACTGCCTTTGGATTCTCTAATAATTAGGAAATTGCCCTAGATTTCTGATTAATGACCAAGAAGTTTAGAAGTTCTAGATTTGGACTGTAAAACTCTGAATGGAATAGACAAAGGAAAAATGGTATCACTTTCCTACCATTTTGTGATTATTTGACATTGTGGCAGTTCTGTTTCATTACAAACCAACAATTAAAGGTAAAGGTTCCCCTCGCACATACTGTATGTGCTAGTCATATCCCGACTCTAGGAGGCGGTGCTCATCTCCGTTTCAAAGCTGAAGAGCCAGCATTGTCCAAAGACGTCTCTGTGGTCATGTGGCTGGCATGATTAAATGCCAAAGGTGCACAGAACGCAGTTACCATTTTTTTCTACTTGCATTTTTACATGCTTGTCGAACTGCTAGGTTGCAGAAGCTGGGACAAGTAACAGGAGCCCACTTCATTACGAGGTATTAGGGATTCGAACCACTGACACTGCCGACTTTCTGATCGACAAACTCGGTGTCTAACCGCTGAGCCACCGCATCCCCTCATATAAACTGTAGTATATGATATATTGGGTTGTGCAAAATTAGTCAGTTGTGGGTTATCTGGTAAATATTTAAAGAAGTGTAGTTTAGGTTCTCTTTGTCTGCAAACACAAGAAAATATGGCCTGTACATCACAATGTTCATATGAATGGAGTGGGCACCTTAGGATCAATATTTAGAACCATGGTTCTAGATGAAGGAGAGTTACAAACCACCCGATTGCAAGAACACAAGCAAGCAGTCAGACGAGGAGACCCAAACTCATCGACACACATTGCAGTGAACAAGGACATTGATTCCATTTTGAATCTACTATGATTGTCGGATGAGCAGGTACAAAAATAGCCAGGGATGTGATTGAAACCTGGGAAACAGGTCCCTTTTCAGTTAACAAGAATGCTGACTTACCACCAGTTTATCAAGTACTTAGGAGTCGAGGGCTTGACAGCACAAGGAAACAACAGCCAACAACTTAATAAACAGCCAGCAACACCCCAATCAACAACTAAAAAGCCACACACAGCAAGGCAGCATATAAATACCAGACACAAAGTAGCCCAAAGCACACACTCTGCTAGAGAGAAGTTCCCTGAGGATGGACTCCAACACGAATCCAAAAGCTCAGTCTCTGGTCCTGGTGACTGACCCAGATTGGATCCTGCAACATTATCCTGGGACACATGTACCGTATTTTTGGGAGTATAAGACGCACCAAGGTTTTGAAGAGGCAAATTAAAAAAAAAGTTTTTGCACTCTGCAGACCTCCCAGAAATGGCCTGTTTTTCGTGAAAGCCAGTTTTTTTTTCAAAATAAAAAGGCATGCATAGCTTTTAGGAGGCTTTTAGAGTGCTCGGGGGGGGGGGG